>VZRI01014191.1:168-15825 GCA_013397515.1 Upupa epops | reverse complement strand
TCCCTCTACTCTCTACTAGTGAGACTACATCTGGAGTATTGTGTCCAGTTTTAGGCTCCTTGATTCAAGAAGGACACAGAGCTGCTGGAGGGTGTCCAGCGCAGAGCAACAAAGATGATGAAGGAAGTAGAACAGCTCCCTTATAGGAAAGGCTGAAGGAGCTGGGTCTTTTGAGCTTGGAGGAGACTGAGGAGTGAACTCATGAATGTGTATAAATATGTAAGGGGTGGTGTCAGGAGGATGGAGCCAGGCTCTTCTCAAGGTCATCTGGTGATAGGACAAGGGGCAATGGGTACAAGCTGGAACATGGGAGATTCCATACAAATATCAGAAAGAACCTCTACACAGTGAGGGTAATGTAGCATTGGAACAGGCTGTTCAGGGTGGTTGTGGAGTCTCCATCTCTGGAGATGTTCAAGACTCACTCAGATGTGTTCCTGTGCGACTTGGTCTAGGTGATCTTGCTGTGGCAGGGGGATTGGACTAGATGATCTTTCGAGGTCCTGTTCAATCCCTAATGATTCTATGACTACCCTACTACCTTATGATGGCAAATAGAGGAAAAAACCTGACACTACATAAATGCAGTTGGAGTCTGCATCACCCAGTGTCCAGAAAATTCTGGTATTACAAAATATTTTTCATCCTGATCAATGCATAACAAAATATGTTTTTGTACCACACCAGAAGCACTGAGACATCCTGCCTGACCTCTGCCTGACCTCTGCCTGATATTTCTTACTGAGATGAAGGTTTTCAACAGACCAAAACTGTAACTGGTTTATGGAAAAAAAATAACATCAAGGGCCAGTTAAGCTTTTTTCCAAGTCCCCAGGACATGTGACAGAACTCCTGGGATACTCTGGGTCCCCTGCATCCTTTGTGAGCAAGGAGCTGAGATGAGCTTTCTTTTGCTGATGCTCTACCATGATTCTCACAGGCTTTTCCTTTTTAGTTAAATAACACTTGATTTATTTGAATCACTTCTCTTACTTTTGGGAATATTTCCATTTTCTCTCCTGCCTGGGCAAAGAGGAATTTGCCAAACATCTCAAGCAAATTTTGTGGGAAAGCAGAAGTAAAATCACTTCAATCAGTTGTGTGGAAAGGGGTATATTTATCCTGTGAAACCTTGTGGTCATATAACTTTCAGTAAGAAATGACACTCTGTTGAGTTGTATTGATTAAAAACAGTTGAATAAATTATTGTCTTTTGAAAAAAAATTTAGTCACTTTGCTAGAAAATTATGGTAGAAAATTGCATCTTTACACCTCTTGCCTGGAAAAAACAAAGGGGCCATTGGAGAATCAGTAAGACCATACCTTCATAAGCACACAAAAAACTGAGTAAATGGGAACAAAAGAAACTTTTCATCATGCTAAACATGTCACATGGCAGAATATTAGCAGGGAAGAGGGAGGCAAGAGTAAGAGAATACTGAGCAAGAGTAATTTTGCATTCAGGCAAAAAAGTATGTGTATTTTGATAGAAAAGCGTTGTGTTATGCTGATAATTCCTATCAATCAGCCTCCCTTGATCCCACAAGTCAGACATGCTTTGGACAGGGTATTCAGTGAAATTTAATGTTTTGTTGTCATCTCCCTGAAAAACGATTCCAGAAGCCTCTGTCTCAGGTTTGTCCAGCCATATTTATAATGGAGTGCATGAGGACTACTGGAACAGACCCTCAACCCCTTGCATGTAGATATATCCATGTCCATTTTAGGACTTTATTATAATGTGATCATAACAACATTAGGACAACATTTCTCTTGGGTGTGAGTTGAGGATTGACCAGCCATGGAACAAATGACATACACTCTCTATTATCCCTTCTCCTTCCTGAATACTGAATATGATGTATATTAAATGGAATACTCTGTTGTTCATTTTAGGGTCACCTGTTCTATCCATTCCTCCCTGCAAGTGCAACCTCCCACATACTGCTCCCAACGTGGCACAAAAGATTCAGCACTGACTTTAGTCTCCATAGGAGCAAGTCTAAGCAAGAGACTTTTTTCTCCTGGTAGTAACTGCAAACTTCAAACATTATCCCTTGTAGAAGCAGACACTCTCTGTGCAAATATGCCTTTAACTTAAGAAAGTGCAATTAATTAGAAGAGACTGAGCTGAAAAGAGAAATCACATATCACTTGTTCTAACTCAAACCAGGTCACTCAGCATTCCAGGCAGCTGCTTCAGAAACAGTCCTTTGAGTAGTTACCTTCAGGTTTCTCTGCTCATTTCCATGTAGTGTATCTTGGGACCTTCCCTCTGCTATGAAGCCTAGATGTCCAGAGAGGCAACTGATAACATCTCTGGTTGGTAGTATAGGTGTAGAGTGAGAAAGTGGTATTTGGAAGCAACAGTCTTGTCTGACCCTTGTTTAAGCTATGGGGGAGGCTGCAAGAGTCATCAGAATGGTTCTACTTTATTCTGTATCATCTCTTAAGATATGAATTAAAAGCTGTTGTTGGAACTTGGGTTCTTGACTTGCAGAACTGTTTGTGCCACTGTCTTACCAGGCCCACCAAAAACCCCCAGGATTCAGTGGTCAGAAAACACAGGGTGGAAACAGAAGCTACCTGTGCCCTTAATGACTCTCTGCAAGTGCCACATGGGTCCCCTGCTGGGTGCTAAGTGACCACAGAAATGCACGCCTTGCTCACACCAAAGAGGAGCTGAGAGTCTGAGGACTGCTGTGCTGACATGGCCCTTTACCCTATGTGGCTGGAGGCATTCGACACCCACTCTAAAAGCTTTTGTTCCAAGCAGATCACCTTTCTGGGAGGTTGCGTTGTCACTTGCAAATACACAAGGAGACATAGTTCCTAGGGGGAGGCTCAGTTATCTTTTAGTGCCCTGCAACATGCATCAATCTGTCACTTGGACAGTGGAGGTTAGTAGAAGAGTTGGTGTTCAGATGGCAATGGAAGAACTGTCTGTTTTCAAACTAAGTGCTCTTAGTGCACCTCATGACCTACTACTTTCCTTTTCCTCCTGAGTAGGTTAATTTGAGCATTAACGTGTGCACCGTAACCTCCCAGTATGCAAGGACTGGAGAGAGGACATGCGTCCGAGTAAAGCACCAACAGTGGCTGATGCCATAAATCAGAAGGATTTTAGAATCTGATGACAAACCAAATTCCTGTCAGAAAAGGGCAGAGCTGACCTCTCCCAAACTGTCATAGATGCGGGGTCATAAAAATCACAGCTGTCACCAAAGCATGCCGAGCCTCCAGGGGACATGCCATCCCAAGGACTCATCTGCTGCCTCCACAGCCAAATTCCAAGCCCTCAGGCACATTCCACTTGACATTTTGTCACATCTCTTGCTGGTGCATCTGTTCAAGGGCATTAACTCTTCCTAAATCACTTTATATATTTTTTTTGTTCTCAAAAAAAAAAAAAAAAGAAAACGCTATGGGAGATAGAGAGCTCTGAGCAGTGGTCTGTTGCACAGAACATAGTCCAAATGTTAAAAAACCAGCAATGCTCAGGTAGTCCTGTAGACCACTTGATGGCATCAAAAATAATACCTATTTTCACATAAACTTAAAGAAAAAATTTAAGTGACATTCATTAATCCAAAATGACAGGAAACCTAACCTGTTCTGTCCCTTTGTGCTTTGGCCACAGATAGACATGTGTTTCCACACGAGATGGGTGGGTAAGCATAAAGTCAGATTGTCATGGGTATGGTTGACCTGAGGTGATGGTACACTCAGCAGTGGTGTGTAACAAGTACAGATATTGAGGCACCTTTATCAAACTAGTTGATAGGGGCCAATAACTAAGCTTCTGTGTCCCTGAATGACAGTTTATCTGTTCCACCTGTGCATGAGCTAATGACTAAAGTGAGTGACATCAATCCTAGAGCCAAAGAAACTAGTAGTCCTTACATCTAGGACTCGGTCTTAACAAGAAGTTAATGACAAGTTAAGTCTTAACAACATGGGCATTAAAATTCACAGTTCGAATTGTCCAGTAGGGATAGCAGCAGAGAGATGTTATCTCCAAACATCAGACAGTCTGTAATGTACTCAAAGGCCACTGTCTTTTCAGAATCACAAAATTCAAATGCTAACTGTGTAACTAGTTATACTGAGGATGGGGAATGACAGACATCTGGCTGAGAAGAACCTGAGGAGTATTTTCTGGACTTCTCAAGTTACTAGTGACAAAACTTCTAAGAGTTTCTAAAAATAATAGGTGGTAATATTTTACATGCAGTATCCTGCATCTGGGATGAGATAGCTCAGTACTAACTCTTGCTCTTTATAAGAAGTTAATAAGTAACCTAAGGGTCAATTGTGGCTTCAATGCTAGTGATGATGAAAATGTGCTTGTCAGTAACTGGGAATGTTTTGTGAATCTGCTACCAAATGAATGCTCACATCATCATATGTATGCAAAAAATGCTATTTTGTTGTGTATGGATGGAAATAGAGCTGAATTGAAATCACCATGGTTAAAAGGCTCTTTGCAAGCAGTGATTAGGTAACACACAGTGACTAAATAACAATCTGTCAGGAAGAGAATGCAGCAGGTAGAAAATATAATTTATAAATTAAAAATACATGCATGGGTAGGAAAAATGAAGCCAACTCAAAAGAAAAATTAACGGTGTGGCTTTAAAGGGTACATTAAAAAATGTATCAGGAATGCACATACAAAAATAACATTTTTAGAAAGCTTTTCATTAACAACAAATTTCTAAAGTCAAAGGTCTTCAGTCCACAATTTATTTCAGTTCTATAGACAAAATAAAGCAGAATTGAGTGGGTTTGTTATGTCTGATGCTATGAACATTGTAAAAATTTTGAGGTCAGTAGCCAAGGGAGGTGATACACAGAGACTATTTAAATTCAGAACAAAGTTTCTTGAAGTAGTGAAGAAAACTTCTTGAACCATAGTCCTCACAAACCTTGGGAATTTGGGAAAATTTGGAAGATTCTTAGTTTTGCTCTAGTATTAACACACAATAGAGCCATTGGAAAATCTTGAGACTCGCAAATGCCCATCCAGTTTCCAGCATGAGACCACTCAATTTGGAAAGCAGTGGATCAGAGAGAGTCACACACAATCAAAGTTCTCAGAAAAAAAAAAAACTATCTTCCTTTGCCCTCAGTATGCTGAAAACCCCATCAGGTCTGTATAATTTACTGTCCACACAAGCAACAGCTGAAAGCAAATGGGGTTCATCAGGATTGATCTAGTTCCAATTTGGTGTTTGGCTGACCAGGAATATTATAGTATGCTTCAATGATTTTATGGAAATAATATTTGTTTATTCGCTTTGCTTTTGCATGAGGCCCAAGAAAGCACCTGAAGCCAAAGACAGCTCTTTGAGTGGGAGCTGATCTGTGCACCAAATCACTTCTGCTGCATCTGTGCCACATTCTTCACGGCTCCAGCCTTACTTGGTGGGCTTTCCCCGAAGTCACACTGGCACAGACTTGGAGGGGGTTTCATCTTCTTCTACAGTACAAGGGCACTTTGTTTGCAGGGTTGTCAGTTGTGTTCATGGATTGTTTTCCTACTCCAGCAGGAATATGTGCACAGCGCTTGTTGGAGGCTTCCACTCTGCATTGTCCTTGGTCAGGCTTTGATCTTGAAACTTGATGTGCAGTAGCTGGGCAACATGCATATCACAAGTCAGTGATACACAGCAAGTCTCAGCAGAAAATCTAGTCATGTGGTAGATGGATCAGAACACTACACAATGAAAGAACAGGCAGGCTCACTTTCAGATTAGTTTCAAGTTTGGTCTATCAATCTCTTGTATTTTTAGTTTTTTTTCAAAAAGGGAAGAACTTAAGACTTTCAACATTCCTCATCCTTACTTCTACTAGCCACTGAGTTTTAACCTCTTGGAAACAATCTCTTTAATCCTTTAACCCATTGCATCTGGAAGCTGGTGCTTACACAGCTGCATCAGCAGAATGGACTACTGCCCACTCTCATGGCTACCACTGTAGCCTCACAGCTGTTACTCGGCTTCACAGCTTCCAAGTTAAAGGGTGGGTTTTTTTACTTTTTTGGAGGCAGCATGGGAGCTCTTAGAATTTGTATCACTTGCCATTCATTGGATATTCCTGAATGGCTCCAATCCAAAAGAAGGGAAATCAAATGCAACTGTGATGATCTTGGATCTGCCACTTTATTCCTTTAAAAGAAATTTAAGAAGTCATGTGCATACAGCAATTAAGAACCTTCACAGAAAAGGATAACATGTCACATAGTAAATATTGACAGACATGTAGCAGATATCTGTCCCATTCTTTGTTTTTACTCTCTCTCTTCCTCTCTTCATTCTTCTATCTGAAAAACCAGCCCTGTTTCTGTTTTCTTCCATCTGGCAGCTCTCAGAATAATCTCACCCACCTGTTAAATGAGAGAACGTCAAGTTAAATTTACAGCAAGGCCTGGAAACAGGATGCTACAGAAAAGTATTTTAATTAAAATCCTCTAATTGAATGCATGCTTCCTCATGAAAAGGGAGCTGCCAAGAAGGACCTGATGTCACCACCTCTACCCCCATTTGCCATGAAAGAAGGGCAATTGAAACCAGCTCTCATGGTGGAAAGAGGAAAGAGTCTTTCCAGGGAATTTTTCAGGGTCACCCTTGCACTGTTTGATGGTTCATGGGAGGTTTAATTCTTCACCAAAATCAGACATGAAGATGGTACAAACAGCTCTGGTATTTCTGGTCAGGGGCTTTGCAAAGTAGCAAACTGCCATTTGTCTATAAGGATGAAGCAGTGTCTAGCTGAAATCTGAACTCTGGATTGAAATCCAACAAATATATAGCCTGTGCCTGATGTGGAGATCACCACTGCACTAAATCTCCTGGGAATGCTTCATGCAGCACTTGGTTAGGAAAATGAGCAGGATTTTAAGATACGGTTTATTGCAGTTGCTCGAAATGATGTGTGAATAGAGAGCAACATTTTACGTGGAAAGGAAAATGTAAAGACACCACAAGAAACAAATGTCTGGTGTTCCCATTCTGAGAGCCTGGATGATCATGTCTGGTGCTTGCAGATGGAGCAGTGGACCCGCTTCTGGAAGCACTGTCAGCCTGAGATCTGCTGCAGAACACTAAACACAGTGTTAATATGTTGAACTGCAATTGTCCGGTAACTGCACAGCACGTGGGAGAGGGGACTGACAAACCAGTATGTTCAAATAAACAAGACTGGGAGCCAGGAGGAAGTATTTGGGGAGAAGAGGGAATTAGCAAGTGCTGTAGAACTGCGTCACTGCAATGTAACTCTAACTCGTCTAAATACTAGGCAAATCCATCAACACTATATACTTCCTGTAAGCATGAAACCTATGACTTTTATTTTCTTGTTAGACAGTAGTTAACTGTTATGGAAAGAGAGTTACAGAGAATAAAATGCACAGTACATGCCTCTATATAAAGACAGAGTAATATATCCAACAATTCACAACATTCTGCAATATTTACAGGTATTTCCATTAAGCCGCCCACAACACACAGAGGGGAAGTTTGGCACCACCGCATTCCTGCACCTCCAGGCTGGTAAAGGTCATTTCCCAAGAGCCTCAGGTCACAGAGAAGAAAAGTTCCCGTCACCCTCAGGTGTTTGCCAGCCACCCTTCCTTGACAACAGAGAATCCTTTCATAAAATACATTCATTTTATATTTTGATGTTTTTATTCTTCATTTGCCCATTTAGAAATTGGAAAATCTAACATCCCCTCCTGAGAAATCTGGCAGGAATGTTTGGCTTATACTATGAAAGCAAAAATACTGGCAAACCCTCCAACCCTCGCTAAAATTTAAAAAGGACAGTCAAGTGCTCAAGGCATTTTGAACACCCCTTGGGACTGAAGCATAGAAGAATTAAAGCCAAAGGAAGGTTAATATTTCTTTTTCACAGCAAATTCTGAGGTGCAAGAGTGAATTACAGCTCCCCAGAAGAGTAGATAGGACAGGTTTTCAGTACAATCAAAAACAGAGAAGCCAAGACTTCTGTCCTTTCAGTGTTTTGAGTCTCACCAACATACCTGTGAAATGAAGAACAAGCATAGCAGCAGCTCTGCGAAATCATTATGAAGTGCAGTAGCAGTTTGTACACCAGGAGCAGTATTTGCCTATTCTTCAGCAACTCTCATCACCAAATGTGTTCTGGAAAATGTTCAAGCACTGCTTTGGTGACGAGGAGCAGGGTTTGTGGACCAGAAATGAAGGACCAGCTCTGCAGATGTGGGGAGAGTAGGAAGAGGGGTTGAAGAGAAACTGTTAGGATATCTTGGAAAAAAAAAAACCAAACAATGGCTGATGGTAGAGATTACTCTTTCTTTCGGGCACAGCTCAAAATAGATATCATCCTACACACAACAACTTATGGATCCCAAGATAGTGGAAATATACTATAGGTGTTTACTGTTTTGTAAAGAAACACCTAGTGAAGATGCTACACTGTGTAAAGAACAATTCTAGTGTTGAACTAGTGCACAAAAATAAAGAAATGCCCTTCACACAATGTAAGTGTCCGTAACAACAGTTCTTTATAGCTGCATAACTGTAGGACACTGCAAGAGATGTTAAAAGAGCATGGAAATAGAGTGTAGATGACTAAACATTTCTGTAGTTGGTGAAATTTGCATTCTGCTTCCTGCTTAAAATATTTCATGGGTTTGCAGGCATACAATGAAGTATTAAGATACTGCCTAAAATCCTTAAAGTAACCTACAACACCAGGATTATTCAGCCATTTGCTTAATTTGGACCATATGGATCTCATGAGTCATTTTCAAGCAATCAGAAGGCAATAGCTCCAGAGCAAAAGACAGCAATCTATAGCCAGTATCATACTACAAGCCTTGGATGTATACACACAGAGTGCCAGGAATATCCATTCCTGACCTGTTCTTATGAAGTTGTTAAGCTGATTTTTGAAAGACAGTGAGAAGTACTGTCACTTGCAGCACAGATCAACAAGGCTGAGTGAGCTCCAGAGCTGTAGGAAAGTTAGCATCATTTTAAAGGAAGTTTTAAAAAATAAATAGAAGACAAAAATAAAAAAACAGAAATTCAGATAAAACATGACTGGAAGGAACTTACCCACAACAGTTTTGATTTGTCTAATGCTCTATATGAGCAGGCTGCTTTTTCAATGAAGTCAGCACTCACCTGGTTTGAGAAGTGCCCAGATGGGGAATGGTCTCCAAGAGAAGGTCAGTTAGGTCAATGGATGCTTTGAGTGTCCTGTAAAACTCAGCTCTGTCTGCTGTTGACCTAGAAAAGTGGGGGAGTGGCAATGAAAGGGCCTCCAGTTGGTAGATACACACAAGAGACAAACTCTGCCAGCATGTGGTGATGCTGTCTGGCTGCTTTCTTGTGGCTTTTGGCAGCCTCAGTAACTGCAGCCAGCTTCTGAGATAGTTGTGGCAACTAAGCTCACCATTGCCTTCTCAAAGCTATCACTCCAAGTTGGGTGTGAGGTCAATCTGTGTGGCCAGGGTCCTGTTGGATATGAGAAGCTGGCCCTGTCTTTTGTCAGCCTACATCTGCTCTTTAGGGATGTAGCTCCAATTTGTAATGCTGCCAGCCTGTTATTTCTCACCGCTCTGCTGATCATTTCAAGGAAAATGTTAATCACACATATTAGTTACAAAGAAAAGACTGTAAAGTCCAAACTACATAGGTAAGTAGCATTGTTACTGGCACACTCCAGAGCTTGAGGCATGTCTGAGTGTGCTGGTTTGTACCATCAGCTAAATGAGTGTAGTATTTTTATTGAGGGAGCTTTTAATCTTTTAATGGAAGCATCTCCAGAGATACCATGTCATGTGTGATTGCAAATCAGAGATATGAGGGCTCCATAAGTCTACGGTGAGGACCTGGAAGTCACCCATATTGTGAACAATCACCCACAGTGACCACGCTGAAGGGTTTGTTTAAAAGTTTCTAAGTTGCATACAGCGGCAGCTGCATCTGTGCCCAGTGTTAGAAGGTATCAAAGTATTGAAAACTTTGTGTTGCTTGAGTCCTGGAGAATGCACTAGTAGTTTCCACTGTTTAGTAGTTGCTTACCTTTCTGTCAGGAGTGGGTGTGAGCTCCAGAGGAGCATGTTGGACCCATTATTCCCACCCTGCCTATCTAGAACCACAACCAGGAGGGATCAATTTCAGAAACATGATATTGTAATGGAGAATCCTAGGTGTTGTTTAGAGGAAAAGTTTAACTCTTTGCCTAACAAAAGAGACAAGTACTGTAATCAAAGCCTGCAAATCGTTTCCTAGATTACTTTCTGGTGAACAACTAAATTTTGGAGCCGAACTGTTTTTCTGGGAACACCTTCAGTATTCTTTGTGCTTTTGATAAGTGATGAAAAGCTGGGTGCTCCCAAACCCACCAGTGCCCCCAGATACTCTTCCAAGTTGTTTCATTGCTCTCAGTCCAGACTTGCTCATTGATAGGCTCCATTTCTTGCTCTTCCCCACCTTAGAGAGGAACAGCTGCTGTTGGTCTCTCTGCTTTTCTCCATCAACGACTGAATCTCAACTTCCACAAGACTCTTCTACAAGACTCTTTCTTTTCTGTGCTTCGCATTTCTCTCTGCTCACTCAAGATCAGCCATGATGACCACATTGCTTTTGGACTTTTTCTTCCTGCACCATGGACTCTGTTGTGTCCTTATGTAGTGTCCTTAACTAACTTCAACTCCCTATATTGTTTTTCCTCCATACCCTTGCTTCCCAGCCTCTCACTAATTCCCTGTCTCGCTTTCTAAGAATCTGCCTTCTCCCTCTGCCTTTCTAGGCTCATTCCTTTCTAGCTGTAAGTGGCCTGCCAGTGTCTTCGATGCTTTTGTTTCCAGGAGTATCCAGCCAATGGAAGACTATTGGTAGTCTGGCTAAGGACTGGCTCAATGCAAACTTACTGGGAGTGACTGCTCTGTTGGTCAAGAATTTGATAGAGAATGTTGGAAGATGGAGGTGGTTTGTGTATTGTGTCAGCAGATTCCAAGGGAAAAAACACAAATAACAGATAATTCTGTTATTCTTTTCTTGGGTTTCCTGCTTTCTCCTGAAGATTGTTTTCTGTCTTGTATGACTCTTGATTTTACCATTTTTTTCTTCCTTGCTGTTCAGTTTATGAGGGATAAACTAAATAAACTGAAAACAAATGAAAAACAATAAGTCTTGAAAACTACTCACAAGTATTGGACATACAGGCCCAAGTATTGGAAAAAGTGATCTTGAAATGACTGCATGAATCACAGAGAAAGACTTAAAACCAAGCTGCATGTGAAACTGCAGAAAGAACAGAGGGGAGAGCAAAGAGAAAATGCATGACAAATCCATATGAAGTGTCCCAGACAGATTTTGTCTGCACAGAAATGGTTTTATGAGATCCTCTGCAGAAAAGAAAGGAACAAAAAAATTAAGGAGTTGGGTTCAAAAGATCAAGTTGCATTTTCATTGATCTCAGACTTGTAAGAGCTGCCCCATCAATCACAGTTGCTTAAAAATTCCTATTAATGGCCTCAAGCACTGGGGCTGCCCATATGGTTCATCTTTGTAACATTTGGGCATCTGCCTGGGAGCAGTGTGAGATTTGTCAGTGTCAGAGCCAGACACTCTGCACTCATCTCTACATTCCTGCAAGTGGTATAAGGAAAATAACTACCATTGCAAGGCCAAGGAGCTCCATCTGACCCAGACCAAAAGTATTAGCAGAGGACAAGAAAAGAATAAAAACCAAAGTATTTGACTTGCAGAGACAGTGGGGACAACCACAGGCATAGGTAAAGTCCCAGCATGTAGTCCAGGAAGTGTACAGGACAACTTCAAGTTGAGGTACTGCATGTCATTGCACAGAGACAACATTCATTTGTTCTTAAGGAGATGAGATGAGATGAGATAAGACGAGATTGTTAGCAAAAGGTTCAAACACAAAACTCCGTAGATGAGCTTTATGCGGTGCTTTATTGAGGCCTCGGAAGTCAGGGGTAGGTACCCAAATCTGACTCCGGGTTCGATCACTGAGGTCTGCTTATTTATACACTACTGATTGCATCACTTCATACATAATCAATACTACTGCCTCACTACCTAATACATATGCATTAACTGACTCGCTTCTGATGCTAATTAGGTCTCCTCCTCTTAGAGTCTGCGCAGTCTTCTTGAGTAGTGGTCGTCTGGGGGTCGCAGCCCCATCTTGGGATGAAGTCAGAAGTCTTCCTCACTGTGTCCTTTTAACCTCCTCACTTGTTGGCTTCAATCCACTTGCTTCTTGGACATCTAAATTTCACCAATTTTCTCCTCCTTTGTATATTATTGCTCAAGCATGAGGTTCCTATATATAATGTTCTTACCCTAGCACATTCTCCTATTGTTACTTTGATCTTTGTAAATCATCCTGTTACTGATTATATATTCGTAATTATGGCCGATTCTTTAGCCATGGGTTGGGGCTATACAAGAAAGTTTAAGCAGCCGCCTTTGCATTGCATAACTCCTGTTTGATTTCTCCCTCATGATTGCTTATTGTTTTAAACCTACAAATCATTTATGCTTTATTCTCAACATTTCCCCCCTTTTGAAGATACTTGTATTAACAAGTGTCTTCAACTTCCTTATATGATGGGGGAGGAGTCAATGATATATCTGAATGATTTCTTGAGACTGCTCCTATTAGTCTATTTGTCCAAGCTCAGTTTCTTTGGATTCTATCATTTATACACCTATATGTTATTGTGATCGTTAAAATTAGAATAATCATCACAATTATCGTTTGTACAAGTGATTGTATCCATCACTGTAGATGTATTCCTATTCCCTCAAACAATTTCCCAATCCAATTATGAGTAATGTCCCTCTCTTCGTCTTTTATTTTTCTTCGATGTTAGTTAACTGTGATATGTCATATTCCACTTCTTCCACAGCAGTGGTCTGTCCTATCCTTCAAATAGCCACTAACTCCATGTTCTTTTAAAAGTAGCATGTCTAATGCCATTCTATTTTGTAAAGTCATCTTTGTTGTTGCCTGTAATTGCATGTTTAAATCCCTAAATCCTTTCCAAGTTATTTTGGCTAATCTTTCTGTTTGTCCCATTAATTTATATAGCATGTCATGGTTTCTATAACTGGCTATTGGAACAAATAGAGATTCTACTGCCCATCCAAATTTTACACTTGACGATGGCTCCTGCCATGCATCCTCCTCGTTGATTTCCCGTTTAGTCCTTATTTGCAAGGTTTCGAGTTTCCCTTTAAAAAGTGACTTTTTCCAAATAGGACATAAAGTTGGTATTCCTAATGTGATCTCCTTAACAGGTTCATTTAATATTAAGTGCGTAGTCCAAGTACCATCACTACTTGCCCAAACAAAATTTCCTAAACTTTGTATTGTTGAATAATGACAATCAAATCCCATTCTACCAGTTGAATGATACCAGTTGAATAAGTCCAGTTGAACTGTCCTATCTCTATTATATCCTCTATATATGCAACCGGCCTTTAAGGCTACTAATATTGTCGGGATTGTTATGTCTTTTAAATCTGTGTCACAATCTAAGACGTTACTACAATTCCACCATGGCACAGTCTCAAATTTTTCCTTTATGTTATCTCTCTTGCTTGTCCAGTGTATACACCATGATGTATTTCCCCCATATTGAAATTTCTGTAAAACACTCATTGTCCATATCTATTCCCAAGACTGTGTGATACTTGTATCCTTACATTCCCATTCTGTTATTCGTCTAGTTATTGGGGTTTTAACCCATTCATAGTATTCACACCATCCTGTTCCTTTAAATCTGCCTGTAGGAATGAATTTTGAGTTTAATAATTTATGACAATTCTCCCTCAACCCGGGGGTTCCCCAACTTCTCTTTACATATGTTTGTTGTTCTTCCTGTATGATCTTTGCTGCCATTCTACAGTATGTCCTATTTTCTCTCATTTCCGGATACGGGAACATAATAATGCCCCAATTAATCGGTTCCCCCGCTGACTTAGGAATAGGTGAACAGGCAGTAATTTTACTAGTATTCTGTAAATTAGCAAAATCTCTAATTAGTCCTACCATTAGATTTTCTTCTGAATGTGAGTATTGTGTGTGTATTATCTGTGTTTCATTCATTGATCGCTTTGTCCTTTTCAACTTCCCTTTTTCTTGTACACTGGAATTTTGAATGAGATTTTGTCGGCCTTTATTTATTTCAATTTTACCCCTTGACTGCACCTTGTCACTTGAACGATTCATGTTTTCAGATTTACAAATTAACATGACATTCTGTTCAAATCCCTCATAAGAACTTCCTTCCCTTGGTGTTTGTACAAATGTTATAGTAATGAACCATAGCAGTACCAAGATCCAAGTTACAACACACACCATGTAACTTGCTTCCATTATTTTGCTGTTTCCTTCTCTAATTTCAACCTAGTTGGTGTAAGTATCTGTGATCTCCAGACTTCTGGGACCCTCTTAACCCTGGTGTAGTGTATCCAAGAGCTTATTCCCTCTACTTTCACCGCTGTGAAGGTTGTCAGCAACACTTGATATGGTCCATCCCACCGTTCTTTTAGTGGTTCCTCATTCCAATTCCAGACATAGACTTGATCTCCTGGCTGTATGTCATGCACCGGGTTCTCCAATGGCAAAGGCCTATTCCACACCAGTGTGCTTCTTAATCGTGTCAAGGTTTTGCTGGAGAGAGTGGTTTGGCTTCTACAACCGTTGTTCGAGTAGTTACTGCATATCTGGCATATTGAGTTCCATTTTCCACGTAGCTGCTCCCATTGGTAAACAGCTCCCAATCCGGGTCCTTAAGTGGTACGTCCTTTAAATCTACTCGTGACGCATGCGTTAGTTCAATGATTTCCATGCAGTCATGTTCCAGATGTCCTTCCTCTGGACTAGTTCCTGTATTTCCTTTGTTGTCCACTCCTCCAATTCCTTAGCAAGTTGATTTCCAAAGATTGTTGGGCTATTCTTAAATCCTTGTGGAAGTCTGGTCCATGTAAGCTGCATTTTTCATCCAGTTTGTGGCTTTTCCCATTCAAAGGCAAATTCCAATGGAATGCAGAAGAAGGCATCTTTTAAATCAAGGACCATAAACCATTTATAATTTTCTTATACAGATGACAACAATGTATACAGATTTGCCACTACTGGATAAATATCTTTAACAATCTCATTTACTGCTCTCAAATCCTGTACTAGCCGATATTCCCCATTTGGCTTTTTCACAAGAAATATGGGAGTATTATATTCTGACTTGCATTCTTCCAAAAAATAAAAATTTATTTATTAAATTTACTATGCCCGTTCTTGCTTCTAATTTTATAGGATATTGTTTTATTCTTACCGGTTTGACGTTTTCCTTTAGTTCTACTGTCTTGGTTTGGGAAGACAGGTGTCAGTTAGGGATGGAGACTGTCATTCCCTTGGGATGGAGACTGTCAACCCCCTCCCTCCAGAATATTATAATTTTGCAATTTAAGGGGCTTCCAGGCAGAAGATTTTGGGAAAAAGGAACAACAACTCTTTATTAAGAACACTAAGAAAACCCAACAGTACACCCAAACAACCAGACAAATCCTAGGGATCCCGACAGAGTCAACCTGCAGCAGTTAGAGAGGGTGGTGGCTGGGATGGGAT
>VZRI01014190.1:13510-30169 GCA_013397515.1 Upupa epops | reverse complement strand
ATATGGAACCTCCTCTGTTCCAGCTTGCACCCATTGCCCCTTGTCCTTTCACTAGATGACCTTGAGAAGAGCCTGGCTCCATCCTCCTGACACCCACCCCTCACATATTTAGAGACATTAATGAGGTCACCCCTCAGCCTCCTATTCTCCAAGCTCTCCTTACTGCTATAAATGGGTACTGTATTAGCTATGAATTGATCTGAGCATCTGGTAAAGAAATTGGCCAATATACACTAACCTCCCTGGGCTAAGACTGAACTTGTCTTTGAATAGTCCTCATCCAATTGTGCAAACTTGAAGCAGTGGGAAACAAGGTGCCATCACCCTGGGATCAGATATCTACCATCGGAAGAGAGCTTCTGTGACTCCTAGTACAAGACAAGGCTGAAAACCCATCTTTTCTTCAGTATCCAACATGCAGGGCACAGCCAGGCATACACACGTACAGACCATTCCTACAGCACAAGCAGATCTCACTCTGGATCTCGTAAACAAAGGACAAAGTTATGGGACAGATGGGTGTGCAAATAAACCTGAAGCACTGCCAGTTGAGGCATTAAACCAACAGGCTGAGTTATTGCTTCCCACTTATCAAAGAGCTGTGTTTCTAGTTGCTCTGAGGAACAGCCTTCTCTCCAGCGACCAAAAGCTAACATAGACAAGCTCAGAAGCACTTGGCCCTCCAGCTTCTGTGCTTCAGGACCAGTAAGTGACTCTACTGTGTCTGCCCAAGCACTTCAGCTCCTTCCTCAGAATGCTTTGCTGCTCAAAGCATTCTCCTCCATGGTCAGTGCTTTTCTTATCCAGCGCTCTACCCTCTTGGTCAAGTGCTCTCACTTTGGTCATGGACACTTGGCCTTCAGCTACCCCTTCCTGTAAGGGGGCTCTTCAAAACTCTGCTCACTCACCTACAACACTCTGGCTATAGACAAGACCTTCTACATCTCACTGACTCCAATTCTCTTCAGAAGAACTTTAAACACAAAACAACTTGAGACATTTAGGTAGAAATGAGCTTTTCTGATAGAGTGAGACACATTAGTAAAGCAACAGAATTCATACAGCTGCTGAACTATTCCCTACTATTAAGGAAATCTCTGTTTATAGCCCCGCTTCCATCTCAGCACCTAGTGCAGTTAGCAAAAATACGAACACCGACGACAAGCTGAATATGTTCTGGTTCTCACTAGCAGCATCAGCAGAG
Organism: Upupa epops; assembly: GCA_013397515.1. Classification (NCBI taxonomy): domain Eukaryota; kingdom Metazoa; phylum Chordata; class Aves; order Bucerotiformes; family Upupidae; genus Upupa; species Upupa epops. The sequence continues at coordinate 28,965 of VZRI01014190.1, read as the reverse complement.
TAGCAGCTCCTTACCAAGGAGGCCACGTTCTTTTCTCACTTAAGCTGCTGAAGAAAACGTCCCTACGCGCGATGCAGTTTTCACTTTTCTAGAGATGAAAGACATGCTTGTTTTGCAAATACGATAGCTTGAATTCCACACTGTTCAGGGAAAGATTATTATTTGGTTTTAAAAGCAATGTAGCAAGGAAACCTAATGAAACGGAGGATTACATGGAACATTGAGAGGGAGGTTTATTTAAAATAAACACATTTCCATTTAGCAGCTGTGCAAACAGGGCTTTTTTTTTCTAAGTTACTTTTCTACCTATCTTTTTTTTTCTAAGCAATTTACAAATAGTATCAGTTTGAATTTAGCACCTGAATAGAGGGGGAACAGCAAAGGCATAAAAGTATTTTCTATATGGCCGTGAGGCTTGTGAGCTACTCACTTTGTTTATTTAGAGGTTCTAAACTTTTAAACTGATAGAACTAGCTGTAGTCAAAGATATCATTGATAATTCATACATTAGCACCTGAACCACCCACAGGGATTCTAACTGAACTGCAGCAATTTAACTGGTGAGGGTACAGAGGCAGCTACCAAGCTAGTAAATGGTTTGAAACAGGTGTTGTATGAGGAACAGCTGAGGGAGCTGGGGCTGTTTAGCCTGGAGAAGAGGAGATGGAGGGGGAACCTCATTGCTCTCTACAACTACTTGAAAGGAGGTTGTAGAGAGGCAGGGGTCTGTTCTCCTTAGTAGCCAGTGATAGGATGATGGGAAATGGCCTTAAGCTGTACCAGATGAGGGTCAGCTTGGGTGTCAGGAGGAATTTCTTTCTTGAAAGGGTTGTCAGGCACTGGAACTGCCTGGCCAGAAAGTCTCCACCCCTGGAGGTGTTGAAGAGAAGGGTAGATGTTGCGTTGGGAGAGAGAGTTTAATGATGCTGATAGGGCTGTGGAAAGGTTGGACTTGATGATCTTGAATGTCTCTTCCAATCAAAACTGTTCTGTGATTCCATGGACAGGTAAGCCATGAGTGACAATAGAAATATGGGATCATTTTTATACAGAGTCTATTCTGCATTGAACAAAAGAGTATATGACTTACAAAATGGTTTCTTTAAAGAAAAGTGGGGGATTTGATAAATATTCAACATGGTTTCAAATGTTCCAAACATCAGGTATTTCAGGAAGCTGAAACACAGTGCTAACTCAAAAGAACAGAGAAATAGAGAAATAATAGTTCTTAGAAATAGGCATATGTGCAGAAGATCAACGTTCATTTCAGAATTCCTGGAAGCAGGTGTAGGGAGCGTGTCACTATGAGACAAATAGCACCCTCTGAAAACAGCTTGAGGAAAAAACAGGGAAAATAAAGAACTATATTTACTGCAAGTTTAAAAATTCCATAGGAACAGACCTCTGTGGGGTTTTGTTTCAGAAGCACAAAGAAGGAAGGGCAAGTTTTGTGCTCAGGCTTTTGTCCAAGCCGTGCATCACAAATCACTGCTTGAAAAAAAGGAGGTAGTCTGTAGAGGTTCAGATATGCAGGAGAGTGAACAGGTTAGCACCATCACTAGGTATTCAATGAGGGTAGCTCTCAGTGCTAATCCCGCTAAAGCTCTTATGGATGTTCTTGGGTGTCACAAAGGAGGACTTTTAGTGGTAACTGTAACAAACCCATTTCCAGCTTCCCTGGGGTAGCTGAGACCAAGTATGTCTCGCTGGATGGTCAAATAGGATCAGATATCTACAAAATCAGCTTGCAGATAGAAACTCTGCTCAGAACTTTGCCTTGCTCACATTAGCAGGGCCTGGGAAGTGTCCAGGACTGCAGAATTATCTCTTCCCTTTCCCCACGGAGTCCCTCAAAGATCTGAGATCTGGTGTGCAGAGGGACAGGCAAATGCATTTTGTTTTTGTGCTCTGAGCTGTGGGATCTGTAGGAAATACAGGTTTACACCAAGAGTGACTTAACACAAGGACACCCTCCTCCCAGGGAGCTGTCAAGCTGAGGACACAACAGTCGTACAGTGCAATACATCGCTGACACTGTGGAGAAAGTCCAGAAGATTGCATCACCTTTATCCATACCAGCAGATAAAATGCAAAGAATAAAGTGCTCAGAGAGTAGGATTTTTCTTACCTTCTTCCTCTAAGTGGTTGTCAGTGCCATCTTTTAAGTCTTCATCCACCCACGGGCGAGACAGAGGCTTACTCTTCCTCTCACGATTCTCCTTCTCTCCATTAGTCTTCCTCAGTATTATCCCAATCAAAACACATATGATAGCTATGAAGACTGGGGTTAGGAAAGAAACGAATGCCATGACTATGACCGTGTGGGAGCTTCCTCCCAAGTTCAGTGTTTTCTGCTGAAAGGGAGAAGACTGGTAAGGAAGAGCAGAAGGGCAGTGAGCAGAAAGGGGTGGACCCAACGTGCAGTCTTTGACCCTATCCTGCTTCTAGTTTTCAGCTCCCGCCCCCAGTCTTTTCCTCACACGCTCCTGCCACTATGGAGACCCAGTGGTGGACATTTTCTGAGAAGAAACTGTTTATAACCAGCATGCAGAGGAACTGACTGTGCAAAAACACATCAACGCTGTTTGGAATCTTCCAAAATCCCAAACTAAGGCAAAACACTCTCCTCTGCCTCTTTCTGTAGTTATGTTATTGCTTGTCACAGGAATCATGAGGAAGAGCCCAGTGGGAATGTGACTCGCCACAACGGACAGTACCTCTTCAATGATTAACTCATAAAATTGGCCCTATTGCACGCACCCCACGACGGCACCAACTGAACACCAGCTTACAGCACCACCCTCGGCTGTGTGAGGGGGTCCATAGAACAGTTAAGCCAAGGGGTAGCATTACCTCTCAAAGCACGAATGAGAGGATTCACAGAATCCTGTAATTCATCCGGGGTGTTCCAGGGTAAGAAAAAAGTAAGAATTTGAGGAATCAATGTAATAAAACTGGTGTGTTTGTGTGTGTGTGCGTGTGTGAATATTTTGCTGCAAGGAATTTTAACTGTGATTCTGCTATCTTATCAAAAGAAAGATTAAAAAGTAATCGGATCCTGGCCTCATCCAAGAAGGATCAATGTCTAAATGCTTAACCCATTTTTTACCTCATCCAGCTGCTTGGAAGCAGTGTCAGCACAGCAGCAGTGAAGTGATATGTTTATCTGGAACTGCTGAGACGTACTGGATAATGACATGCAAGACAGCAGTAGGTGCTGAGAGCTGTGCTGGAGAGCAGGGTACAGAGGTACTGACTGCATGCAGTCACCAGTACCCTTTTTTAGTGCTGGCTAAGCACCAGCCTGCCAAGCCTTATCTCTCACTGCACAGAAACAGCTCTGAAGTCTCTGTATCCACAGAAAATTAATTAGTATTTTAAATAAGCCCAACCCAAATAAGGGGGAGCAGTGGTGGCTGTAACCATTCCAGGAGATGGTGTGCCCCCAGAGCACTGGCACTTCATGCACTGTGACTGGCACCTGCTGGGGAATGTTGCACGCACCTCTGTTTCCACCTTACTGTGGAAACCAGGGCATGCAGGGGAGAGAAAAGTAGTGAGGTATGCACAGGTTCCACCTGAGAGGTCCTTGGCCCATCCACTAACCAGTCAATTCTCACCCTACTGGTTTTGCAGCACTGGGCTCACCCTCACTCGTGGTTCCACTGGCCACCACCACTCCAAAGACTCCTCGCTTATCCTTGCTTCAGCAAATGCTGAGGAAGGGTCTGTGAGTCAGCAAATGAAGATTAATAGCCAAGTGGCTGCACAGGAAGAAGAATGCGAAGCCATACTAGTTGACCAGACATGATGCCAATCTGTCTGACAGTCACATAGGAAGCGGCAAGGCCACTGGAACTGCTTGGCTGTGCATCTTGTGGCTAGACGTGCTTAGAGGCAAACGAAGCTCCTTCACAGCCTCTCAGCTTGTACCTAGGCTGGGCTTCCTCAGCTGTCCAGCTCACATACAAAATCAATATTCACTGCTCTTGCAGCACATCCTGCTCCAACACAACAGTCTGCCAGTCCTCATATGTCCTGGACTTTCCAGTGCCAGTAAGAACCGTACACCCAGAAACAGCCAAACAACAGAGAGACTACAAGCTGTGCTTAGGGTTCTGATTAATCCAGTAAAGCTGGCAATAGACAGACACCTACCTCTACCTAAAAGGACAACCTGTTTGAAACCTACTCTCCAGACAAGGTGTGATCTGGGACACCTGCTTGGGTCATTCATCTTGGGCTGTGTGTGAAAAAAAAGCCTCAAACCCCATACATCATACATTAATAAAAATGACAAGAATTATCACATAGGAAAGAGTTGCATTTATCTTCTTCTCAATTTAGAGCAGATATTTAAACCTGTTTGTTCTGCCTGCTGGCTGTCCAGCTATAAGTAGAGATATTTCACCTCAATCCCTGTTCCCCACGCCTGCCTCCTACAGAAACTGTTGTGTCCAGACAAGTGGTTTGGGCCGTGGGTGGGGAACTGACTGGCAGGCTGTACCCAAAAGGTGGTGATCAACAGCTTTTTTTATCACACTGGCAACCTGTTCCAAGTGGAGTCCCCTGGGGGTCAATATAGGGCACAAGAATATTTAATATCTTCATAAGTGATGTGGACAATGGGATCAAATGTGGTTTGCAGCTGACACCAAACTGAATGGGGAAGTGTACACTCCAGAAGAGAGAGCCACTCTCCTCTCCAGGAAGACCTGGACAGGATGAAATAGTGAGCTAACAAGAACCTTATGAACTTCAACAAGGATGAGTTCTGGCACCTGGAAAACATAATCCAGGAGTGCAGCACAGGCTGAGATCTACCTGGCTAGACAGCAGCTGTGTGTAACAGGACCTGGGTGTCCTGGTGGACAAGCTCAATAGGAGTGAACAGCATGCTGCTACAGCAAAGAAAGCCAACAGGACTGGGCTGCATCAACAAGGGCATTATTAGAGACTCACAACTCACATAAAGGAGTCATTACCCTACTTACCCAGTGCTGGTCAGGCTGAAATACTTTGATCAGCTTTGTTCTCTGCTATAAGAAAGTAATAGTAGAGTGGGTGGGCTGGACAGGGTCCAGAGAAGTTTAACAAATATGACCAAAGGCTGAGAGACCCGTGTTTGTTCAGACTTGAGAAAATTATGCTTAGGGGAGACAATATCACTATGTCCCAGTATTTAAAAGGTGGCTTTGAAGAAGATGGAAGACTCCATTTTTACACAGAGTCACATGGAAACGATGAGGAGTACTGAGTACAAGTTATTCCTGGGTAATCTTGTCTAGACCATGCTTTCACCAACAAAGGTTGGACCAGATGATAGTTATAAACATTTTCAATGCATTTTCAACAGCCTATTCTATGCCAAGGAAAGAAAAAGGCATGTGGTACGAAAGGCACACGCTGTCTCTCCCACAGGGAATAGACTGTTGTTAACAGGGGGTTGGAACTAGATGATCTTTAAGGTCCCCCTTCCAATCTTAACCATTCTATGAATCTAAGAATCTAATCACTGAATATCTGTACACACATAAATTATGATCTGGATGCTTTGCAGCTGACAATCCATCCTGCAGAGAGGCAGGTCTGTGCTGAAAGAGCAAGGTAATAATGGAAGGCTGAATAGATTTAAAATAACTAGCTCTATTCTCTATGCTGGGACTTTGTGATCTCTCACTCAGCTGGAATAACTTTGGCTTTTGTAAAAGTGATGAGAGGCTAATTTTTCTTCTGTAGAGCAGAGACAGAAAACAAGCTAAACAAAAATCCCTTTGGTATCAACTTAAGCAAAATGCATCCACAGTGAGAGATATTCAGGACTGCTAACCTGAACTTCAGATATTGCCATGAGGTCCCAAATAACTGGGAGATAGAGGCTGCAGAAACACTCTGCAAGATGGTGAGTCCTCGAAGGCCAAAAGCACCACAGTTCTGAATACCAGAACTTCCTCTGGTGAATAGGATTAGGGGAAGAGATATCTAGCTGTCACATTTCCATGGAAATGGTGTCAATCTTACAAGCAGAAGGTCCTCAGTTTGAATCCCACCTGGTTAAAGGTCACACTACCACGAGAACATCAGAGACAGGAGTGAGTTTCAGCTTGAAGTTGGTGTTTACTGAAAAATAGAAATAAAAAAAGCTTTCCAACACCATTGCTGATCAGCCCTCAATTCAGTGTGTGCCTGCTGGGGGCAAGGCAGAAGCATACATGAACAACTTAAACCAGTTTGTCAGTTAAGACATAGTGACAAATGTCTGAGATCAGCTGAAACTTGTACATCATCAGGTATTGGCAGTGCTAAAAATATCGTTAGCACGATAGGCATCTTCATCTCTGTAATACACACACACGTCCCCTCCTGCCTGTTAGCGACCAGCACAGTGCTTGTGAGCAAAGTGACCCTCACCCTTCTGTTGTCTCTTGCCTCTGCTGCACTCCACACATAGAACCACTTCCCTCCCTTCCCCCAAGTCATCTCTTTATGACCCCCACAGCTATCAGATATTTTGCCTTTAGCATTAGATTTGATTATCTTTTTCATTAACTTAGCTTAGATTGCCATGAATGTTATTACTGCTCATGAACTAGCCTTTTGAAATCTGACAGTACAGTGGGTAATGCAATTCCAGTCCCTAGCAACGAAAGCAAGAGAAGAGTGCACAGCACAATGAATCCTTTCCATTTGTACTTACTATCCCTCAGTTCAGTTGCAGTATTTATTCCATGTATTTATATATTACAGGACAAAAGGGATAACCTAGCAATAGACAACCTGATTCCAGTTGGAAACTGTCCAGTTTTGGGCCCCTCACTACAAGAGGGACATTGAAGGGCTGGAGAGGGGACAGAGACAGCTACCATGTTAGTAAAGGGTATAGAACAGGTGTTGTATGAGGAAGAGCTGAGGAATCAGGGCTCTTTAGCCTCTAGAAGAGGAGATTGAGGGGAGTCCTTCTTGCTCTCCGCAGCTCCTCAAAAGTATGCTGTAGAGAGATAGAGGCCAGTAATAGGACAAGAGTAAATGGCCTTAAACTGCACCAGGGGAGGTTCAGGTTGGATGTCAGGAGTAATTTCTTTCCTGAAAGAGTTGTCAGGCACTGGAACAGCCTGCCCAGGGAGGGGATTGAGTCCCCATCCCTGGAGGTGTTGAAGAAAAGGGTAGATGCTGTGTTGGGGGACAGGGTTTAGTGGTGCTGATAGGGCTAGGAAAAGGTTGGATTTGATGATCCTGAAGGTCTCTTCCAACCAAAAACGTTCTATGATGAATATCTTTCTAAACAGACTCAGCCATGTACTAGGAACTGTGGCATCAGATAAATAAATAAGTTACCAGTAGAGAAGTGGTAACTGGGTATCCTTTGTAGCTGGTGTAAGAAAGATTGCCGTTGTTTTTTTGCTGCAAAGAAGAAATATGGGAGTGGTTGGGGGGAGGGGGGCATAGTCTTTAAAACAAAGAAAAAAACTAAACACCTACTTTTCAGACAAGGATTTTTATTTCCAATTGCTAATATCGTTTTTCAAGTGTATGTGCTTACAAGAAGCAAATTATCTCTCATTCCACACTGCTGTGACAGAGCTGAATGGCAGCACGCAGCATTTAAGAACAGCATTTCAAAGCCTCAGCTATTCCTGGAATAGCTATTCCTATTACTTCATTTCTTATTTGCACCAAATCAAAACACAGCTAGCTTGTTTGAAGAGTTTCTTAGCTGATTACATCTAAGCCTCTAAAAACTTCGTCTAGAAAAGAGTTCCTAGCTCTAAATGTGAAGGAAGTATTCCTCTGTATTCAATTCTCATGTGATAGTAACCATCAATGTTCAAAGGGTTTGGGGTTTTTTGTTGGGTTTGTTTGTTATCTTTCTTCTTTATGTGCTTTGAATTGAAGTTTCATCTTCCAGCCTCCTGCAAAAATCTATCACAAGCCCTGTCCTTACCGCCAAGGGCATCCACAGCCTCCTCTATTCCATGGTGTGGGTCTGCCCATCTCTAGCTTCCTTCTCTCCTTCACCAGGGATGTCTACAATGGGTTGGCAACACAGGGTCCTTGTCCAGCCTAACAGCAAATATCTCCCCTTCTTTTCTTCCCCTAAGGAGCCTTCACAGCCCCCTTGAAATGCCTCCAAGACAACCCCTTCTCTCCCTTCCCATCAGTAACATCACTGTCACTGTGACTCCAGTTCAGCTGTATCAAGAAGGATGCTGTTCTAGTACTTCCCCCTCCCTTGCTCCTGCTTGCAAAGAGAAACCAGGGAGTGAAGATGGCCATGTCTGTGCCACAGGGGGTCCAGATTAGCACATTGGTTGATCCAGCTCTCTTGTAAACCACAGTGGCATCAGACAGCGTAGGAGATATTTTCAGTCTGATAACATGAAATATCTTGGGCGGGGTCATTGGATGGTCAGTTTGGCATGATCCACAGGGGCCCTGAGGCTGAAAAACCACATGCCAAGGGACCCAGGATTATAGATTCCACCTCCCTATCTTGAGTCACACTTTTAAAGGGTGATCCAAACCACACAGAGGAACCACAAAGAATGCAAAAAAGACATTTCTACTGTTCTTGCTGAGACCAGAAAGGAAATTATGCTTCCCTGAATCATTTCAGGAGAGGCAGACTCCAATTTGACCCCACTTTGACCCCACTTGTGTCATAACCTGTCACTTCAGCTAAACAGCAAATTACTCCTCTCAGGCTGCAGTCCATCAGCTACCAGTTTGCCAAGGGTTGATTAACATGGACCATTTTCCCTCCTAGAGAAAGATGCTGCAGCTTTCCCTGGCTGTTCCACAAAGAGGCAGCACTGCTCGCAACACCACTTAGTTTAAGATCCCAGCACTGTCCACTGTTCTGGTAGATTCTTGTGTGCCAGGGTCATTAAAACACAACAGAAAACCAGGGACAATACTGTGGTAAAGAAAGAATAACAAGTTTCATGATCAGAGAGTAAAGAAAGTGTTAAAGGACGAGCCAACAGGTAACAACTGCAAAACTGCTGATAAGGTGGTCTCTGCCTGGCCAGGGCCTCCCCACCAAGCTTCCCACCACCACTCTTTTCTTTCCTGACATAGAAACAGTTGTGCTGCCTAGCACCACACAAATGCCATGAAGATACTGATCTTCTCAAAGAGAGAGAGAATGAATTGTCTTTCACTGAGTCCAGAAAAGGTTTGGCCACAGTGAAGTGGAAACCCAAGAAAGAGAACTCTCCCACATACCAAGAATTCTGTAGGGTATTGGAAAGGGATATTCAGCTGTCGCTTGTAAGAATGAATCAGAGGCCATCCCATGACGCTCAGTCAGTCGGCTTTACTTCACTAACACTTCTTTACTGCCACTGTCGTAAATGAAAGTGGGTATTAGTGAACTGTGTGAAAAATACCATTAGGTGGTACAACTAAACTGAAGTCTGCTACTTCAGCCAGTGGACTTTATAAGTGGTTTCTCCAGTGGGCTTAGACCTGATTTAAGAATGCCAGTGGACTTTATAAGTGGTTTCTCCAATGGGCTTAGACCCGATTTAAGAATGCAGAGCTCAAAAATGGGCTCAGCTGAAATCTTTCTTTGTGACCTAAATTCGTTGTAAAGCTCAGAATAATTACATGGGCAAAATCCACTCTGCATCCCACTGTAAAATTATTCCCTTTGTTATCTCATTAAAACAGTAAAAAAGCTCAGGCCAAGAAAACCATTTGGAAAAAATCTATTTTCTAAATGAAAAACCCCCAGTATCTCAAACTTTCTAAAATAGGCACATGGCTGGACACCAGAAGAGAAGTCCACAAAGGGATATAATAACCTGTGTTATCTGAGAGATCTGGAGGATCCCAGGTTGCCCCATAAGAGATAGATTATGGCTGTGGCCACTGGCACAGGGAAGAGGAGGCTCAGCCTCCACAGAGGTTATTTTACTTAAAAATTGATGAATGGGAATTTCTAACACATGCAGTGAACACCATGACTGAGTACATTCAGAGATCGAGGCATTCTGCCAGCATCCTTACCCTCACCTTGCCATGTCACCAATAGAGTGATGGAACAGGCTACTGCCCATTCTGATACTCCCAGCTTATCTTCAAGCAACGACAGAGTCCCTGTATACTGCATGGTAAATTGCATTTGAGACAGTTCTGTAAGTACAGCTGAACATCTTTCAAGTATTACTGATGTGCTGCCCCAAGACCAAGTGCCTTGCCACCAGCAACCCATCATATCCCACCTTACAATCAGTGCACTGCTGTCCATTACCGTTAATTGATGCTGGTCCAAAAAGATAAGTAAGCTCATTTTTCAATATGGGATGCAACTGCTTGCTTTTCACAGAATCACAGAATTACTGGGGCTAGAAAAGACCTCTGAGCTCATCCAGCCCAGTCCATGAGCTAACATCACCACATTGGCCAGACCAAGGTACTAACTGCCCCAGCCAGTCTGTCCTCAAACACCTCTGGGGATGGAGACTCCACTGCTGCCCTGTGCAGTCCATTCCAGTTTCTGATCACCCTTTCTATGAAGAAGAGCTTCCTAACATCCAACCCAACCCTCCCCTGGCACAGCTTCAGGCCCTGCCCTCTCATCCTATTGCTACTTGCCTGGGAGAAGAGCCTGACCTCCACCTTTTTACAACCTTCCTTTAGGTAGTTGTAGAGAGGGAGAGGGTTCCCCCCTGAATCTCCTCTTTTCCCGGGCAAAGACCCCCAGCTCCCTCAGCCTCTCCTCACCAGACTTTCCCCTCCAGTCCCTTCCCCAGACTCGTGGCTTCTCTGGACCTGCTTCAGCACCTCAATCTCTTTCTTGAAGTGAGGGGCCCAGAACTTGAAACGCCTTACCAGTGCCCAGTACAAGGAGAGAATGACATCCCTGTAGCCATGCTATTCCATCCCTAGATTTCACTGGAAAGATAAAGAAAATACACTCAAGATGTATAATATCGTTTTCTATGTGCTATGGATTCCCTCTGTCTTTGCTAACCATGAGGTGGTCTGTCATCACGTAACACACTTTGCCATCAAGCACATACACACACACACGATCCTGCTGTAGCAGTTTGCCAGATTTTTGTAGCTTGCTCATTTTAGTCAGGTTCTTCTTGATAAATGAAAAAGTAGCAGAGCTTTACCTATGAAACCAGGCAGGGGCCCTGTCCTAGCCCTGTTGTTAATTGAGGTGACCCCTGATGTAGCTTTACCTCACACTCTGTGTCAGCTGCCTTTGAAGTTGTGCTGACAGCAAAGCAAGAGCTGGTGTGTGACCGGCACTCAGTTATTTCCCCTGCCTCAGCCTGATTATGCAAGGCTGCACAGCTAACAATCTGGTAAAGCATATTTCCCTAGTGGCTCCTTCCAAGCAGCATAGAATGTGTCAGATGAGGACAGAAGCTGCCATTATGCCACTGGCATGACTGAATCACAACAGGAGCTCTGCTGTTAACCATTTCACCGTCTAAATGTACACTACGGCACTGTCCTCTGTGGTTTCTGTCAGGCATTATTCTGATTAGAGAAGTTTAGGGAACTAATAGGGATCAGGCTGGTCCAGCATCCTGGTAACGGTGAAACAAAACGCTTTAGATGATGCTAACCTCTCATCTCATTCAAAATCTGGTCCTTTCCTGACAGTGGTTCCTGATGTGGGATGACCACAGGTTAATGTTTCCCCTGCATGAAACCAAATCATGAAATGCACCATGACAAACACAGGGAGGACTTCTGATGCCAAGAATGACTATGCCCATACAAGACAAAGATCTACAAAAAGATCTATCAGCAAGGAACCTAACATAAAGACTGAATAGGCATAGAGAAGTACTGATTAGATAGTTCACAAGATAATAGGATTTACATTTTACTCTGTAGGGTCTAAGGAAGGTGTCAATGGAATGGTGATATCCTCTGCTTTTTGCTGTAAATGCCAGAGGTAGTTTTCATTGAAGTGCCTCTGTGCATCCAGAAACAGGGCCTTTCTCCCTTCATCCGCTACCCCTGCAGACAACTGTGATCTTTGAAAACGCGTCAGTCTTCCCTTCAGAAGGTAAAGGCTCGAGTTACCACGACCTTTTCCTTCTTGTGCTAGTAGGTGGCACAAGAAAAGGTTTCTGTTCCGCACCATTCACTGCACTCGTAGCAAGCTCTCCTGGTGTGCTGACAACACGCTGACACAAGCTGACAACAGCAGTACATAGGCCAAGGGAAGGCAGTAAGTTCAGTCCTCACAGACCCAATTTTCTCTTTAGCATTGTCATCTTACTGGAGCTGCTTGGCAGTAGGCAGCTCCTGCCTGCTCATCTGCTCTGCCTGCCCCTGCTCCGTGCTGTCTATCCTGTTTCTCCATCTTCCTCTTGGGTTAGTCCCCTGCTTTGCCCCTCTGCTTTTATTCTGTGCTGCCATAACACATTTTCCTTTTCAGTCTCCATCACAAATCCGAACACTCCTTCATAGCTCAAATATTGCCTTGCCTTCCAATTCGGGCTTAAGGGTCAGTGAAACCCCTAATCTGCGCTGTCTGGGTGCTGGCAGAAGTCCCTTTAGCACCCTCCATCCACACCAGGGATGTGCCCTAGGAATCACTGCCAGATCCCCACACCTGCACCACCCATCAGGAGACCATCTCTGGGCAAAAAAGGAAGATGGCACTGATGAAATGCCTCTCCAGTCATCTGCTCCCCATGAAACCCATCCTGGAACCCAACGGGAAATTAACAGTGACATTCGTGGTGACACGAGGCAAATTCAAGGCAAGTTCTCTTGCCACTGCTAATCTGGGACCTCTACTGGTTTTATGAGGGATTATTCTAACATTCTCCCAAGAAATCCAACAGGGAACATGCCACACTCTCCCTTTACCATCACCCCAGTTTACAGTTATACTGGCCTTGTTATTTCCACAGTGTTGGTATTTAGTGCTTTGAACTCCCCAGCCACTGCAAAACTGAAGGCAGTTAGAATCTCAGCCTCACATTTCACTGCTATTGTTGGTTCAAGTTAGCTACACAATGGCATTATGGTTTTATTATAACATGGAAAAACACATTCTTACAATCCCTTTTAAGTAAGCCATCCCTTTTCTAGGCAGAAGACAGTGAAACTAATATCTGCTCTCATCATACTTTATGATCCTGAATATGAAATATTCCCTAGCCACTGAATCAATCAGAGTTCATCGACTTCTATTAACAGTTAACAAGACACACTGTTCTTCAAGCAGACATCCATAACAAGGCTCTTGCTCTGTGAAATCACACTAGAGAGCCAGGAAGTCATTCAAGTTACATGCAGGTGCTGGTTTGCAGAAACTAAAAAACATCAATAGTTGTTTGGGGTTGTTTTTTCAATGCAGATACGGAATACCAGCCAAAGTTACTCCTGGTTTGGCTCATTCCTCTCAGGGTCAAAGGCAAAATCTAGGGCCTTATTATAGACATAAGGAATTTATTAACATAAAAAGTAAAGACAGTTTTAAAAGATAGAAAAACTGAGGCTAGAGCCTTTCACCTCTGCTGGCCATGTATCCCCCCCAACCTTCTCCTGGCATGGAAGAAAGCTGCAGACATACTCCTAATGCCATGAAAACTAAATACCACTTTGTTGAGAGAGCGAAGGAGAAAAAGAGGAAAACAAATAGAGATGGAAAATAAATAGAGATGGAAAATAAATTGAGTATCACTGAATAACTGGAGAGCTGTAAGGTGGAGAGACTGCTCCACGGGTGGCTACAGAAACACCCTGAAAGATGGAAACTCCCAGAATCCTGAAAGCAATGTGGTTCCGAATACCAAAAATTCCTTTGGTGAACAGGGTTCTGGAAAGGGATATCCAGCTGTTGTGTGCCCATGTGTATCATAAAGAAGCTTTGGATATCTCATCTCAGCTAACTGTAGGAGCAGTGTCTCCATGTGTCTGTCTTCTGTGGAGTCTCTCTGATGTGTGGTGAGGGCAGTGAATTAAAGTGTCTTGGTGTCTTCCTTCTCCAAATGGAGTCAGTTGTTTCACTGCCTGCAGATCTGTCAGTGGGTTTGTTAAACCCTGCCTTTGTATCTCATACTTTAGCTGAAAGCTCTTGGTTGAAATATAGTTGGGGTCTCTAACCCATGACATTAATGGTGACTCAGGTGGGAAGTGTGGGGATCCAGACAAGGAACCCCAACACTACTACCACACTACATCATTGAAACAGCCTCAGGCTCACAAGCAGGAGGTTCTTGGTTTGAATCCCACCTGGTTAAAGGACAACCTACCACTGTCTCCATGGCATGACTTAAAAGTACAATGTCCTAACTTTATTGCTTTTGTATCATCCCTTTAATTTAATTGCAGTTCAGGTAGACAGAGAGACAATCTCTCTGATCACACTCTGATGCTTGACATAAGGAAATGAAGGGTCTGTATATTTTCAGATAATACTTTTAAGAAATAAAACTCTAATATTAGAGAAGCATTCCCACTGGCAATTTAAAGGGGTTGCCTAAGTGATATCAGGGACATCTTTATTCACAGTGGCATGCACATAGTTATACTGTCTGTCATGAAGAGTCTCACAAACATTCTGAATATTTTAAACCCAAGAAACAACGCTGTTCAGAAGCCTATGCAGCTGTAATTGAAGTATAACACCAATACAGGGCATTTTATGGATATATTTAGTTCTTCTGAACAAGTTTAAGAAGCAAATTAATATATCTCACTTGTGAGAGCACTGTCTCAAGCTCCAGTGGTACTTGGCAAACAGGGTTCAGATCCCTGTGCACACAAGAGGTGTTTCAGAAATAATTGCTCTCTTGAAAGAGTTAAAGAGCCTCCACCTCTTCCTAAACGCTGCAGTCAAAACATTGCGCTGTCACTCTCTCTCTTTCTAACAAGTGTGGTTCAGTAATTGCAAGGTAATTTTAAATTCTAACTCAGAGTAATTTGATTTGCAGGAAATGGCAGTTGATTATTCATGCAAATGCCTGTGTTAGGTGTGGCTGGACTAATGCACAAACCATGAAGCAGGGATAGGGAAACACAGCCTTCAGTGTGCCTCAGACAGTCTACCATAGCTGACATCATACCGAGGGAAACAGCCTTTCTTTTCTATAAACCACTACCAATGGAAAGTAACTTCCACGTGGAAGTTCAAATTAGAAGCATAGCTCAACATGAAGAATATTCATCCTCCAGCCAGCTTTAGTTAATGTGCACAGACTTGCAGCCAACAGTCTAGACCTGCTGTTCTGCCACTCCAGTTTCACCTCTAGACCATGAAGGAGTTCCTTCCAATCACCAATGTTGAATAGTCGAGGTTGAAAAAGATGTTCATGCTCATCAAGTCCAACCATTGCCCTACAACCCCCAAACACTAAACTGTCTCCTGAAACAGAGAATCACAGAATAATCATGGTTAGAATGGACCTACTAGATCACCGAGTCCAACCATAGCCACACCGACAAATCCCTAAATACCTGATCAACGG
>VZRI01014190.1:0-13227 GCA_013397515.1 Upupa epops | reverse complement strand
CAACACCCACCTCTCTACAACTTCCCCTCAGGTAGCTGTAGAGGGCAATAATGACAACCCCCCCACCTCCTCTCCAGATTAAACATACCCAGCTCCCTCAGCCTCTCCTCAATACAACTTGTTCTCTAAACCCCTCATGAACTTGGTAGCTTTGCTCTGCACACATTCCAGCACCTCCATATCTTTCGTATAATGAGGGGCCCATAACTGAACACAGTACTCAAGATGAGGCCTCACAAGGGCTGAGTTCAAGGGCACAAGAGCTTCCATTCTCCTGCTGACCATGCTATTCCTGATCCAGGCCAGGATCCTGAGCCACCTTGGCCACTCTGCACACAGTGCTGGCTCCTATGAAGCCAGCTGTCTACCAGCACCCCCAGGTCCTTTTCTGCTGGGCAGCTTTCGAGCCACTGATGATATATTCTAAACGCATTAAAATCTCTCCTACAATGAGGTCTCAACATCTTTAAGGATTAACTTGCCTCTGGGGCCCTGTGGTACATCAGCCCTTTTCCACACATTTTATAATTGTGTGTGAACTGCACATTTTTACCCAGTTTACAGCTCCCTGTAGAGCAGAGGCTGGGCTGCACCTCCCAAGTTCAGAAATCAGGGCACAACCACAATGTAACTCAGAATGCCTAGGTTACTCTCCTGATGATTTTAAGGCTTTGACAGCAGCCACAGAGCTCTGTGCAGTTTGGTTTGAACCAAAAATAGCCCTGCAACCCACAAATTCTGGCACTGCAGCATGCTGTCCCAAGGATGCAAAAAACACTCTGAGAAGGAACTGTGGCACACAGAGGGGAAAGAATGTCCAAGAGATGATTTGTGACCTCTACTCCAGTCATTTTCTCCTGCTAAAGCTTGAAAAGAGGAAGAAGCACTGTTGAAATGTGACGCTGTTCTACACAAGAAAAGATTTGAGATCTGGGGAAAGAGCGAGCAGGCAAAAGAGATGAATAGGCAGTGGAAATCCAGTCGTGCCACAACACTGAGCAGCACCTGTTTGCACTTGGTGATTTTTTTCTACAGAGTTGCTGCCTGATTCTCCAGCACATCTGTCTGCCAGGCGGGGGAGAAAGCAGGCTGCTCTAAGAAAAGAAATAAAAATGGTTGTCATTTTCTATTTGCACATTTCTGATGCAGAAGGAGTGATACCTTTGAGGTAGTCCCGTAAAGCAGAGCTCACTTGGTGCTTTTGGTTCTCTCCTCACAGGGGAAATAGAAAACCAGCCCTGGGCAGAGCTCCCGCAGGAACAGCTGTCATTTGAAGACATCTTGTTCCTGCTGAGCAGCAACATCCCACCTCCTTCCTCTGCAGATAACAGCCAAACAAAAACTAAACTGGAAGAGATTTTTTACAGTCCTGAAGCAGTTACAGGTCATGACTGTGGGATGGCCCCTGTAACTAGATAACAGCCCTGGCAGCATCCATGTGGCCAGCAGAGCACAGCACAGGCACTGTATCCCAGAGTCACCGAGATGCAGGAAAGCCACAGTGCCTGGGGCCCTCCCACAGTTTCCCCTGCACAACCTTGCTGGTGTCTTCTCAGCCCTTACTGCTCTGCTTTAACCACCCTGTTTCTTCATGTGCTTTATGAGCAGAACCAGGAGAATGGGCTAAGGGGGACTCAAATGTCATTTTATATCCCTGAGTGCTCAATCACACATTAACTATCTCCACATAAAGGCAGAGATCCATTCCCCATCATCTTCCTTCCTTTACACAGCCTTGACAAGTTGTCCCATTCCCAAAAAAGATTAATCATAGAATCTTAGAATCATCAAGGTTGGAAAAGGCCTTCAAGATCATCAAGTCCAACCACCTACCCTACAATCCAGAGCCACTAAACCATCTCCTACCACATGTGCTTGCTTGTTGAACCTCTCCCAGGGACAGTGCCACCAGTCCCTCCCTGGGCAGCCTGTTCCAAAGCTTCACCACTGTTTCTGGAAGAAGATTCTCCTAATCTCCCATCTAATCTAATGAAGCTGGTTTGCTTCTGGTTCATGTCCTACAGACACCCTAGTCCCAGCACATCACCTTCAGCCTGTGGTTCTCTTACTGCAGTAACTCTCTGGAGCCTCCCCACACCCTCCACATCCTCCCCCTCATCCTTCTCCCCTGGGGCAACTGAACCAAAGGCAGCAACTGCTGCAAGGAGTCTGAGCCCTTTGTGCTACACAGGGAAACCACTATGCTCCTGCGGAGTCTTCTTGTTCCTGTCTTCTGACCAACCACCTTTGTGGAACTTGAAACAGCTCCCCGTTTTCTAGAACACCATACCTCTGCCAGATTTCCTCAAGTGAATGCTGATCTGAAGAGGAGGGCTAGGCAGCCCAGAAGGACAGTGTAGCTGCACAAGTTTCATTTCCATTGGGAAGGTGGGCTAATGCTCCTAGCCTTTAGGTGTGGAGATGTCATTCAGCTCATCATCCAATATTTAGCACTCTGAATTTTTTAAGGCTATTATTCCACAAACTTGAATACTTTCTGCTTCCCTGATGCTTGAATACTCTCTGACTGCTGAGTTCAGACGAGGTTAGATTTGGTGAGCAACAGGAAATACAATAATTCTCCCTGTTTTCCCATTTATCACCATCTTAAAACCCCCAGTAAGAGCAGTATTCCCCCCAGGCTGGTTTCAAGTACTTGAAGTCCTTTATTATGACTTGAAAGGACCTACAGAAGAATGACATTTTTCATTTAGAAAGATCATACTTCCAGAAAGAAATAGACAAAGTGATAAGCTATTAGAACAGGTTGCCCAGGAAGGAGGTGGAGTTGCTGTCCCTGGAGGGGCTCAACAAGCAAGTAGAACATGGTTTAATGGGCAGGGTGGGGTTGGGTTGATGGTTACACTGGATGATCTTGGAGATCTCTTCCAACCTTAATGATTCTGTGATTCTATCAAATCACATGCCCTTCAGGCCACGATGACACTGCACCCAGCTTCAACTGAAGGCTGCTCTACTGAGATGCCTGATTTCCTCCAGTGACTATCACTTACCTTGCTTTCTGTCAGAACAAGCCCCCTGTAACTGAGGCCACATTTAGCTGGAGCCAATGGGCTGTGTAATGTTTTACCAAGTATTAAGCAAGTAAGAAACTTTAATGTCTTTTTGATTGACAGAGGAAGCAGAGAACCATAAAACAAGCAGTGAATTTCACTGTGACTCTTGGTTTCTTTTAAAGTCGTTTACATCGTTTTCGTGACCTTCAGGCATAAGCCCAAATTACAGAAGGCCAGACTAGATAGTGACACATCAAGTCCTTTGAAATTGAAGTCTGCACATATATGCATGAATATATATATATAGATATAGATTGTGCCTCTTAAATCCCAAAAGCACCCCCAATGCCCTAAAGTCACTGATTTGTATGTTTCAGTAGATCATCTGCAAAAGTGGGGATAAAATTGTGAGGGTAGGCAGTAAAAGGGAGGTTTCTTCAGCACAAGAAATCAGGATGCCACCAGACATTAACAGCAGAACTGGCTTCAATCTGAGTTTGAAGAGCAAAAGGAAATGCTTTGTGTTTCTCTTCTTTGTAGAAACGTTCCTTCCTAAACTATTCTCTGGGTCACTGTTCTCTGATCTAGTGCCTGGCTGTGTTCACATCCCTCTCTCCTGAAATTGCTCCCTTATAGAATTATCAAGGTTGGAAATGATTTTCAAGATCATCAAGTCCAACCATCTGCCCTACAACTCCCAAACCACTAAAACCGCCCCTTGAAACACCCTGTCTGCCCATTCTTTGAACACCTTGAGGGAAGGTGACTCTACTTCCTCCATGTTCCAGGGCCTCTCCAACTCTTTCTGGAAAGTTGTTTTGCCTAACATCCAATCTGAACTTCCCTGGTACAACTTGACCCATTTCCTCTGGTCTGATGGCTAATTACTAGGGAGAAGAGCCAACACCTGCCTCAGTGCAAGCTCCCTTCAGGTAGTTGTAGAGAACTGAAGCCTCCCCTCAGCCTCCTCTCCTCCAGGCTGAACACACCCAGCTCCCTCAGTCTTTTCTTATCAGACCTATTCTCCAGACCCCTAACCAGCCCAGCTTCCCTTCTCTGTCTCCTCTCCAGCACCTCCATGTCCCTCCAATACTGCAGTACAGAGGGAACGTGTCATTTTGTGCTTCTACCCTACACGGGCAGACAATGTGGAAAACAGCCCACAGGAGACGCTCAGCTGCACTGGAGTTCTGAAGATGTGAATGGCTGATAATCAACAACTGTTATGGATACAATGATTATATTTAAGGCCCAGCCAGGTACCTGCACAGAGCTAAACATCATTACATCCAGTGTTGAGAGGTACCATATCCATTCTTAGGGTGCAAGGTAGACCAGAGAGGTCAGCAAACAGCACAAACACCCTATAACCAGATCCTTAGAGAAGCACTTGCAAATTGTCAGAGGATTTTGGAGGTGAGATGGAATAGAAAAAGGTCTTACTGAACAAGGTGCAGAAACTTGCTTGTGTTGTTGAAGCTGGGGTAGAGAAAATGATAAACAGTTCAGCACAGCCCTGCTAAACACAGTAAAAGCTCCCCATATTATTAGAGAGCAAAGACTGCTTAGTACCCGAGCCTCCTTCATGCCTGACTAAATGCACTCTGGCATCTGGAAGCTTGACATTTCATAGAATCATTAGGGATTGGAAAGGGACCTCTAAAGATCATCCAGTCCAATCCCCCTGCCACAGCAGGATCACCTAGACCAAGTTGCACANGATATTTATATGGAACCTCCTCTGTTCCAGCTTGCACCCATTGCCCCTTGTCCTTTCACTAGATGACCTTGAGAAGAGCCTGGCTCCATCCTCCTGACACCCACTCCTCACATATTTAGAGACATTAATGAGGTCACCCCTCAGCCTCCTCTTCTCCAAGCTCTCCTCTGCAAATGATCCCCAGAGTAGCAAGGCTATAAATGACATTTTATACTACAGAATCATAGAATCCTTAGGGATTGGAAGGGACCTCTAAAGATCATCTAGTCAAATCCCCCTGCCATCACAGGATCACCTAGACCAAGTCGCACAGGAACGCATTCAGGAGGGTCTTGAACGTCTCCGGAGAAGGAGACTCCACAACACCCCTGGGCAGCCTGTTCCAGTGCTCTATTACACTCACTGTGAAGAAGTTCCTTCTGATATTGATATGAAACCTCCTATGTTCCAGCTTGCACCCATTTCCCTTTGTCCTATCACCAGAAGAGCCTGGCTCCATCCTCCCGACACCCACCCCTCACATATTTAGAGACATTATGAGGTCACCCCTCAGCCTCCTCCAAGCTCGAGAGACCCAGCTCCCTCAGCCTTTCCTCATAAAGAAGGCGTTCTACTTCCTTCATCATCTTTGTTGCTCTACACTGGACACCCTCCAGCAGCTCCATGTCCTTCTTGAACTGAGGGGCTCAGAACTGGATACAATACTGCAGAAGCAGCCTCACCAGTGCAGAGTAGAGGGAGAGAAGAACCTCTCTCAATCTGCTAACCACACTCCTTCTGATCCCCCCCAAGATGCTGTTGGCCCTCTTGGCCACAAAAGCACATTGCTGGCTCACAGTCATCCTGCTGTCTGCTAGGACCCCCAGGTCCCTTTCTCCTACACTGCTCTCCAACAGGTCAGTCCCCACTGTTTGGCATAAAACCATAGGCAATTAAGACAACTAACAATTTTCAAACATGATCAAAACAGCTTCCCAACCAATAGAAAAGGAAAATCCTTTTCCAAAAATTACCTTTAAGCTAATTGTTGCTGCCAAGCCAGCTCTAGTTGTAATGAGGAGCAGCAAAGCATCTCACCAGAACCCACAGAAAACCTGCCAGGGACAGAAGGGTGCTGTGGAGATGTCTAGGAGTTAGTGCTTTAAGGAAAACTTTTAGGGCTGGCAGATGTAGGAAGAGGGGTTTTTGTTAAGTTGGGAGGGGTTTGTTTTCTGACACAGCTGGTGTTTGATTTCCTATTGAATTCACTCTATAACTGCCCAGTTTTAACATTTGTTACTTCTTCCAGGGATTTTTTTCAGCTCTTCCCTCTTCCTTTATCAAGTGTGCACACACAGGTACATGCTTATCAGCATTGCTTTCTCCCAGCACTTCCCTTCAGTTTCTCTCTTCTGCTTTCAGTATATTTCTTTTTATTCCTCTTGCTTCATCTTTTCATTCCAAATTCTTTCCTTCTCTGTTCCGGTCCTCTCTCTCCTTTGCCTGGTTATTTTCCTTTCTCTACAACACTCACTGTAGTGTTCTCTCATAGCCTTAGATCTCAGTTTGTTTTCCTTTTCATTTCCTAACCTTTCCTGCCTCAATGTTTCCACCTCCCACCTCCAGTATCACACACAGAGCCCCACAGGCACAGCTTCCACTGCTGATGGGCTCCCTTACAATAAGAGCTCGCAGGATTTGGGCTGACTCTATTTACCGCGTGTCTTTCAGAAGCGAAGGAGAGAGCATTTTTTTTGTTTATAGAAAAAAATAACTTACACCCCTTCTTCCTTCGTTCTCCTTCGCTTTATCACCCATCAAAGCAACCAGCCCTTTATAAAAGGAGCCTGTTGGCAGGGAATCTGCTCTGTCTGGGAAGCTGCCAATGGCTGTGAAAGCGCTGACAAACATCACGAAGAGGGAGAGAGAGAGATGAGGAAGCTGTGCCCAGTGCCTCAGAAATGGGTTAGTATTACAAAAGGGAAAAAAGGCACAGAGATGTTCCAGGAAGAGTTAGTGTCACTAACGAAAGCCAACACAAAAAGAGCGATTTGGAAATGATTGCTTTTCTCAGCAGTTCCCAGGTCAGAGCTAATACAGCTCCTTTCCCCCTCTTCCAGCCTCAAATACAATCAGCAGCTGCTGTTCAAACCTGGATAATGTTGACAGAGCAAGAACTCAGCATCAACCCAATTCTCTTCTCTTGGAAAACACTAAGTATTTGTAAAACAGTTGTAAAGAGTCTCCCAGAGGCAATCAAATTCAAATAATTCATTCTCTCCAAGTGCTTCTATAAAAAAACATCGCTTGAATGTCCATCCCATTTGCTGGCATCCAGGGAAAAAGTGAGTAAAGCAAGTTAGAGAAGTGGTATTTATATGCAAGTACTACTCATCATTAACAAATGCTTCATTACATTTGCTCCCCACCTGTAAGCACACGTCTGTTCCCACAGATACCTCTTCCATTCACACTTCTCTCTTTTCAGCAGTTTGCTCTGTCCACTCATACCTTCTTGGCTCACCTAGGCTAAAAAAGTTGGCACCAACCATCTAGCACTTGGTAAACCAGAGCTTCAGCGCTGACTGAAACCTGAGGTTCAGTAACTATAGGTTACTGGTCCAGCTGAAGCAGTCTGGTATTCACTAATGAAAAAGATGGCCTGAAAAAGTAGAGCCTGAAAGTAGACCAGCGTTTAAGCACACTGCCTTTCCCTTTTGAGGCTTGAGCGCAGCACATTTTCAGTCTCTACCCTGAGAGCTACGCTCTTTAGCCTGGTATCAAATCAGCGTGAAGGGCTTATCAGTCACAATGATCTGCTCATTACCACAGGTAGTAGCAGTCGCAAGTCTACACCAGATGAAGGAATTCATGAGATGAAGGTGGGGACACGCACTGGAAAGAAAACTCATTATAAGTTTAGGTATTTCAGCTTCTCATGAAGGTAGTTTGAACAAGCCCAGCACCTACAGAAGCTACCCAAAGGGCTACGAGGCTGCTCTAGCTTTACACAGGATCAACCTAATGAGTATTGTGAAAGGCAGTAGGATTTGAGCTCACTTTCCTCACTACAAATGAACACACACCACACATGCAAATTAAAAGAGAAGAAACTTGTAAGCCTTTTGCCTCTTCTAGCAGTTCACAAAGATTGTTGCTATCTCACTCAGGTCCAGAGCCCTGAAAAATCAATAATGAGGCAAACAGGACCCCTGGATCAGCCGATGGCTACTGATCACAATGTCCCTGGTACAGGTAAACACAAAGATGGTCTGTCAGTTAATCTACACTCATCTGCCACATTCTTGTAACGCTAAATATTTTCCCTTTCAAATCTGAAGGACAGAGGTTAATACCCACTATGTCACTTCTGTCAGGTCTTGCCATGGCTGCAGAGCGTGCAGCCCATGTGGAAAGCTGCAGAAGCTGAGTACTGAGTAGATGTTTGGCCACAATAAGCCCCTGCAGCACTACAGATTGGGGGATGAGTGACTGGAGAGTGGCCTGGCAGAGAGGAACTTGGCAGTACTGGCTGACAACTGACTATACAGGTGCCAGCAGGGTGCTCAGATGGCACGAAAGGCCAATGGCATCCTGGCTTGTATCAGCAATAGTGTGGCCAGCAGGGCTAGGGATGTAATTCTCCCCCTGTCCTGGCCACTGATGAGCCCTCACATTGAGACCTGTGACCAGTTCCGGGCCCCTCACTTCAAGAAACGTATTGAGGTGCTGGAGCTGGTCTGGAGGAAAAGTCTGATGAAGAGGCTGAGGGAGCTGGGGGTGTTTTAACCTGGGGGAGACTCAGGGGGAACCTTCTCTCTTTCTAAAACTCCTGAAGAAAGTTGTAGTCAGGTGGGGTCAGGCTCTTCTCCCAGGCAACTAGCAACAGGATGGGAGGGCAGGGCCTGAAGCTGAGCCAGGGGAGAGTTAGGTTGGATGTTAGGAAGCCCTTCCTCATGGAAAGGGTGATTAGACACTGAAATGGACTGCTCAGGGCAGTGGTGGAGTCCCCATCCCTGGAGGTGTTTAAGGACAGACTGGATGTGGCACTTAGTGCCCTAGTCTGGCTGGTGTGGTGATGCCAGGTCATGGGTTGGGCTGGATAAGCCCAGAGGACTTTTGCAGCCTCAATAATTCTGTGATTCAGTGAATCCCAGACCTGACTGTTCCATTCACCTAAGCTATGCTTTTGTTATGGCACTGTGTTACCGGACAGATGGTATTTCCTTTTATTGCCAAGTTATTCCCAAACCATCCTGAATTTCCCCAGAACTCTCACTCTTCATATTGGCCACTTTCTTCAAACAAATGCTTCTTCAGCACGGGGACTATTCCCCAGGTTTAATAATATAAATTTCCCCACGGTGAGTCCCTAGCCACTTCAGCCAGGAACATGGTTCCTGCCCTTTCATAACCTCAGCTAGATCTTTCCAAATATCTAACACACGTTTCTGAGCAAATAACTCGTGGGACCTTCTAACAACCTTTCCTTTCTGTAAAGGCTGGCACTCATGCCTATTTGGATAATACTTGGACTATTTTTTTCCTTCAAATTGAGTTTGTATATAAGAGATCATGGTGTTTATTCAGATTTTATGACTGTGATTCCTATAACCTATTTAATCTGCAGGGTTTGGGGTTTTTTTGTTATATCCATGCAATTTTGCTGCTGCTATTTTTTACTATCAAATCTGTCTATTTTGTTGAGGAAAGAAACTCTGAATCTTCTCGACCTTTTAAAACATTTTAAGAAGAGTTGGTGCTCATCCAGGTATGTGAATAATTCATCACGCAGCCTCATTTTTAGCACCAGAAAGTCAGCCCATTAATTTGCAAATCCATTTCTGCATAATTCATTTTCTTCTAATTGCAACAATTCGTAAATAAAGCAGGGAAACACTGCAGAACTAGGAATTGTTAGAGGCTGGAAACAAGCATTTTCCACTTAGAATTACACCAAGAACAGAGAAGCCTTTTGCAATCTGTGAGATTTAACCTCAGGGCTAAACACAGCCTGACCTTCTTAGCCCAGTTTTTCCTGGAATCATGGCTGCAGCAGACACACTCAGTGTGTAAGAGTGTGTGGGCCAGTGATTTCTTAAACCTATAGGCCAAATTCAACCAAATTTAACACAAGAGCTAGAAGCCTTTAAGCAGCTCCAGGAATTTTCTGCAAGTTGCTTGAAACTAGACAGTCACAATGAAAAGCGACCTTTTCTTGCTCTAGCTGATTAGGTATCAGATCAGAAATTAGGAAAGCTATATGGAAGGAAGCTAATCATTGCCTCACTTGCAAGAAAAGCTCATTCATCTCTCTTTTTAATTTCAAAAGCTGCTGTGCAGACAGAAAGGAGCACATCTATTGGAAGCATCAACTTTGAACTGTAGTCACAAACATCTGGTTTTGTACCACGAGACATCCATGCTCTCTGGAACAAGGCAAGCTACTACCTATAAAAGTAATGCCAGTGACAGAGACCTCTCGCAGTGATCCTCACCCCCTGGTTTTAGTTACAGGTATTGAAACAAGGAGGATAGTGAACTATAACCCATAGCTTAGTAGTTAAACTTGAAACTTGTAGTCAAATTGATGTGAGAAGGAGAAGCACACTGGAGAGATAACAGGGGCTGGAGAAGGGAGCAGGCAGTTGCAAGATAGAAGGAGCCAATCTGCAAAGACTGGAGAAAGGGGCAAACAAATTCAAGATAGAAGAGACCAATCAACAGAGAGTTCTTGTTTTCCTAAGGACTAGAGCCTGGCACTGGCATGTTCTGCAGTTCATGACTAGAACATCACAATAACAATTTGTGCCAAGCAATTCAAGGCAAAGGGTTTACTGTGAAAAAGGTCTCCAGGATCCCAACCCAGGGACCCCTGGGTGACACTGCGTGGGTGCAAGCAGGAGGAGTTAAAGGTGTGGTGTATGTTAGTGATGTTCTGATGCTCTAACATGTACGTATGGATAAGTGATGTTTTTGTATGAGATTCTGTAATATAAACCCAAAAAGCTTGAACCCTGGTGTACTCACTAGGTAGAGATCCCCTGTGTGCCCAGCACTGAATAAACCCACCTGCTTCTAACTCTTTCCAAGCTGGAGGTTTGCTTCTGCAAGTCTTCAGTACCTCTGTGCAGAGACCAGTCAGGCAGTAGATACCATCTCTCCAGGGTCCTGACCCACCAAGGCTGATAGTTTCTGGCAACTCCTGCTGAAGTAAAGGTCAGGTAGGCCAATGGCTACTGATAGGTCTCTCTTATTGGCCATCTACCATAGGCCCACATAACATTTTCTTATGGCGCTTATACAAATGCAGTTCGGGAGTGAAAGCAGTGCTCCTGCTAATGAATACTTAGCAATGGCAGTTGTCTCTTGCAGACTACCTCAGAATTAGGCTGTGTGGACTCCTCTCTGCACAAATACTTCACTGAGAAGCCCTACAGAATACTCACCAGCAGAGTGAAGTCCTGAAGATCTCCAAGCATTGCTTTCAAGTGGGTGGATAAACTCCAGTCTGACTGTTGAAACAGCTCATGACTTATTCAGCAACACAAGGTACGTGTTCAAACCCAAACAGGGCTGTAGGTGTTCAGCAGTTCTGGCAGCCAGGGTTATCAGAAAGGATTGATACCCTTGTGCTCACACGTCAGTGGTGAAGCCCTGCTGAAGGTGTCAGAATAGGCATCAACTGCACCTTATGTCTGACCAAACGATCCCAATAATTGTAACAGATGGGAAAGCCACCCCTCAACCCTGCAAATTTGCCATTGGTGCCACAAACCCAGACAGGATGTTGTTTTGGGTCATGCATGGGTAATTTTTCCATACCCATTCTCAGTGGGCTCAGATTCAGTTTAGCCCCAGCCTGTGAAACAAGGCCAGATTTCTCTTAAGACCAAAAACCTGTTTGCAGTTAGCACCTTGGATTTTGTCTCATTTGTTTCTGTGGCCAAGTTTTTTCCCCTGCAGAAGAATAGCATATCATAAAAACGTATAATTAGAGTGCCTGAGAGAAAAGTCGTATAAATTATATAGACATTGTAAATATAGTATACATTCATTATTTTATATAAGATATACATATATATTATATAAATTATATATAAAATAATGATTTTATATATAGGATTATTTATAATCATATAAAATCCTTATGGATGTATACCTAATAAGAAGCAATACACTACTTGAAATCTGGCCCTGTAGGTCTCTGTTTTAAAGAAATATTTAGGGTGGGAGAACTCCAGGAGGTAAATGGGTTTGTTACTGGTACTGTGCTGCTGTGATGGTACAAGCACAACAAGTTTTTTGTGACTTGCCTTTTATTCTCTTGCTGGAGCCAAGAACCAGTACTAAAAGCTTGTAGTCCCAAGCCAAACTCCCCTTCTCTGCAGCCTGGTCTCTTCCGATTAAGCATGTATATTGTTTTCCAACAAGCAAACATTAAGCTTAGGCTTTGAGAAAGCTCTTGGAAGAAGATAAATGCAGCTCCGGCATTAGGATTTTGAGGGTTAGCCACCACATTTTTTTAAAGAGGACTCAAAATGTGTTCGTAGAATCATAGAAGGGCCTGGGCTGGAAGGGACCTCCAAAGGGCATCCAGTCCAGCCCCCCTGCAGTAAGCAGAGCCTCAACCAGAGCAGGTTGCCCAGAGCCTTATCCAACCTCAGCTTGAATATTTCCAGGGACTGGGCCTCAACTCCCTTCCTGGGCAAACCTGTTCCAGGGTTCAACCACCCTTCTGCTCCCACCGAGGAGAATTAAGCCTCAAGAGACATGTCTGAGTATGTTCCTCATGTGGGCTGAAAATCCAGCTTCAACTAAGACAAGGTACAGTTAGGGCCACAGCTGCAGATATTTCCAAGCAAAACCTTTTGGGATACACTTCAAACACAGAGCAGACCATCTGCTGCTTTATACTCACAGACATCAGAAGGAGCAACTAACTCTGAGACCAGCTCTAGCATGAAGAACACTGGTCACCAAAACGCTTCGGATGACATCCACAACACCCCGTGTGTGTGCACGTGAGAGAATCTGGGTCACTGCCTCTCCTTCCTCTTTATTTTCCTTCTGCATGCACTCTGCAGTATGAGGTAAAATCCTGCAACTAGATCATCAGGGTAACAACACCACACAACCCATCAATAGAACAAGGGCTCAGGAATATAGAATCATTAGAGATTGGAAGGGACATCGAAAGATCATCCAGTCCAATCCCCCTGCCACAGCAGGATCACCCAGACCAAGTCACACAGGAACATATCCAGGAGGGTCTTGAACATCTCCAGAGAAGGAGACCCCACAACCCCCCTGGGCAGCCTGTTCCAATGCTCTGTTACACTCACTGGGAAGAAGTTCCTTCTGATATCTATATGGAAACTCCTCTGTTCCAGCTTGCACCCATTGCCCCTTGTCCTATCACTAGATGACCTCGAGAAGAGCCTGGCTCCATCCTCCTGACACTCACCCCTCACGTATGTAGAGACAGTCATGAGATCACCCCTCAGCCTC
>VZRI01014188.1:268058-363494 GCA_013397515.1 Upupa epops | reverse complement strand
CCTTTTTTTTTAAGAGCAAATAAACTTGATGTTGTTTCAGAAGATGCTTTTTATCAACAGCAAACTTTCCGAGTTGAGAAATAACTTCGCACTGTTTTTTTCATTCACAATTGTAAAAAAAATAAATACAAAAATAGTGGGGTAGCGTGAGCTGCTTTTTCAGATTTTCCAAAGAAATCTAATTGCTTTCACTAAAAAAAACTTTCCAGGCCTTTCTAGAAATATCCTCTATGCTCGGCTGTGTTTCATATGCCTTTTAGATTTGCAGCAGTAGGTTTATAGTTTCCGCAAGCAAACAACTTTTAAAGATGGAAAACACTGTTCCATACTTAATGCATTTGTTTATTTTTGAAGTCTTAAAAAAAACAAAGGAAAAAAAGGAAGAGTAGCTCAATAATCAGATGTAAAGGTCATCAAGACTAAGTACAGCTTGGAACCAGTGAACTATCGGACCCAAGAGTAAAGCAGCCAGAAAAAGAAATAAAAATAAAAGGTAACAGATTCAGCATTGTCCAAAAGTTCCAGACCAGTGATTAATGTGTAAGATAATGGACTTGGGAAATGAGTAAACACTCCCGTGCTCCCTGCTTTGTGCTTGAATGACTTGATGACAAGGGCAGAGCAAGGTGAGAATTTAAACAGGACTACAGGAAAATAGACAAAGACTTGCCACAGCAGCATGCGAGGGAGAGTGCATAGGTTTGCCTGACTGCAGTGCAGAGGAGCACCCAGGACTAGGGACACAGACCCCAAAATGCAGTAATTTCTATTGTACTAGTTCATTAAAATTTGCAATAATTAACCACTGGTTTTTTTTGGTTTTTTTTAAAAGAAATTAAATTTGGAGTAAACCCCAAATCTCACACTAATCTTACATTTGTTTTAAAACTTGTGCTAGAACTAGTCATGGTTTCTCTGAATTACACACTTTTGATACTTGTCATCTTAGATTTACATATTAGAGACCTCCAGAATGATGGCTTCAGCTGTATTATGATCTATTATTAGATCTTTCAGTGGAGAATAAATTTCAAGAGTATGTGCATTCAGTGGACTTAAACATTTTCTTCACTCTACGACGGAAACAATGTTGCATTAGTCCTGCCTTTGTCTATTTAGGAATTCTAAAGGCACAAAGATTCTTCATAACAAAGCAATGCTTCATAGCAATCGTAGTATTAAAGAAACCTTGGACTTTTCTCTCGAAATGGGTTGTACAGCTACTAATGAAGGTGGAGTCTCATATTTGTCTTTAATTTTTTTTTCTCCGATGCATCTTGAGTCACTTATTTAAGTGATTTAGATTTTAGATCTAATAAAGCTTATCTTCCATTACTGAGGTTACTAATAACCTGTTGGACTTAAGAAACTACAGACACTTACTTTTATGACACTTTGTGTAAGAATTTTAACAGTTTGTGCTTGACAAGTGTGTCACATTCACTCAGCTTTATGACAATACTGACTTGTCATCACAGCACCACAAAGCCATACTCATGAGTCTCATTGTACTAAGGACTGTACAAAAACCTAAACAGCTTCTAGTTAAAGGGTGTAATCTTGATTGTTTGTTTAAAGTTGGGGTCTTTCTCTGTTTAGCATTTGACACTATGTTCTAACTGGAGTTTTAGAGAATTTACAAGGCTTCTAGTGGAGTAACTCTTGTTTTTAAATGCCAGTGTTAGCATACATACTGTGCTTAATCAGTGTACATTGATTATGAGAAGGATCTTATAATTTCTTGTAAAATAGGTTTTACGGTATTTTGAGCAGTGTAGAAGAAAGGAAATTGAACCAGAAAGGTTGTGTTACAGAAGCTAAGGGTCTATAAAGCTACAAAAACTAATGCGATCCACATTTAAGTGGTTAGGTATTTTCCTAAGTGCAGTACAAAATTCTTAGCTCTTACTGGTGTTTTTCCAGCCATCTAGATAAATAATACCACTCTGGGTTTTTAAATCAGTTTCTTCAGTCTTTGAACTGAGTATGTCTGTGTTTCATCTCAGAATGGTTAAGTAGAGAATGTGGACTCAACATTTTCTCATTTTTAGAAACTTATTCCCCTTTCTTTAACCATTCATTAACAGGCATGTAGTTTACAAGTTGAACAGATGACAAATTTTAATGTGATACTGTACAACACATAACAGCTCTCATTAGTATTTTTTCTTCCTTGCCATAGTGTATTAAATGAGTGAGAATGTAACCTTTAGCCATATTATAAAGTTCAGTGGACCTACTTATACCTATGTGTATATATGTATAAAATACCAGATTAATTGTCTTGCATTCTTTCATCTTCTGAATGTCAACCACACACTATCATTCCTCTTCAGGTTGAGGATTTTCCTGTTTCAGCAGAGCCCAGAAGCTGGGCAATGCTGTACTGTAAAACAGAAAGAGAACTACATGATTAGGGCTTCAGTCTTGTGAATGGTACCATTGCCTTGAAATATGTACAGATTCTCAGTGGAAGTTAGGAAGACAAAATTTTAGGGACCCTGGTAAATGGACCTTGTGGTAACTTTTATGCTTTCTTATAGGCCAGATTTCTTGGGTGCTGCCCTTTAAGTAATGGATACTCAACATGTTTACAGAGTTAGAGGACCTGAGTGCTTAATTCATTATCATCACGTCTTTGGTAAATCCAGAAGGTCTATGATACAGGATCAGCACTGCAAATCAGTCTTCCAATTCTGTGCTTTGGATGGCATCAATAGAGATCAGAGTGAAGCCTAAGAAGTATTCTTGTTTTGTGAGGTTTTTTGGACTAAGAACTCTATTGTGATTTTTTTTAGTTTTCCTTCCTGAGTTTTCAGATTCTTTTCTATTAAACTCTCTTGCAGGGACTTCTGATACAGTTTCTGTCCTCCTGTCCTGTAGAGTGAGCTGAAAAATTTAAGTCTTAAACCTCAAATTACTCATTCATTCTGAACTGTGGAGTTCTTGTCCATCCCTTTGTTGGTCCAATTTCGTATGAGAGTTAAATTGGTGATATTTTCCTGTAGGGATCTCTGGCACTTGATAGTGTTTGTTAGGATTGTTACTGTGGTGATGGCCTGTGGTATATTATTATGTGTCTATAAGCCAGCAGTGGAATTAAGCAGTTTGGCCCTAGTTTTTCTTACTGTAATAAATTGTTTAGCTTATCTTTCAACTTATCCTGTAGTTAATTTCATAAAATTATTTTAACTACACATTAGGAATGACGTGATATTAACTATATTGATCATTCATTAAAAAAACCCTTTACATTGCATAGCATTTCCAAACACTCTGTGTCCTTTAAGCAGTGTTACCTTTGAATTCTTTTTTCAAAAGGAAGAGAATGAGAAAGTGAAAAAAGTTATAAAATGTCATGTAATCTGTAGGTATTCTTGACTGCAACAGGAGATTAATGTAGTCTAAATTTTGACTTCTACAGTTTATAACGAAAAGGAGAACAATCCACAGGAATTAAAGACAGGTGCCAAACAACAGAATTAATGTAATTTTATAATTTGTGTTACCTTCCACATTCTCAGAGGTAGAAATAGCAATATTATTTTGCCAGTCCAACTATTCCCATTAAGTTATGTAGAAGACAGGCATCCATGTCATCATCACTGTGAAATAATGTCCAGTAGTATTACTCAGACCAGATAATTTTTTTCCATTAGTGTTCTTCTGAGAATACTGGGGAAGATTGAAAGCAAACACGTAGTTCGATAATGTCTGATTTATAGTTTATTTCTTTTAGCCTAAAGTACATTATTTTTACCAAGGCATCATATTTGTTTTCTATTTTGAAAGCTACAGTAGTTGCTATAAAAAGGTTAAATTTGCAAGCACTTATCACACAGCAGTAACTGAGATCTCCCACTCATTTCCTATTTGAAGTACAGGGGAAAAAAAACCTACAAAAACTTGTGATTGCTGTTGGCAAATGAAGACTTTTAAATGGTACCCACTGTAGCTTCAGTTCAAAATGTTCCTATGTCTTCATAGAAAAAGGGGAGAGAGAGACACACTGACTTGCTAAGAAGTGTTTGATTAATATGTAAAGTAATCTGTTCTGAAGAAACCTATTCCTGAAGGAACTGTACAGCATACATAAATCCCGTTACTTCTCTGTCTCCAGATAAGTTTAGCATTGTGTTTGTGGTACACACAGGTAGATTAATAGATACATAGATAGAATCCTGCGTACTTACTGCTTTAAGCTATTGCACATTCAAACAGATGTTGAAGCTGAGATTAGCCTTTTTTTTGCATGTGCCAGTAGTGTGCAAACCTTTTAAAGGCATCTATGAATTATTGCTTTGGTTCAGCATGAGTGCAGTAAGAAGAAATGTACCTCATCTGTAATACACTGTGTAGACTAATATCAGCTTCTTTTTTTCTTATATTGCAGTGAGATATTGATCTGGTAAAATGGTACCATATTGGAGCTGTCTGTTGTGGTATTCATCATGCTGTCACATCCCTAGTGCCTTGGAGTTATTGAAAAGCGGAATTGAGGGAATTCTGTCATTGTGTGTTGCAATCCATTCATAAGAAAGTTTACAAAAACATCTGAAGTACTATTCTTGCTTATTTATTTATTTACTTTTAGTGAGAGCTGTTCACTTCTTTGGAGGCCGAGAACCCTCCTATTTCAGGCACAGGGACGTTAATAGTTTAAGATGCCTCTTCTCAGGCATCTTTCTCTTGTATAACATTTGTTCTTCAGTCAAAGCTCACACCTGCTGCCTTTAGTGATGCTGATGCATTTGGGTTCTGTCCTTTGGGAGTAATATATCTGAAAGCGGTGGCTTCATTGCCCTTATGCTTTTATCTGATATCTGTGAGAAGGTAAACGATGAACTTTTATATGTAGAAAGCTTTTAGTTTCTTCCCACACTAAAGTATCAGCTAATGTTAAAAGAGCTTTCAAAAATATATAAAGATACTGTCAATCTGCACTGAGTAGATTAAACAGTTCAAATGAATTATTTTTGTTTTGGAGTCTGCCTGGCAACCTGATGATGAATTTAGAAGGATGTCATGTTTTCTGTAAGACCAAGATGAAAGAGGGATTTATTTATACATGTAAGCTGCAATTTAACCATTTAACCCAGCTAAACCAAAGGTCTGCTGTGCTGGAGCTGCAACCCCCTGACTTCTATACTTTATATGTACACTGTAAATAATTTAAATGTAGCACATAAGATTTTAGCAGAAGATATATTAAATTGTCATTTGCTGATTTGAAAAGATAGGAAGAACATGAAGGAAAAGCATAGAAATTAAAGGTTTGCTTTATCTTGCAAGATCCAAAGGACATCTTGTGACTCTCTAAGGGCTTGTAACTCGAGTCAGCTACACAGAGAAATAGGAATGATCATAAGTTTTCTGAATTGTTCACAGAATTCTTTATAACCACATGAAATGTGTTCATTCTTTATATTCAAACATTTAAGAAAGAAAAATTAGAATAGCTTTGTCAATGTTGCAGTTCTTAGAGCTGTAAAATTATGTTAGCATTGCTAGAATGTAAATAGGCAGTTTTGCTTTCATATTTTAATAAGAATTTATAATGTGTTTTGATATTGGTGTAAAACTAACTGTATTATGTTTCTGTAATAGCCAAGTGTGCAGTATTTTTTAATACGCAGTCACAACATGCTCTACAGTTGCTCAGAAGGAGCCTTCTGTGCTGTTAGGATGTACGACATGAATGTGTAATATTCGTAGGAAGGCAAATAACTTGACATAAGTTAATGGAAGACGTAGAATTCAAAGCACATTGCTATTACCTCCTAATTTATTTGCTCCTTAGTTTTCCCCATTAAAAATTGGTTCCTTGGGTTTGCAAATCAAAACAAAAAACTTCCCATAAATCCCCCCAAGGAAATTAAATTTACGGCTGAAAGTACATTCTTTAGGCAGGTTATCTGTGGTAGGTTATATGTGACTTCAGTATGTGTTTTTGTTGGTTTAAACAACTCAGGTTGTATCTGAGGTTGTAGTTTGAAGAACCACCAGCTAAGCTTCTGTAAACCTTCCCACTGAATGCTTGCAGGATTTCTTTGTATTCCCTTGAATTTTCTGTGCAGCCACTAGGGCAAGAAATGTTTAACTTCTTAATGCTTTTGTAGCCCTTGTTGTATTCAGTAGTACTGAGTGGTGTTTTCTGCAAGCTTTTGTTCGGTGTATGTCCTGTGTCACTTTCCTGCCCTGCCCTTTGGTGCTTCTTGTGCCTCATTGAGAACACTCAGGCTAGTGCTGTAGCAAGGTGAGTTCTTTAGAAGAAACTTAGAATCACAGAATTGTGTAGGTTCAAAAAGACCTTTAGACTGCTATGCTTTGCTCCATCTGTTTTCTTGGGGCAGCACGCATTCATCATTTTTGGTAATTTCCATATAGTTGAGGGAATTTTCACTGCAGGGTAGAAAGTATACTCTGTGGTGTGTTTCAGAATATGGCTGCCAGTTATGGCTTTCTCTTTGAACCTCTTCTCCTCCAATATAAGAAGCTGATCTATTTTGAAATTTCCTTCAGGTTCCTACCTACCTGTCTTTGGCTCCATCTCTTTAGATAAATTTACTCCTTTAATCTCCCCATCATTTTAGTTTTCAAGAACTATCTCCTAGAGCTGTCTTTTTTTATGTCTACTGAAGGCCTCTTCCTGGATGGTCTTCCAAGCCCGTGTTGATCCAGCAAAGTTTCCTTTGAAGGTTACTGTGACTGTGTGTTTTTGGTTCCCCATATCACCTATCTTCACTTCAGTGGTCTTTGTAAAGACTTGTCTGATTGGGATGGGGAGGACAGAATCCTGGTCATGAGGAGAAGAAAGGAGAGTTCAGCAGCACCCAGGAGTTGATGAGGGAAGAAAAAAGACTGAACTATTGGAAGATAAACTGAGGGGGCTCAGTGTTACAAACCTCAGAGATAATGGAGAAGCCTCTTTCCCTCAAAATAAAAATAGTGAGGCTAATAAGACCTATTGCTTCTGCATCTTACAACCTTTTTGCGGGTATCTTACTCTTTTTTTCCCCCCTCCCCTGCTTCATCTGTCATTGTCTTTTTATATGTACGATGTCCGGAAATGTGTCTTCATCTGTGTTTGGAAAACATCTAGCATACTGTGGGGTGTTATCACAGTGTAAAAAATAACTCCCAGGACAAGATTCTTTTGCTGTATTTATAACTGATTTTGGGAGAAGGAGGATCAAGTTCATTCTGTATAGTTTTTTCACTATGCCTGTATATGGAAGACATTTGATTTACTTAACATATGGCCAAGCGAACTGTTGGGAAAAATATGTGAAACTACTTTGAAATATTGCAAATGTGTTTGGAGACCTTTGTGCAACACTGAGCATTTCTGTTGTTATTCAATTACTCTAGTTTATTTTTTTCTTTCTTTTCCCTTTAAACATTGGATGATTACATTATTTTAGAAATCTTAACAAATGATGCATTAGCAAAGCATTTCTGTACTTCTCAAGTGCTACCAATCCATATCTCTTTAGCTAATCTACCCATCCTCTAAGTTCTCTCTCTTACCCAGTGGAAATGTGCGTGCTGCTGTAATGAAATCATTGCCATGTCCTATAGAGTATTTAGATCAACAAGACCTTCTCTTATTAGAAAGGGCAGAGTAGTAATGCTTTTGGCAGAGCCATTATTGTGGTATTGGTATTCACTAGAAAGGACAGAAATAGAACAACACTGGCCTCCATAAACAATTCCAATTTGATCTGTGTACATGATAAAATCTTGGCTTCTTGATGCATTTAGGTGCTGTCATAGCTGTTGTTGCCAAATAAGAATGCACTGTGATGTTATTATAGTAAACAGCACTTAAGCACAGCTGGCAGAATTGATCAGGGCCACATTAGAGTGAACTTCAGCAGATGACTGACGCAGCAGAAACAATAACTGAATATGCAAACAGTTCTTGCAATAAATGCTCTGGGGATCAGGCACCATTATTTTTTGACTTTGAACAGGGAAAAGGGGCAGCTTTGTAACCTCCTTCCACACAAAGGGGTTCTGGGTATTCTATAAACATCTGACTGCCATTTATAATAGTAGCTAGTTACAAAGCAAAACTCTAGACTCCCTTGACTATTTACATTTCATTAATTATTAAAGAAAAAACCATAAATATCAGATAAGTTTGTTTAATGTTTCACACAGGATTCTTTCTCTCTCTTTTTGTTTTTTTTTTGGTGGAAAAGCCTTTTCTCAATTAATGTTAATCATTGAGGACTTCCTGTTTAAATTGCAGAGAAATGTGTGTTTGCTTCAGTGAGGGCTTTTTTTCCCTTCTAATTATTCTAAGAGCTAATTATGTGACCATGTATTGCTATTCTTTTATTGTAATAGTTTAGATTAGTAAAAATAAACAGGAGGATAAATAGAGTATGAATCTCATTCTTGCACAATGTAAATGAGAACTTCGTATCTTCATAATTTGCAAACTGCACATTACCAAAATATTTAAAATGCATGTAAACAGTTATTCATGACTGTACTATTACATTGTACAATGTCATCTTTTGATTTAAGAGTCAATGCAAAACAAAAAGCTCAACAATCCAACCCAAAACAATAGAAAACTTCTATTTCTACCTTTTATTTTACTGCATTTCTCTACTCATACAATAATTATTTTTTCTTCCAGCAAGGTGTGCTTAGAAAATGAGTTTGATTGAAAGGGAGAAAAACAGAAAAACTGTATTTTAAAGTTTCCTATTAGTTTTCCTGGAAGAATGTAGATGGAAGCTGTACTGAGTATTTAATTGAAGTGTTGTTTGATATGGAAAAGGCTGTTGATGGAGGCTTGGCTGAGTCCAGCTTCATAGTTTGATGGCATCAGATCCTGTCCTGAGAGGCACTGAGAAGCTGCCATCACTTTGTAATTACCAGAATTAGACTAAGACACATACTGGGACCTCACAGTGCCTGTGATGTTCTTGTAGCAGTCTTTCAGTTACCCTGTTTACTCATTAACACCTTATTATAGCTAGCTTGGTTCTCCCCTCCTCCATTCTAGGAGCAGAAATAAGTTCCTTCCAAAATGTACAAATGTAATGTTTCCAGTTACATTTGCTTCTATTTTTACTGTATTCTACTTCTCAGACTTTTACAGAAAAGTATTAGAAACCTATAGATAAATGGCAGTTTCTAATTTTTCACGTTAGAGGAGAGATTTGCTATAAATTAGACAAAGTTTGTCCCAGAATAAGTACTCACAATTTTAGGGTCATTTTATGACTTCATCCTACCCAAATTAATTGCAGTTACACAAAGCCAATAGTCTTACCACTCATGAGTAAAAGCCTGAGCTAACTTCCTGACTGTTGTTGCATTTCACATTTTGCTGCATGAAACTCGCTTATTGAAAGAAAGTGGTGTAGAGGTGAATTATAAACTTGAGGTGAGTTAAAAAACCTGCAGAATGCTGTGATACAACAATTGAAACCTCCTGTCCAGGGACACATACAGAAGCCATGATACCCCTTGTTAAATATAGACATTAGTGTGGATGTCTTCCAAACCACCAGAGCTCACAGCCCAAGGGTAGATGATCTCTTCAGCATGTCCAATTTGAAGCAGAAGACACGAGATCATAGAGAGAGAGCAAACATATTTCAAGGACTACTTTATATTTTTTTTTTGTGTATGAGATGATCAAAATCCTGAACAGAGACAGCCAGTCACATGGAAATCACCATGGGAGGTATAGATAGAACCATAGAATCACACAGAATCACAGAATGTTAGGGGTTGGAAGGGACCTGAAAAGATTGTCTAGTCCAACCTCCCTGCCAGAACAGGATCCCCTACAGTTGGTCCCACAGGAACATGTCCAGGTGGGTTTTGAATGTCTCCAAAGGAGGAGACTCTTCAGCCTCTCTGGGCAGCCTGTTCCAGTGCTCTGTCACCTTCACAGTAAGAATTTATTGTGTGTGTTGATGTGGAACCTACAGGCTTACCAAGACTGTGATCTACTAGATGCTTTACTGTGGGATGGCATGTCATACAAAATTATCTTGAAAACTGTAATGAATCCAAAAGCTGTAATTCAGATTTGAAAGAGAGGAGGACCAAATGATTAAAAAAATACATCATGTATGTTATCTACATATTTTACATATATATGTATATAAACCACATATTTTATATATACCTATGCATGCATACACGTGTGCTTGCTTTGCAGCTGAAATGTGTTCTTTCCACATTGAAGATGCCTTTCAGTTGCAAAATCCTACACACTAAACTCTTTTCTCATGCATAGGATTCTTGTCAGCATAAGAGAAGGTTACCCTGTCCCTGAGAAAACATCTGTAATCTTCCAGAGCTTAGGTTGACAGGAGCAATGCATACATTTTTGTTTATGCCAGGCTTCTATTTATTAACTGAAGCAAATATCATTCAACAAGCACAAAATTATGGCATTGTATTACAGAGGTCTTCATGTGCTGAAAAAGCAACTGCAAGCTTTTCCTTGGCTGCCAGTTGATTATTGGAACCAAATGCTCAGTTTGGACTCTTTTGTGTGTGTGTGGTGGTGTTGCTGTTCTTTAGTCTCACGTATCAGTATTTATTCTCAGTTGTTTAATAGTCTTATGCTAACCTTCTGTATTCATTACCTCCTTGTTAAGAATCATGAACTGCTTTACCACCTCAAACTGTAAGTCCTTGGTGGCTGAAAACAGGCACAATTGTGCATTTCCACTACAAACATGAGATGTGGGTTTGAACTGGTAGTGCTTTGAGCATTGTAGTTGTCAGTAGTACCAGTAGACCAACATCAGGCCAGTCTGACGGTCTTCCGATTGTTTCATCGTTAGATTTTGCCTTTGATGACTGTGAATATTGCCAATCTTATTAAGTTCACAGAAACATGATTTTTTTGGGGTGTGGTCTGTAAGGGATGTGGAGAGTGCCCAGTTTTCCTGTGGTTTGAGTGACTGAGTCTTTTTGCTTTCAATGGAGATTTGTCAATAATGTCCATTGATGTTTCACATAGAGAAAACCGAGCCGATCTATCCTGGCAAAAGGTAATTTATTGTGGCTGGACCAGGACATTGATTTGTCCTTAATGTAAAGCCAGGAAGCAATACATTTTCCTGGCTTCACTTGCCTGTTTTGTTTCTCAGTAAAAGGGGCCAGCGCTCATGTTACAAGTTCAACATTGGTATCATTTGCTTTTTTTGGCAGGTCCTGTAATGACAGCTGACAGTTGGAAGCTTAACTGGGTAAAAGTACTAATCTCTTCAGTAGTTCAAGTTCCCATAAATATTAAGTTAGTCAATTTTATCTGCCTTTCCTTCATTATTGGATCTATGATCAAATTAAAGTAATAAAATCCATGTCCATTATGCTATTTTGTGGTCTAATTTTGATTGCCAGCATAGATACAACTCACACAGACAAGCATTTATGAAAATCAAAGTGAAATACTTGCTTTGTTTTTTCTGAAAACTTGTTTATTTTATTTTTTTCTACCCAGTTTTGGATGGCTTACATTATAGAAAACAACACACAAATCTGCCCATATGGTTTTTTTTGTAATTATGCCAGTCCTGATGTCAATGAATTGAACAGTTGCCTTAAGCTGCAAGAGAAGAAAAATGAATTGAATGAGTGCATTATTGTGATCAATGAAAATATCTATCACTGATCTACTGGAGGATCAGCTGTGTTCTGATGTTTTTAGGATCTGGGCATAAGTGCCTCCCAGTTTTAGAAATCCAATGTGATACGTGAATGGTTACAACATTTTCCTTTAAATATCTCTTTTTTTCCCCCACAAAATATTTATGTCTAATTAACTTAATGGAATAACCTCTCTATTGTGTATTTAGTTTTTCTTCTGTCTCTTTTTTTTTAATGAAAGAAATACTGCACATAATCCATTTGATCCACTTGTACTCTCTTCTCCTGACCTTGCATATTGACATGATTACTGCCCATACAATCCTGGAAATTCAATGAAAGATATTTTGAGCCCAGTTTTAGAACAGCAATGGAAAGGCTACCTTCAAAACGGCACCATATTCTAGAATCGTGGATGTGAATTTGTTTCTTATAATTCAGCATTTCCCCAAAATTGCACAATTTTTGCAAAGATCTAGTGTGTATGATGTACTGGAGCACAGTGATGTTTCAGCTAAGTAATGTAACGTTTCACAATTTCATAAATGCATATTTAGGTAAGAGAATATGACAGCTGGTGTTACTGTTTCTTTTGTTAGTCTCAGAAATAGCTAGACGTATCAAGAAATGCTTTCATTTTTCAAAATCATCAGATATATGTCTGTATCTAGTTTATTTTTAATTTGTCACCATATTATTCAGTACAGATATGTTAGACAATTTTAATATATTGTGATGCTAGTGAGTAAAAATCACATTTCCATATGGTACAGTAATTTGAAAATGTAGGAAGAGTGTATATAGCTGGATGAGAGTATCTGCTTGAGAATGTTAATAAGAAACCTTGAACTCATTTATCAGATTAACAGATGATAACATTGATTTAAACCATGGAATAGTCCAGAGTAACCTTGTTCAAGCTAAATCTAGCAACATGAATGTCTAGCAAACTTAATATATCTGTTTGCCTGTGTCTGTACAGTGCCTCATGCATGCCCACAGAAACTTTTCAGAATTGAAAAGCCATTGGGTGGAAATCAAGTGCTTTTGGATTGGACAAAGAAGTTTTTGTGAAAGCAGCTCCTTTTTGTCTTCCATTATCACCTAGGGGTTTATCTATCTACTACTCATTCTGCAATACTTGCCAGTAGAGGCTGCTTAGGATACAGATTCTTCCATGCCTGTACACATTATGTTCAAGCAGTAAGTGATTTACTAATTTCTGGATGTGGATTTTACTTTGACTCTCTTTCTGAGCTGAATTTAAATTGTTTAATCTCATTCTGAGCAGAATTGGAGTTTGACTGTCAAAGCATCTTCTAGCACTGACTTCCATGGGTGTTGCTGAAAAAAAATTTCCTTAATTTCTTGCCAACTTGTTTCATTGAGTTTTCAATAGGTACTCTCAAGTGCTTATGGAAAACCATAAAATATTAGGGTAGATCCCACCTTAGTGGTCATTTCCTGACATTTTTTCTTTCATCTTTCGAGTGCGTCTGAATCCTGCTTGCTGTTTTTTACATCTTTTGTAGATCCATCACACTGTTTTAAAGGTGGAATACTCAGAACTGCATAAGGCTCATGTATAGCTTTGTTAGTTGCTCTTTCTGTTCACATCATAAATGCCACAGTATGGATTTGGCAGCCCTGTTTCTCAGTTGCATGGCTTATAGAAGGGGTTTTTAATATAAACCCCTCTGTTTTCCTCCACATACTTGCATCAGGAAAGTTTTTGGTGAGAACCAAGTGCACCGTGAATCATTCAGCACCCTGGGATGAATAGAAAGACCTCAAATATAGATTTTTCCTTCATATAGTTTACTGTACTGATCTGGGATTATGGTCTCTGAAGGCAGGTCTGTTGATATTCTCAAGATGAGATGTCCAGATGAGAGGTTCCTGTTGCTACAGGCTCCACAATGCCCGAAGGACAGTTCTTGTATTTGTCTAGTGATACCTACTGTCTCTGCTGAGACATGTGCAATTGCACTTGCACAGAAGGGAGAAGTGAACATGCCCCTTGAGAAGAAAACTTTGCGACTTAAAAGTTTCACAGTTTCTGCTCCATAAATGTCAATGTTTTGTAGGACGCAAAACTAGTTGAAAAGTTGAAGCTGTAATAAAATTGGTTGATTAGCAGAACAATTTGAGTTATTTAGTTTTACAGGGTAATCAGAGTCTGTCCAGTCTGTTGGAGATTTCCTGTTGATTGAAGGAACTGCTCCTTCTATTCTGCAGTGTGTGGTGGCTCTCAGTTGATTTACTCTGAAGTTCTTCATTCAGTCGTAAATTAAACCTTGGCATTTACAAACTTAAAAAAAAAAAAGTGAGTTGCCTGTGTGTAACAGTTAGAAGTGATCATAGCTGAAATCCCCAAGAACTCAGGAGAAACAAGAAAATTCAAAAGGCTACAGGAGTTCCAGGAATGGAAAACAATTTTAAAAGTATCTAATCTAATAGCCCAGTTCAGATCAGGTCTGATGCTTGTGTACAACTCTGTGCACAGTCTTAAATCCGGTGGGACTTCAACATATGGCCAAGTGATTTGCTAAATTGGGACCTAATTAAGGACAATTGTAAAAGTAGCTGCAATTTAAGCAATTATGGAATCTTCAGTTAGATTTTGACTGAAACTCTGAAATTAACAGCAAAGTCTTTTCAAATCAGCATTTAATCTGTATCTTTTCGTATAAAACAAAAGACTAAGTAAATAAACCACATTATTATTAGTTCAGCATGAGTCACCACAATTTACAGCATTCTGTACTTCTAAAGGATTTCACAAGTATTAGTTTCAAGACGTTGATATTGAGAAAAGTATGTTCTACTAGCAAAAACCAAAACAACCCAGGGAGAAGTTACAGTGATACACACTGTTTGGAACGCTGGTGTAAAGTTGTGATTCCTTAAACTGTTGTCATTTACAAGATTTAATGTCTTACAGTTCTTTGAAGTACTTACAGTGTGATACTGTAACTTTTCCCCTATCAAATATACATTATGGAACCACGTTAGAATTTAAGCACAAATGCAGTTTTCTTTTTTGTTGCTGTAACTACAGTTTCTCATTTTATTTCTTCCAGAATATTTTTTATATCCCTACTTTTTTCTTGGTTCTTTTGTTTCTGTTTTTTACACAGCATTTTCAGTAGTTCTCCTAATCTAAAGCAACTGCATGTTGTTGGATGCAGATAAAAATAAGACCTCTCTCATTGGTCACAGTGGAAATATTAGGGT
The DNA here is from genome assembly GCA_013397515.1 of Upupa epops. NCBI lineage: Eukaryota > Metazoa > Chordata > Aves > Bucerotiformes > Upupidae > Upupa > Upupa epops. Next base: position 348,620 of record VZRI01014188.1, on the reverse strand, counting down.
GTAACATCAGGACTGCTTGTAAGAAATCATTCACGGTACATTTAGGTAGGCATAGCATAGAACCTCATCAGGCAATAGGTAAATTCTTCAGTCTTCATTTTCCATTTTTATGTAATTTCATCATCATTACATTGTACCACACCTATCAGTTAGGTGCATCACCAGTGAGACCTTTCTTCTGTCACCCATAGTGTGGGAACTCTGCAGTGTAGGCAGTGTAGCCTTTCCTCAATCAGTGTCAATTTTGGTGAACACGTAGATCAAATTTTCTTTTTTTATTGTTTTTGTTGGTGGATTTTGTTTGGTTTTTTTTTTGTTTCTAGGGCCAGTAGCACAAATAACTTTGTGAGAGCTGGCAGAGAACTAATTGAATCAGGAGCTTTCAATATTGCTTTGCTTCACAATACTGTGACTCAGAGCAGCCTGCAGTTTCCTTCTGTGTCTGAATCTGCCCTTACAAATCCACCAGACCTTTCCTGTAGTTGTGAAAGACAAGAACAGTATCCCACCTCAGCCTCTACTTTTCCAGCACTAGAAAACTCAGATTCAGCTTTGTCTTGGAAGGTTACCCATTCTGTGATCATGCTGGCAGTCCTTTTACAGACTTACGAATCTACCTTTCTGAAGGCGGTTGATTAGAATTATGCAGGCAGAATATCCCACTGACACTTTACACGTTAGTCATAGTTTGTGATGAGCCAGAAATGTATCGCCTGATGTGTTCAAGAATGGTATTTATCGATTTCATTGTAGTACTGGTTGTTAATGCAGAGATCAGCTAATAAGCCTGATAAGCCTGGGTATTTTTTTTCTCTTTGATTCTTCCCAACTTATGACTTCTTGGTTTACAGCAACTGCTCTTATTTATGATCCCTGAGTGAGTGACCTTGCACTTTGCTCCATTAAAAATAATCATCTTTCCTCACATCCATCCATTTCTTTCAGTGTGATGCTCAATCCCCTTCCAACTGTTGGACATCAGTTAAATTATTAATCAAGACTGATCCAAAAAACTGATTCCTGATGAACTCTATTATTTCTCTCCACTCTGACATTTCCTTTTTCCAGGGAAATGATACTTCTCATTCTTTGTTTACTTACTTTTAAAATTAATACCTTTATATTTTACTGCCACTATCTTTTCCATACTTATTAGGATGCAAGCTGACCTTTCAAGTCTGACAGCATAGGAAGGAATAATTTTTAAAAACTGAGATAATTTTGAAAAAGCCATTACCATTTGTTGCCTTTGTTGCATGTGTGCTTCATTTATGATATGACTGTGATTCTGATGTTAGATGCATTTTGTTACAGAGATCTAATACTGTCTTTTGAGCTTGCTTGCTCACTGTTCAGTATTTGCTAAGGGAAATCACAAATCATTCCAGTACAGAAACATTGAAGTAAGTCAGTAGTTTTTAAGATACTGAGAAAAATGATAAAGCTTTACACGTTTTATAGATAGGCAAGACTAGTCTTTACTAGAAAGAGCCTGTCCTAATACGTTGCCTTGTAAAGAACGGAACTCCTCAGAAAAAAATGAAGGGCCAAATGCACTCTATTGAGACCTAAAATAAGAAGTCAAGAGAATTCATGACACAACACAATACAGAGATAAAAGGTAATCTCTAGCTCTCTTCTCAGGCAGCCTTATGATGTGCAATGAGCAATGCTCTAGCTGAAATAAAATTATCCTTCAGTTTTGGTATGGGAATTATGCCCTGAAAATGATAGTTTTGTTTACTGGGGGATTTTAATATCTTTTTTGTTAATTTGTGTCTGTAGTGTGTATTTTTATAGAGAGTACATTTTAAGTACTGAAGAGACTTTCTGTGCTTAGGAACGTCTAGTCCAAATTTTCAGTTTATGTGTTTTAGATCTTTTTTGTTGGGTCAAAAGTAAACCAACTTTAGCCAAATGGAATTTTATTTGTTTACTGGAATCTGCAAAGATTGAAAGACAATTAATTTCAAGTAACATTTGGTGAACTAAGGCAATCCTGAAATTCCTACAGTTATGTTAGCTGGAAGCTCTGCAAATGGTGCTTTAAGAGATTTCAGAACTTGACATTAGCCTTCATTCTTTCAAGTGCTCCTGTAAACCACTTGATTTTTTTCCTGTATTTTTGTCTAGGGAATTTTTACAAAATGATCTGAAGTTTTTTAGGCCTGTAAACAAGTTCTAAGATGTGATATTCCATCACTTGTCTCATGTTACAAGCTTTTTTGAGGTTGTTACTGCATCTGCGTACAGCAACTGTCTGATTTATCTCTTAATCACGTTACTTTGTAAATTATTCATTTTAAAATAAACTCTGAACTATGATAAGTTATGAAAAATAGGAACACATAGGAAAATAATTTGAAAGTACAATAATACAATGTGGCCCAAAACCATATGTGTTAAACCCCTTTTTCTGTATCACATTTCATGACTGCAAGTCAAAACATGAAAGAAAGAAAATCAGAAGAGTACATGTCTATAGCTGTGCATAGCTGATCATGTCTGACAGAAGCGCAGATACGAAACATCCCAAGAGCAGGATGTACTGACAGAGGTGTGTGAACATACAACAGTGTTACATTCTCTAAGACTAAGTTGCATGTGCAGATAATGCCAAGCTTTCGAGATGAAGATCACATATTTTCCTAGTGTTCAAGCGATTAAAAGAAATGCGGTTAATTTTAAATGTGTGATAGACCTGCTTATGTTTTCATTTTATTCTGGAGCTATTTATACTCATTGTATATAAATTGATATTGCTTCCTTCTGTACAGCTGGGGGTTGATTTAAAAAAAACAAACAGTTGTATTTGCTCTAATTTAATGTGCAGCAATTTTTATCTCTGTCACCTCCATTTAAGTTGGAAGAGATTAAAAGCTGGTTTAAAGGAAATGTGTAATGGAATTATACTTACTCCAGGAACTTTGCCACTGCAGAGTAAGAACTAGAAATTTTAAAGAATGGGAAGCTATTCTGTACAAGTCAAAGCAGCACAAGAATACAGATTCCGCCACTTCAGACTGCACCCCTTTACTTTAGGCTGAAGTTCAATCAGTGAATTCAGTTTCTAGAGAACAGGGGTGATCCTGAGTTTGCTTAATCTCCATAGTGTGTACAGTGTACATGTCTACATTTGAGCTCATCATAGATTCTGCATAGAGTCAGCAGAGAGAAATTCTACAGAGCAATTAGTATTGTCCTCAGGTAGCACTTAGTTTTCTGTGTGGATTACAAAAAGATCATACAGTGGCAAACTCAAATGGAAACTTCTGCAAACCACCGCTGATGCTTCCCTTCAAGTACATCTATTTTGTGTCAGAGTAAGTCAAAGACATGCCATTCTTTTGTGTTGTCTGTGAGTATTCTTCCTTTCTGTACAGCTCATGGGAAGAGTTAGACCCTACTTGCTCCTTCCTAAAACCGCGTGAATGAATGTAAAACAAAGTATAAGTACAACACAGAGTGCTTTAAACTCAGAAAAAAAAAAAGGAAAGTTAGCACGCATAAGAAAGAAGTCATCAAAGTTCACAAGTCACAAGTCTGAGCTGTGGTGTTGTTGAATGCTTTTGATAAGTTCTACTCCTTGGTTTTCTTTGACTGAAGTCATTCTTCTGCTTGTGTTACTGCCTCAAAGTGTGTATGGGTAGTATGAATCTCTACTATGATACTCTGTGTCCTGTGTTGTAATACCATATTTTGTCTTCTTCTGAGGCTGTAAGTATTGGGGAAATTATAAATTACTCCTTAGATCACATTATTCCTTTAAAGCATGAAATACTGAATTGAAAATGACCCTTCTAAAAGTTTGGATTAGTGGTTCTGAATGTTGAGTGATTTATCAGAGACAGGTTTAAAGCTGACTGAAAAGCTATTTGAGAGTAAAGGCAGTAGTGGAAACTCAGTAGATTTGTGTCTTTGAGGAGGTGTGCAGATGAGAGAAATTCAGGGTGGTGGATGGGGAAATTCTGTGCTATCTTTTGCTCACGGCATCTTTTTTAAAGTGTTGTGTTCAAGATACTACTTTTATGAAATTGCTGTTCTTGTGTACTGTGTGTTTTACTGTGTTTGAAGTCCCTACAGGGACTTCACTTTAATAACTGTGCTGTAGATCTTGTTCAATTTCTTATAACTAAATTCATTCAAATATTTGAGAATGTTGCTTTCGGTGGTTGCTGTTGTTGTTCTCAGTTCTGACTCACACACATGGAATTTAAATAGTTCATATGTCTGTACTTCGTGCAAAACATTGGTAGTCTAGGAGGATACAGTGTAATGCTCTTTGAGAGTTTTTGGGCCTCTTGTGTTTCTTACTGTCTTTGCTTGTTAAGATTTCTCTGAAGATATGCAGCTTCCGCTTAGAGAGCGTGGTAATTGTTTACATTCCATAGGTAGGTGTGATGAAAACTTCAGCACTTTATGGTGCACTACATTAGACTGGCCCCTTGACAAAGACCTTTTCCCTGCAGATTATGTATATCATCACAGCCTCACTCATCATTTTCAAAATCAAGCAGTCCTCAATACCTCAAAACTAACTTGAATGTTTGAAATTACAGAAGAGACGAAGCTGCCCAGAAGTTCAGAACAAAAGTAAATTGATATCTGCCATGTTTGGTAACGAGGATCACAGCTACTGCTCTAAGCTTCTTGTGCCTCATGAGTCACTGGTACCAAATTTTTCCCACAAGTTGCTTAACTGCTGTGGATTTAGGAAGACACAGCAGGAGGTCATTTGTCTTTCTAAGACAAATTCAGACATTTCCAGGCACTCTGCTTAAACCTTGTTGTTTTAGCAGTAATGCTAAACATTTAACATGCTTCCATGCTTCATCATATCATGCTGCGTAAATGCACAAATGTGGTACCTGCATGTGATCATGTATTAAACATCCCGTTTAATACAGTTTACTATTTCTGCAGCTGGAAACAAGGTCTTGGATGAGTTTAACTGATGCTTCAAAGGAAAAAAAAATCAATACAAAGAAGCTTTTTTGGGAAGGCAACTGAATTTACTAATTGTGACATGAATGGGGAGTTCATACAATCAATTACTATCTGATTTACTGTGATTCAGTTATGATTTAATTGTCATAGGTTAATATCTGAGTAGCTGTGTAGCAGTTGCACCATCAGTTGTATCTAGATGTTACTCTTTAAATAATCAAATCAAATGTAATTTTCTTGTTCTTTGCAAAAATAACCATCTCTAAGATGGCTTTACATATTAGCAAACTTTTTTACCAAATAAGCTTTCTTTACCCAATAGCCCACTTTAGAATTGCCTATTTTCAAGTCTATTAACACAAACTGTCTACTAAAAGAAGATCTTTCATTACCTCTGTCTCCCTTGTTTTAAATCTCCTGACTATTTTCAGTGATGCTTCATTGTTTTACAACTGTTAAGTGATACTGAGTGAATCTTGTTTACAAGTAATACATAATGGAGATTTAATGTCATTCTGTAGCTTGATTTCCTGTTCTGCTTCCATATCACTTAAGCTCCAGCAGTGTAAGGACAGCAAAAGTGTCTGTAAAGAGGGAAAGGAGAAGGTGGTTCAGGTGGAGGTGCCTGTGATTTAGCACTTCCCTAAAGTGTGTTAAAAAAAAATTCTCATTCAAGATGCATGTAATCAGTCTTGGGTTCTTTAAGCTGCAAAAGAAGTTGCAGGCCATTTTTATTTCCTATTTTCACCATGAATTTAGGATAACAATTCAGATTTCAATCAGAATCTAGAACTTGGGAAAAATGGAGGCCTCAGTTATTTTAAATTATATCAGTTTGCTGCTGACTGTGACGACATGGAAGAATAATCAACCAATACAGATGAAAGGGCTGTTCTAATGAGATATAGGATACTAGGGAATTTAGGCTTGTGTGAGTGTATGAAGGAGGATGTATTCAACTGATACTTTTATTTTTAGTTAAGATCATCACTGTGTGAATAATGACTCCATATACACTGGCATTGCATCTGTGTAAATGAATTAATTCAAAAGGGAAACAGGATTGTGTAATCCTTAAAGAAGCTTTTTAGCTCTCGATATGTTTTTGAAAAGTTATGTCTTAGATTAGGATTGCAGGTAGATTGTAACAATTAAATAACAAAGCAGTGTGTGGCATTGATAACCAAGCAGTCCAGCCTGTTTCTCAAATTCCTTCCCTTTAATTATTTAAAGCGTGTTGAGTTTTTGCAAGGAAATGATAATGTTTTAGTGAGGCTACAGGAACTCCCATGAAATACACTTTCAATCTTAACTTGTTTTAATAAAGATTTTATCTGAAAATTTCATAGGTGTTTGAACCAGCTCCAGCATTTAAATCTCACTGGCACTGGATTGGCATGCACAGGAGGTGTTTTATGCTTCTGCAGGTATTATCAGACCAGAACTTCTGTCTTGCAGACATTCATGAACTAATGAAAAGGAAGGAAGAAGGTGCTATATATACACAGATTGGAAAATAATTAACAGAATGGAGAAAGGGAAAGTTTTTTTTTTTTAATATTAGTAGTAGAGGCACTTACATGTCCTGTGTCTGATGCTCTAATTTGTAACATGAAAGGATGACATGTTTCTCTTTCTTGCTCTGTCTGGGTGGTTCAAGAAGAATAGTTTCCTCATTTCCTTATATTCCGTGCTATGTTTACAGGTCACAGCCTCCTTCCCTCATATTTACAGGAAAGTGTGACAGAAAGAGAAAGGAACAGGTACATTTAACAGTTAAGTAGGATGGAGACACATGAAACAAAAGAACTAGTTAACACTAGTTACTAGTGTAATAGTGTATTCCTACAGACTTACAATACCCTAGATGCCTACCTTCTGTAAGAAGGTGCACCTCCCCTCTTTTGTGTATTCAGGTGAGACCTCACCTGGAGTACTGAGTCCAGTTCTGTGAGCCCTTATTACAAGAAGGATGTGGACGTGCTAGAGCATGTCCAAAGGAGGGCCACGAGGATGATCAGAGGGTTGGAGCACCTCTCCAGACTGAGAGAGTTGGGGCTGTTCAGTCTGGAGAGAAGGAAGCTCCAAGGTGAAATTATTGTGGCCTTCTAGTATCTGAAGGGGGCTACAAAGAAAGGTGAGGAGGGGCTTTTTAGGATCTCGGGTAGCAACAGGACTAGGGGGAATGGAGCAAAGCTGGAGATGGGTAGATTTAGACTTGATGTGGGGAGGAAGTTCTTCACCACGAGAGTGGTGAGAGCCTCGAATGGGTTGCCCAGGGAGGTGGTTGGGGCCCGTCCCTGGAGGTGTTTAAGGCCAGGCTGGATGAGGCTCTGGCCATCCTGATTTAGGGTGAGGTGTCCCTGCCCATGGCAGGGGTGTTGGAACTGGATGATCCTGTGGTCCCTTCCAACCCTGACTGATTCCTTGATTCTGTAACTTCTTCCCAGTGAGGGTGAACGGGGCACTGGAGGGGCCTCCCCAGGGGTTTGTGGGGTCTCCTTCTCTGGAGATGTTTGAAACCTGCCTGGACTTGGTCTGGTTGATCCTGCTGTGGCAGGGGGATTGAACTGGGTGAACTTTTGAGGTCACTTCCAATCTGTAGTGATTCTATGATTCTATGTTTTAAAAATCTTTGATACAATCATAGAAACAGGTAGGCTGATTCTTGAAGACTGACTTGTCTTCTCCAAGTATCCAAGAAAGACTGAATCAGGCTTTTCCTCAATCCACAAAGACATACCGAAGATAGTGTTTTGAGGTGTGTATTTAAATGTCAAAGTGAAAGTGTTGACAAATTGAGGAGGAAAGTTTGGAAAAAAATCAACTCAGAATAATGTTAAATAACTCACTTTGTATTCCAGTGCCCTCATTTCACTGATTTCAAGTCATGTTTAATCCACGATGCTGCAAAATACAGAAATTCAAAGAGATTTTGGAAGGTGATTTGTTTTATAGTGGTCTGATATTAAGTGTGGAGTCAAGTGGAGTCACGCAGGGGATGTCTTTTTGGATGCAGCTTTTCAGCTAAGCTATTTCTTATCACTGGGATAGGTGCTTGTATTACATTAATCATGAAAGTACTGCAGCAAGTTGATATGTCCTAGATTTTATACATTGAGACTCAGACTAAGTTAATATGGTAAATTTTAACAACTGTAATTTGGGGGTTTCACACTAGAAGAGGTTCTCCTATTACAGTATCGTAATTTATTGCTGTTTATCCCAAAATCCCTTGAAAAACTAAATTTAGAAATATTTTTAGTAAATTGCACATAAAGAAGAAAATCACTTGTAAGATCTGTTGATGATACGAAGTGATCCCCATCTGACCCTGGAGCCAAGAATATTTCATAGGTGATGGTTTTTACTGGACTGAATTTGCAGAAGTCACAGCTCCGTTCTGAGTGCCCCTCATTGCTTCAGAAACATTGTGAGGTAGTTGGTTGCCTTTCAAAGCTTTAAATAGAAAAACTGAACAGGTGGTTTGGGTTCAGGAAATAAAACAAGCTATATTATTGTAGACAGGCAAAATTCTTTTCTCATTACACACTACTTGGATAGAATTAAACAGACAGCTCATGCTGAGAAATTTGAAACTCAGAGAATGCAACAGTTAAAAGGCAGATAATAAAATGCACTAGTAACTGGAGGATGGACCCAAACAGCAGAGCAGTTAACTCAAAAGAAGCAAACCAAACTAATGAAAAAATCCATCCCTGTGGTGTTATCCTTGACAATGGGAATCTACTTTATAAACCAAGCATAATGATGACTTCATTTCTCTGATTAAAGTTAGTCATCTGTTTATTTTTCCAGGGTTAGTTAACTTTATTCGCATGGGATTATGTTAGCAATTACGTTTAGAATGAAATCTCTCTTCATTTTTAAACAGATCTGGGGGAGGAGAGAGGAGAAAAAAATATTTGTTTGCCACTCAGTAATCCAGTCCAAATGTTCAACAGCCCCTCTGTGGCTAGTGGCAGCATATGACTTTTAAGCTAGACTTGGTGCTGAACTCATTTGAACAATAAAACCTTAGATCACTAATATTTGAAGCATTTATTTCTAATTTGCTCACCATCTGCTCCAAGATTCTTTGGCTTATATTACACATATATAAAGGCCCCAATACTTTCTATACTGAAACAACAAAAAAACCCCCTCTGCTAACCAAGTGTGGGGAGTACCATTAAAAAGCATTACGCATTCTCTCTAAGAAGTTCAGAAATGTTGTACGTTGGATTTCTTTACTGTTTCATAGCTTTTGGTCCTTCTGTTTAGGAGACAACATTTCTTGGAGAAAATGGGAACTTTATTCTGGAATGTTTATGCAGTACTTTTTTGCTGGATAATTGACAGTATAAAATGAACCAATAAATTTAGGGAGAGCCTTAAGTATAATTTTAGACAGTGCTGATGTATTAATATATTATAATTTAGAAACTCCCAGACATGAATGAGTGCTATGCATTAAATTCAGCACCTGATCACGTCCGTGTTGGAAGGTATCCAGAGACTGGGTGAGCAAAGACTGCACTTCCTAGTTCTGCCACTGAAATTGAGATTAATTCCCTAGAGAAGACAATTGAATTAACACTGCATGTTTTACGTGCAACAAAAACAAACCTACCTGTATCACTACTTTGCCTTCAACTTTCAGAACAGCATTCAGGTACTCACTGCAGTGGCTGTGAATAACCTGATTTTCACACTAAACATTTGTTGTCTCTTCTTAATGATATTTTAATGTTAAATTTTAATGGTTTAATTATGTGCACATTACCATTACACTCCAAGAGAAATATTCTGACTTAATACTGATTGCTGTTTTAAATGATAGATTTATAATTCAGTATTTTTTCTCATTGGTTTTTTATTAAGCTCAGCTAAGCAAATCAGTAATGTTGAACAGAAAATAACAAAACCTGAAAATACTAATCATTTTATTTTAACTCTGATGTGTGCATTATGCGTTTATATAAAGAAAACATTCATGCCATATCATTAGCAAACAAATAATAATCAGTCAGACATGAAGTATTATTAAAAGACAAGAAGACTTTGTGATGAAGACAGGAGAAATAATAGAAATTTGCAGAAGGGCTGTTGTTGTATCTTGTAAGGAATAGCTAGAAAATTAGATTAATCAAGGAGCAGACATTTGGAAGAAAGTTTGTGTGAATGCCTGACAGTCTTGCTCTTTCCCTCATTTCAAATGTTGGCAGGGTAGCATGCAGCTCCAAGGGAAATGTGCTCCTTTCATACTTGAGTAATTGATGAATTGTATGCAATATGCAAATGTGAATGCATAAATCTCCTGAATGACAGCTTAATTTATGTGAGCCTTAATGAATGCAGGATTAGATTTTAATTAAATATCCTCAAAGGCACCCTGAGTAGTAGGTTTTTTTAGGCCTTGTTTTTTTGAAGACTTGTTTCACATGCAGTGCGTTTTATGAAAGAAGAAAATCAGGCAAAGAACTTAGGAGAAATGTTCTTGTGTTTTAATGATAACCATTGTTGTGTTTTGTGAAGCAAATAGTACTCCAACTGATAATAAGCATTTCACAAAATATCTACAGATCTTTTTTGCACTTCCTACACAATTTCCCAAATTTGATTACCTTTAATTGCTGCTGGCTTCTGATATTGTTTGCTATTTTTAATTACAGGAAAAGTTATTAAAACTTTTCCAAAAATAAACAGGATCTGCAGAACAGTTCATTAAAGTTTGATTGGCTATATAAATGTTTTAAATTCTAAATCTAATTCCACTAAAATAAGGTGTTCCCACCCTATTTTGAAAATTGCATCTCTAGACAGTATGTAATTAGATAAAATGATAAATAACACAGAAGGTTGTAAATAACAGTTAGCAAGCAAAATTCTAAGATAAAAGTGTTCTGCAACACTACCTGGTATTCCCAGCTGTCTTTGAAATAAGGGGACTAATCCCGTTCCACTGTCACTTGTTTGGAGTTGGCCATTAAGAATGTGTCTAGGACCTGCTTGAGTAAGCAGAAAAAGTTGATCAGACTTCAGAAATGTATCATCTGAAGTTGTGCAAGATACGGTTCCTCAGCCTTATTTCGCTGAATTTGTCTGTGTTAATGGTAGTATTTACCTTGAGGTAGTTTTTTTTGCTGTCCTGTGTGTGGTGCTTGCCTTTCGATAAGAGTCAAGACAAAGCCATCTAGTTATTTGCAAGAACTGAGGAGGGTGTTTGGGGAGGTTTTTCTTATTTTAGGTTTTGGGATTGTTTTGGTGGTGTTTAAAGCTATCGTTTGTGACAGTGTCTTCCAAAAGAAAAAAAAAAAAGACCCCAATCTCTATCCGTTGACAATTGTAATCTTTCCTGTAAAATGTAACAACTTCAAAAAAATCCAGAAATTAATATTTTCCGTTTAGCTATAGCAATTTATCAGTAAATCCTTTCCCAGCTTTCCAGCTTTTGAATAGTTAAGCTGTGGGTAGGTGTGGAAAAAGTCTGGAAGAAGTGGACTTTGCCACAGAGCAGCAGTGCTCACTTCCTTTGGATGCTCCTGCATAGCCAGGAGCATAAACAAAATGCTGTACAAGAATGTCAGCAAAACAAGATAAAGGGCAAGTTGACATGGTGAATCCTAAGGACCTAGTGGCATTGTGGTTTAGGAGGAAGTCAGATATATAGTAGCTGAACAGTGAATGCAAAGATACAGCCTCCTGCCTCAAACTCTAAAAAAGGCTGTAGAAGGTGTTCAGAGAACTACCGACCAGGAAGTCTGAAGCTAATACTTCACAAATACATAGAAATAATAATGCCAGTGGAAAAGAGGTAGTATGAGATAGCAGAAAGGGTCAACACTGCTTCTGTAGATGGAAGTTCTAAAAGGATCAGTGGATGTGCAAGAAAAGGCTATCCAGTTGGTAAGACTTAACTGGATGCTCAGAAAACTTCTATCAGTTTTCCTTACAGAGCCATTGTGCTGCCACAGGTAATGTGGAAAGTATCTGTAAAAAATGCAGGATTTTTTAATTTGTATAGTGTGCTGGTTGAGGAAGATGACTATTGAAGTCACCAAGGCCCACATTTTAAATATCTTCATAAACAACAGGGCAACAAAGGGAAGTAATTCTACAAAAAGTAAACATTAGAAATTTTTAACTAGAAAAAAGGTAACTGCAGGATCAGAGGAGAAACAGAGAGCATAAGGGAGGAAACGTGGGATAGAGATTTCCAAAACTGGGAGCTTTCTTCTAATAAGAGAACTAGAGGTCATCGAATGAAACTAGCAGATGTTAGCTTTAACAAAAACATTGTGTAACTGCTCTGCACAATTCATACTTAAATTGCCAGATATACTGCTCCAGGACATTGTAGATGCCAAAAATTGATAGAGGTACAGAAAACTATAATTAAAGTTTAGGTAAGAAAAATCCATTAAAGACACTGAAAGACCATGGCACAATGTTCAGGAAATCTCTGTGTTGCAAATTACTGGAGGCTGGGAATGTGTCTTGATGCTGTAACACTATATGGATTTCCTTTTCAGTAAATCTTTAGACGGCTGGTACTGGTCATCATTAGAGACAGGACACTTGGATAAGCAGGTCTTTGATTCCACACAGTATGGATGGTCTTTTGTTACTGTGAAACGTTGCAGCTCTTACATATGCCTACATACACATAGGATATAAGGAGGAAAGCATGGAGCATTTGTAATTGAGCATGCAGTCTCAAAATTCTAACAAGCAAATAAATTCTCAATTTGTTTGTGGGGAAAGGAAAAGGGAAAGTGGGACTGGCTTGAAGAGCAACGTACTTGGACAAGAGCAGTTTTTTGACCACTATCCAGATATAGATGATTGCTGCCTGTAATTATCAGGACACAGCTAACAGGTCTGGCAAATGCTTAAGTAGGAAGTTAGGGTATTTGGTATCAAATTGGATTATGGATGACATGTATTTTTCGGACAGTTGAAGAAAAAGGGGAATAACAAGAGGTAAAAGTGATTTTCATTTTTATTCTGTCATTCTCCTCTTCTGAAATGGAATCTAGATGTGTGTCCTTTTCAGAGCTGTAAGTAATTTGCAGCACTTTTATGTTTTAAAGACAGGTGTCAGAAGGCATCTTTTTTCAATTATTTTATCTGAATGCTGACATTTTCTTTCCACAACTTCGCATGGTCATTGCATCAACAAAGAATGCATGAGTCCCTTCAGTTCCATGAAGATCTTAAAACAAACAGCACCAGTAATGACCCTGTGTATGGTAATAGTTTATTAGTTAATGAGCGAGCAAAAAGGGAGGAAGGAAGGTGATCCTTTTTCTATAAGCATAGCTCATTACAGGAAGTACATTTAATTCTGCCATGTCAGTGTTACACAGCCTGTGTGAGCTATTTCAGACATGGCTTTGTGTTTGCAGTATAGACTTTCATAATGTCAGGTATGCTGGGCTTTGCAAATGAAGTTCACATGATTACTTACTATTATTCACCTAGAGTTTCCATTGTGGTAGTGCCTTGCATTTGTGAAATACAACTGAAAGAAGTCCCAACTTTAGTTAACATAAACTTAGGTTGGTTTTATTAGTGGATGCATAAAAACCAGAAAAGCTAATAATCTCCATAGAAAATGAATCAAATAAGGTAGATCAGCCACTGAAAGCTCTAATTTCTTCTTATGTGAAGATTTCTCTCTCTGTATATGCACATACGTACATACATCTGTATCTGTAGTTTCACATATCCTTCTGTTTGTCTATCTTGATATATTTCTGCTTATTAAAACTGTAGAAATTCATAGAACAATTTTGAAGCCTTTACTTACAATACATGCATGTATTTCACATATAGTTTTACCTTGTATACTGATTTCATTTACATGCTCTTTCTATGCTAATTACAGGCACTCATTTTGATATGAAGAAGTATAAAGGTAAAAGGGGGAACCTGAATTCACAGTTAAGAGATCCAAATAGAGTTCATCAAATTACTTTCTAATCATATTTATCATGCACAGCTCAGCTGTATGCTACCATTTGTGTCAGATTCACTGCTTACAATGCACTGTGTTTTTCAAGAAAACCTGCACAAAGTTTGTAACAAATTAATTGTTTAAGTGCATGTATTCTCTGCAAAGCATGAATTTCATGTTGTGAAGGGAATCAGGCCCAATATATCTGCTGTAATTGTGAGAGATAATTATAAGATATCCTTGAAAAGGACATTTTTCCAGATCCCGATTTGGCTTTCAGCATTTATGAATTTGAATTGACATCCTCAGCACAGTGCCAATTCTGCATGACTAGATTCATTCCACAAACAGTGTTTAAATGGATGTATATATACTGCTAAAATCAATGGGGCAGGAGTTTGTGCAAGCATAAAATTGTTAACCTGGCATGGTTTTGGGAAGAAGGAGATTTTAGCTGTCTTGTGCCATTTGATGTCCTGACCAGAGAAATAAGATGGTCTAGTTTATTTACCTGTATAGACAAAGCCAGGCTATTTTACACTTAGGTTAGCTTTTAGTTTGCAGAATCTGGGGGAGAAGAATCACCACTTTAGTTTGTGTGAAGTGGGCAACCCACCATTTTTTTCAGTGTCACACGAGCAAAATCTACCCCACCTGTCCTTGGCTGTGGAGGGTGCACCAAGATCTCCACAGTGTTCAAATCTCTCACCTCTAGATCATATATCTGGGACTATTTACACCTGACTGACTTTACACTATGAAAAGAATTTTCAGGCCAGTCATCCTGGTACAGTTTCTTTCAAAGTCTGTGCGCTTCACAGTCAGAAGGAACATAGTGTTGTTTTTCAGGCAGGGATTAAACCTCTACCTCGTTAGTTCAGAATTTTTATAATTTCATGGAGAGAAAGCTGAGAACTAGCTGAAGGAGGTCAGTGGCCATCATGACTATGCTTTTGCAGTGAAGACAGCCACCTTACTCTGGGATATGTAGCCAGCATGTGAAAAAATCTAGTAGTACTGGTAGGACTGCATCTAGACTACTGAGTCCAGTTCTGGGCTCCCCGGTGTGAGTGCAGTGAAGGCCACTAGGATAGTTGGGGACTGGAGCACACAGACTGTACAGACATGCTGTGCCAGCTGGGGCTGTTCACTGTTAAGAGACCGTCAGCTACCTAAAGGGGAAATACAGAGAAGACAGAGCCTGGCTTTTCTCGTGGGTGCTGCAAAAAGACCATGGGTCAAAATCCTAAGCTTCAACAAGGAAAATTCTGTCCAGATTAAGTTAATAATAAAGGCACCATGAGAGTCATTAAGCACTGGAACAGATTTCCCAGTATGGTTGTGGGTCCTCTGACCTTGGAGATACTGAAAGCTCAGTTAACAAGGCTCTGAGTAACCTGTTCTTGTTGATTTTTCTCTTAAACAGGGGTTGGACTAGTTGGTCTGCAGAGGTGTCTTTCAAACTAAAATGTACAGTGAGTTAGAATGCACTCACAGTTAGACCTAGTTAGGACTAGATGCCTTGTGCCTCCTGTATTTGTCTTTCACCGTAAATGCAGTATTTACATTGAATTTCTGTTCAGATTCACTTTGGTTCTACTTAAATAAAATAGCAAACAAGTTTTCTAAGTTTTACGTGCAAAGCGTTGTTTTGTATTGGGTGGAGGTAATATGCTCCTTTAGCCACTTTGTGAGTCCATCTTCTTTCAGCTTTGTCTGTTGTTAGAACAAGCAAGAACTGAATTAAGTTGTGTTGAACTGTGTCATTTTTTAATGTGTTCATCTTTTAGATGGGGAATAACTGGCAGTGAGAGTCACTGAATGTATTATTCCAAAAGTTTGGAATGTGTGTCTTGATTGGCATTTATTATATGATTGATTACTTTTGCTATAGGCCTCAGTATGTTCACCTCTAAAGAGGTAATTGCTACTGAGTTGTTTGATTTAGCATTTCATTTTGCCTTGATGGAATTGCAAACATGAAAAGTGTTCTTGCATACAACAGTAATATTGACAGCCTACAACATATGCACTGCACGTAAAGGATTTTGAAAAGTCATTGTAGGTGTTACTGTTTGTGGTAAAGTATCATAAACCACCTAATAATCTGATTATTACTGACATGGGAGATGCTTTTATAACATTCACAAAACCATGATTAGGTGGGTTAATATGGCAGTTACATTTGAAGCATCTGTGATCTATCTGAAGAATTGTTAGCAGTGGTGGTTGATTAAAGACTCTTCATGGAAATCATAGAAGAACCCTGAAATTAAGAGGAATGTGAATGTGTTACAACAATGGTGGAAGGTAATCTAACAACTTGGGACAAGTCTTTTCAGTGATTCTGTGCTGTCATAGGTCATTCCATCCTATGTCTTTGCATGTGTAAGCATTTTAGTTCAGGAAAAAATGAAGCAGGTGACTCAAGTCGTACTTGATATATGCTATCAGTACCCATTTCAGCAGGTAGCTGTTTGTATACCTCTTTGGTAACTAATGTTTGTTGACTTGTTTCCTTTGCTTTGGTAAACATACACTGATACTAGAAATGGACTTCCGTTCTGTTGGTGGTTCTTGAGTGTACTTCCAGTGCCAGTGTCTACTCAGTTATTTTGTTACTTAATGGCAGGTTAGTATTTTCAACTTGTGTTTGTACTGTGAGCACCACAGTTATTTTACTACTACAGTCAAAACCCAAGCAGTGTTGGAGACACTGAAGGAAACTGAATAAATGTAACAGTTGTTAGGTATGTAGTCACCACATCTCAAATACATCACCTGTTATATTATTTTTCATGACCCCTCACTTTCCCTTCACTCGTCTCCAAGCTCCAGAAGCCTGTGTGTGGCAAGGTGAGTTCTGGCTTTTGTGCACAGCTTCAGTAACTAAGAAACTCCCTGATTACAGTAATAGCCTTCCAGCTAATTAGTCAATGCAAATACATCAGTAAAAGTAGAACTACTAGACCTTATTGGTATGTAGAATACTCTGTGGATTGGTGCAAAATGTAATCAGAACAAACGGAGTCCAAACACATTTAAAAAAATCAGCTAATGATCCTGTTGTGGAGATTTTTCCATTTAAAAACCCATAAACTGGGATTTCATTAACCCAATTGTGAAAGTGCTCCAGAAAATGTTCTCTTCAACCTACCACATCAGTAACTATTTCAGGCGCTGCCTAAAAGGGAGACCAACACTGTCACTGTGGTTGGTTGTTGAGTGTAAAATAGAAAGGTTTGTGAAGGTCTGATCCGTACCTTTGTTTTCAGTAATGCTGACAAATGGCACAGATGCAGAAGTGTTAGGTCAGAAGGTTTTGTGCATTTGTTGAGTAATCAAGATGTAGTAATTACACGTGCAATTTGGTGATTTTA
The DNA here is from genome assembly GCA_013397515.1 of Upupa epops. NCBI lineage: Eukaryota > Metazoa > Chordata > Aves > Bucerotiformes > Upupidae > Upupa > Upupa epops. Next base: position 331,331 of record VZRI01014188.1, on the reverse strand, counting down.
ACAGCTCTTGACTTGCCTGCATCATACAGGACTTAATTGGCGCCAGGTAGGCTTGGCAACAGCTTTGAAAGGTATGAGTCATGGGAATAGTTGGCAGATCCCAGAGATAGTAGTACTTACCTGAGAAGAAAAAGTTCTTGACCTCTTTCAAACAAAGCAGAGGGAAGGTAAAGATGAAAGATTATAACAGTTCCAGCCCCTTTGTTATCCACTTCTGGTATATTTTCTGTTTCACAACATCATCAATTACCTGCTTGTTCGATGTCCTTCTAAATGGAAAGTAAAGACTACTAAAGATCAGACTGCATTATGGACTTTGCTAAGGTAGCTATTGCCTTACAGTGCTATGGTGAGCCATATTACCCATCGTGTAGTCGATACTCTAGTCAGTACAATACGACAATTGTATTTTGGGACTCACTTTAAACAGAAGATTTATAACTGTTGTAGAGCAGACTGAGGTACAGAGGCTGGAGGCTGCTATGCAACTACCATTGGCAAAAGAGAAAACTTTTCTCACCTTGCTGCTGCTGCTTGCTGTAGGCAATGTAGGGATACCTGCTATAATTCACTTAGACAATGTTATGAAACAGCCTTAGAAGATCACTTCACAGGTACCTAACAATGAAGTTGCAGGGACATGAAGTATTTCAGTCTTCTTGTAGCAGTTTTTTTTTCAAAGGAGATAAACCAATAATTGAGCAAAAGAGATTTAGGAAAAAAAAATCTATATCCAGAGCATTTAAATACAAAATTAAAATATAGTACTGCTTACCTCATCGGTTTCTGATTCATGTTTACATAACTGTTTTCTAATTTCTCTAAAACTGGATCAGAATCTTCCTGGAACCTACTACCATGTTAATTAACAAATTAAGAATTTGATACGAGATTTATGGACTATCTTTTTACAGTTGTTGCCTCACAACTAGCAGAGAAAATATGATGTAGTAGGAAGACCGTCTTTTAAAATTCTGTATCCATGGGATAGAGTGTAGTCAACCAGGTTTTGTATGAATTTTTGGATACAAGTTAATACTTTCTGAAAACAGCTTGATTTTAGAGATTTGGAAAAAAACATTTATTACCAGAAGGAGTAAAAAGGAGTAAATAAAATACTTTTGTAGTCCCACAGTGCTGATGCTTCAATAGACATGTTAGTTTTATAGATTACCTTCTGATACTCAGTTTATTGTTGGATGATGGCTGCTTCAGTTTACTTCGTGAGTGATTTCTTTTACATGGACAGAAGAAAATACCTGCTCAATGCCTTTGTACCAATCTTTAGTTGAGGAGCAGGCTTGATATGATTGAATTGAAGCATTAAGAAAGCCATGTGTATGGAGATACTGTTCCGTCAGTTTTTAAATACAGACCCCTTTGATTAATGGGGAAATGTGCTTTAGAATTATTTGTACAGGATAGCTCACTCAGGTCCACTTAATTGATTTCACAAAGAGAACTGAACTTTTCAGTAATTTTCTTTGTTGTTCTGGAAAAAGTGCGAAGGATGCTCTGCATATGTGACACTTCCTATATATACTACAAAATGCTGACCTGGTGATGATGAATTTGTGTCTGGCTGTATCTTAAGGTGCTTTTTCTTTGGTTATTTATTCATGTAATGCCATTAGTATTGTTTGTTGCAATGTCAGATATTTATAACAGGAAACATCTGTGGAGCAGTAATAAAGAATAGTTTTCATAAAGCAGTTTTACATTATCCATCTACCAGTATCTGATAACAGTCACATTTATCTGGGTGTAGGAACGTTCTGACAGGTGTAAGGAATAACTGATTGATATAAACTCACTACTGCATGAAAATGAACCTTTTGATAAAGACATCTTAGTTAGAACTGATAAGTAAAGTACAGAGAACATAACTGTCTGCTATTATGTATCATTTTATTACCTTTATGTTGATCTTGATCTTTTAAATGGATAGTAAAGCATTGACAAAAGATGACTGAATATAGACATTTGTATAATGTACCTTTAGTGGGAGCATAATCTTTAGATCAAGGACAACTTAACAGGGAAAGGGCTCATAATTCATTAAAATAGAGACACTATCTAGTTCATAACATGGAAAACTTAAACACTGTGCTATTCTGAAGATTCAAAATTAATATTTTTTCTGTTTTTTTAAAATATAACTCAATTTAGATGAAAAAGAAGATGAAAGCATTGGGTAAAAGTTAAGAATACTTAAGAAATATATTTCCTGTTTTATTATTCCTTGTGCTTTTATAGGCATATCCATGTTAGCATCTCTCTAATACAAAGTTTTGAGCAGATGGATGCCGTGAAAATGACTGCTTCACTTAATAAAATAGAAATAAAAATATTTTTCCACTTACATATTTTCTGTGGACATGTTCTGACTCTAGGTACTATTAAAACAGTGATCTCAGATGTTATAAAGGAAATTAGATGGGAATTGTAATAAACTGAAATCCTGTAGAATCTAGAGACCATTGATTGTACAATAGCATCTTATGTCATGGGTCATGTAATAAGCATAAATAACTTCAATACTTTTACCTGATTTAATTTCATACAGAAACAGGGCCAGTAAAAATAGCTAAGAAAATTCTAATTAGTAGGAAAATGTAACAGACCAAAATACAACTCAAGTAGATAGACACCTTTTCATTATATACCAAGTTTTATTCCACAATGCTTGTGTAAATGTATGTAGTCAGACAACATGACATTATGTTTATTTAATGGAAAAAGAGAGAAATTCAGACTGTTATGCCTGAATTAGTGTTTTTAATATTCAGTATTTCTGATTTACTAAATAATTTTCCAATGTAACAATATATCTTGTGTTTCTGAGGACAGAACTGTAACTGCTGAATATTCCTAAGGTAGAAAATAGAATAACAGAATCCAGACATTAGTAATAATTTGTGTGATTTCTTAACTAATTTTGATACTTTTTTTCAACTTCCTATTTGTATTAAGAAAGTAAACTTGAGAGACAAAATGTCATTGTAGAACTTCGTGAAATTCACATCATTATTTTAAAATAGTTTGATGCTATGTGTCTGTGGATGCATGTACATCTCATTTATATGTTTATTGTCAGCTCATCATAATCTGCAAAACTGCATGAGTTGTAACCCGGATCTTTCTTTTAAGTAAAAGTAAGAGGAGATTGCTTTCAATAATCATAATTTTGGTCTAAGATTCACCCTTTCAACCCTTTCAAGTGTACAGCGAAAGTATCCTCTTAAATCACTGGTATGACCTCAACATTTTGTTTTCAATCAAAGACTTTTTTCTGTCCTGAGTTTAAAGAAATTTATGCAAATGAATAAGCAATTTCTTGAATGAAGGCCTTCATTTTTACCAGGAGGATACTTCATATGAACAGCAGTCTGTGCTGTGTAATTAAACCATGTTATCAGATTTAGCTTAATTAATGTTAAAACAAAACAAATGCTTGATGGATCCTTCAAGGACATTAAAAATTGCTTTCTTGCTAGTCCTGATTTGTCATGTTGTGGCAATGTTGAAAATGAATGAACTACATTACTTGCCATAATGACACATTCTTGTACCTGTAATGTTGTCATGCTTATAGCACTTGTCTAAAATCAGTTGTTCATATGCTGTAGAAGTCCATGTAGATCTTGTATGCAAATCATTATCTTTTAATGTGTTTATGAATACAGCAAGGTTGAGGTAACAGAGGTCTGAAAAAATTAACATTGCATTATCTTCATTTTTGTGGAGTTAACTTTGAGAGCACAGTAGTATTGTGTTTAATTTTCAGCATTTTTATGGTAACTGAAATAGAAGGGGCCATGGATTGCTTCTTCAGAAATATGCCATCTTTGCCCAAGATGGAAAACCAGCATACTGGTTAAGTTTCCACACTAAGAAATGACTGTGATCAACCTCACGTGACTCTTATCTTTCTTCTCCATTGTCTAGTGATATAATTTTCCTTGCATCAAATGGCAGGCAAGTATGCGACTGTTATATAGGCTGTTCAACAATCTTTGAAACATGTCAGCGTATGCATAATTCACATTATTTCTTCTCTGATATCTTGATCCTTCTAATAAATATTTACTGTTTGTGTGTTGTTCTAGTATTTATGTTCTGAGCCAAATAGCAGTGGTAATAGCAGTGGTAAATAGCAAAGTATTTTAATTTTATTTTGTTTTAAATCTAAGGGGAGCTATGTTGATAAATTCAGTTTTTCATGTCACAGAAAGTATAATCTCTGATGGTAATAAGTATTGACTCAAAAGAGAAGCTGAAATCTAAGTTAACAGCTGAGTTTCTGTTGTACTTAAAGTCATGGTCCCTTTAACTAAGGAACAAGATATACCAGATATGGGGATAGAGGACCTGGACATACATAGCTACATCTGCCACCTTCCATAAATACTAGAGGTTTCTTCTAGCAAGGAAAATTTAAAATGCAAAACAGAAAAAAACTTAAACCCTGACTAACTCTGTAGTGGTATCAGTACTGTTGACTTTGCAAATCCAAGTCAGCTATTTGAATCATTGGTTTTAGAAAGCTGTGTGAAACCCTGGTTTGTAGCAGTACTGATCCACACCTTGGGAACATCTCATTAGGGTGCTAGTACATTTAAAAAGTGAATTGTAATGAGAGAGAAAAAAGAGTAAGTCAACGGACAAAAGCAAACCCCAGAGCTGACATTTTAGGATTGTTTAGTGAAAGTGCATCCTGGCACAGACTGATGGGAATAAATGAACCTCTCCTGAACATTGACTCTCAGCGTCTTGGAAACTGAATTCTGGAAGCGTAACATGTGTTAGCTTTGGTGCAGGGTTTTTTTTATATTTACAGGTCTTGGCAATATCTGAGAGACCTTGTTTTCGTTTCTGGTCACCACCTCAGCAAACTAATCAATGAGGCATGAACTGCTATCTGCAGAGAAAGAAATGAAAAATAAACCAGAGATAATCCTTCAGTTAAAAGGTTATTCTGTGCGATAAAAGCTATTTTGTTAATTTATTTACTTACTGGTACAGTGAGATAAAGTGAGGGAACAATTAGGGAATTCTAGTTGAAAGGATTTAAAAGGGCAATGATGACTTAATATTTTAGGTTATGTGATTGACAACACAGTTACATATATTTCTTTGAAAAGATAGTTTTCAGTTAGTCAAAATTGTGTTTGGTTCAATTAGTATTTTCAGTGCTCACAAATAAATATGTTTAAACTATATTTTTAGTGTGGTGATTTGGTTAAATTAGGATAATAAGTTGTTTGTTTTTTTAAAATTGCAGTAATAATTATCTTCATATTTTATCCCTTTTATCATATTTTCATATGTACCCTTCTTCCAAATGTACTAGATTGAAAAAATCTTTGTTGGTTTTGACCTATATGTAATCTGTTACTGCATGTTTGTAGTTTGCAGACTATTACATATTACATAATTTGGCTTATTAAGAATTATTTTAACACTTCTTATAGAAACACCGTGCATCTTAACATAAACATCAAGTGTAAGATAACACATTGCAGTAGTAGCTTGCTTTTTTCCCCAAGTGTTTTATTTGTTTTTTTAATTACTTATTTATCAAATCTTCCCTTTATGCAAGTCTGTATTTTGGGATGTAGTTCTGTTTTAGTTAAAACAATATTACAAAAAAATGACTAATACTCTGAGAAGCATTCATTTGCACAGGGGTGTCTGTCTTTGTTCAGGTCTACAAAGGAGGTTTGGTCTATGCTGGGGAAAAAAGTAACAAAGCAAGTCCTACACCTTCTGGATGTGGAAAAGGCACTACCAGCATCCTTGTATTTGCAAAATAACCCAACTGTAAGAGATTCAGTCAGTAGTTCTTGATGGTTTACAACTTGATCCTAGGAGTATCATTGCCAAGAAATGTTCTGTTTCTCCTTTGGATCTGTATCTTTTCCTCTGCATGAGTATTGGTCTTTCCTTTCTTACTCGGAGAGCTGCATTGCTCTCTGCTGTTCTTTCTCTCTTAAGAAGTGCATTCTTTTCCAGAACCATGAAATTTGCAATTTTTTTTTTCTAGTATGAGAAAATTATGTCACTCATTTACGGTATCTCTAAATTTATTTTATGTTGTAGAGACAAAGGTCTTGCAACTTAGAAGTACTTGTTGTGGGTATGTGTTGACCCTATCTTCTGTGAACTATCATGGGTATGATACGATTCCCACAAAAATCAAAGGGACTCTTTCCTTTCATTATAGACAAAAGGGCTCATGACCATTGTCGCCAGCAGTGGCACAGTAACGATGCTGGAAGGGTTTTAAAAAAGTCTTCTTTCATGCTAAATCCAAGCAGTGAAGATTCTAAGAATTTCCTGTGAACCTTTGCTTCATGCTCCGGTACAGAGGCTCTTTCATGGTCATGAGCTTGTGCCTCCAAGGGAAGCAATTCAGGTTTCTTGCTCTCTTTGCTCACTGCCTCCACCTTGTGGCTGTGGCTTACTTGCCACTTTACAATTTTTTGAAGCTATGTACTCAGAAGATCAGATGAGCTAAGTTCAGCTTGGCTAGTTGGAAATGTGATTACAGTAGTAAACGGTGTTCCTAAGCACTAAACACTTCCAGGGTTGATCACTCCACCAGTTTCCTGAGCAGCCTGTCAGAGTACTTGATACCCTTTAGAGAAGAAGTAGAGGTGGAATCTCTCTTCATTCCCAGTGCAACAGCCTGGAGGGTCCACTGAGTAGTAGCAAGGTTGTGTGTATGAGAAAATGCAACAAGTTGGTCAGGAAGAAGACAAATATCACAAATAGGCCATACTTATTCTGTGGTGTGGCACTCTTGATCCCTGTTGGAGCTGTTCAGGAGTACCTATGTGTGGAAGTGAATGAAAATGGTTTTGGACATTTTGTACAGAATGAGTTTATGACATGATGACAAGCATTTGTGTATAAAGATAAAAAGTTGAGTGCTAATCTTGAGTGCTTAAATAACATTTTAATGTAAACTAAGCAAAACCTGTAGAGCACAGCTGAAATCCCGATCCCAGAAGAACTAATGTTATTTTTTTTTTCTCTCTCTTTTTGGTCTAGTGCATCTCTTAGTCTCTTCTTCAGTCTTAATATTATTATCCTGACCTGCTTATGTGATGATCAGTTTTCTTTATAAGAGAGTTGTATTCCCACCCCCCAACTTCGATTGAGACACTCTTTTCATGTCTATATTTGACATTCTGGATGAGCAGTCTACAAGTTAGCGACTGGTTCTTGTGAATCAGGAGAAGGTGAGGAGAATACATCATGAAGGGTGTCTCTTGCTGTCCAGTGAAATATTATAAATGACACCTCTAAATGAAAAATATTGTGAAGTTACTAGAATGATTACTAAACAGAGTATTGAGAGGTTGACTTATTCATAACTTCAAAATGCACTTAAGTTTCTTTTTACCTGGGCACTTAAACCCAGAAAGGAGGTATTGGCTTCCAAAAAGTGACAGTATAGATTTCAGAACTGATGGGAAATGGTGCCACGTCTAATACATTATTTATTAAGCTACAATTACAGGAATAACAAATATCTTAATTAGTGGAATTAATCAATTGTGCCTTTATACATTAGTTGTCTGTAGTCCTCTATAAGAAAAAAAAAAGTTTCTTCTGTTATTCTGCCTTTTAAAAATGTGGTTATCGTGCTCTCCTTCTTTCAAGCATTTAGAAGGAAGTCCTGATAATTTAATTACATGCCTCATTCAAATGTGGGATCATATGAACCTGTAATGGCTCAAATAATCTGTTTACTAATAACTCATCCAGGAGTGTAATTTTTTTGAAGGGAAAGGGGAAGGGAGAACCTTATCTGCAATTTCACTTTGGTACAGTATTATAATTATAAAAGAATAACAATATAGCTGTACAGTCTGCCATTTAGTTCAATTTTTTGGGTGCATTTAAGCTATTGAATTAATCTCACTTTTAAACAATAGAATATAATACTTTAATAGCCTGCCTTTGCACTGGCTTTGTGGGATGCTGAAATTAGTATTATAATGCACTGTGTATACATGCTGCTGAATGTGATTGCTTTAGCAGCAGTCAGTTTGATAGTATCAGGTTCCACCTTGCGTTGCTGGGTCAACATGGACCCAGGCCATTAAAGGAGAAAGGTTCAGGGAAAGTTCATTTCTATTGTTTTACCATGGTTACAAAACAGAAAAAAATAAGAGAAATCCTGCATTTGTAACATATTGCTTCCTTGAGCCCTGAAGGTAGTATGATCTTTTTTCTGTCTTAAATTGAACACAGAAATATAAACCTTCTGACTATCTGTAATGTAAACAAAAGCATATTTTCTGATCACTTTTAAAGTAAAACACAGATGTTCTGCATTGATTGCTGATGTCATTACACAAAATGTTTGCATTCATTTAAATTGATCTCCCAAACTGTTAGCATTTAAATTTCGTACTAGGTCAATAGAAAAATTAAAACTTCATACTGGCTGATACAATACTGAGTTCTGTTTACATAATTTTCACTTTAATTAACTCGCAGTAAGCCTGTTGAAATAATTCTGTTTGCTTTTTTTTTTTTTAAATACATCCTGTCCAGTGAAGCATTTTCTTTTTATTGTGGTTATAAAATAAACCTTTTCACAAAAAATTGTGATCTTAAATGTCATCATGTGTGTTTAACATTTACAGCAAGGTTGTAAACCACCTGTGAGGTACCATTGTGAAAGGATTTAAATCTTAAGGCAAACGTATTCATTAATAAAAGAAAGAAAATATAAATGACTTTTTATAGGTTTCATGTGTCTTGTGTGTGAACTGTTGAAGAAAGCTAGTTCTACAACAGTGAATCCCTCATTCTAATAGGTAAATCATGACATGGTTCTAATGTGCAATAAAATTTGCTATCTGTGCCAATATGAAGAAAATCTATAAATCAAAAATCTGCAAAGATTCTCTTAATTTGCATGAAAAGAGCCTGAGCTCTGAAGGTTGTGAGAGAGCGAAATCTTCAAAATGTTTTTGTTTATAAGGGCCTTTAAGTGTAATTGCCATAAGCCACATTTCAGATAAGTGAAGCTATTTGTAGATCTAACTGTTAACACAAGTTGAAGACCACTTTATGGAACCTAGTTCACACAGTTGGGTGTGTATTTGGTTTTTTTGCAGAGTTGCTTGTGTCTATTAATTGTGAGCTCATTAAGAAAAGCAAATTTTTCATGTCCTAAGTTGGGCCAGGATGAATATGTATTTTAATTTAGGATCTTTCTGCTAACATGCAGATAGTATTAACTTGCTGTGTGTAATCTTCTGAGCTGGTGGTGTAAGACACATGCTCTTAGGGTCTGTCTACCCAAAAAGCTTTACAACAGAGATCTGTGATCATTTGACTGAGTCATCTCACTAGAACATTGCTATTGACTGAGCTGACTTAATAACATTGTGGAAAGGAAAAAAAAAACCCAAAGTAAAATACTGGGGGTTTTTTGTTATACATGAGAGTTAAGAACTTTATATGGCAAAATGAGTTGTAAGTAAACTATTACCCTTTGTGTACCCTGGACTACACCTCTAGGTCCTATTAGCAAAGGACATCTGTTTTTTTCATTGGTGGTGGTGATTTTATTTCTTTGATTGTGCTAATGTAGCTGTGCCCTGCTAATCACCATCAGGGCCTGTGGTCTATACTTACACATTTCACAGGCAGGTGCACACACAGAGATGTGTGTATGTTTTTGCAAATGTAGATCTTGTAATGAGCAGCCTTATAGATTGTGGTTCTGGCATGGTGAGGAGACTGGAAATACTCATCTGTCACCATATAGTACTTGGTGAAAGAGTCACAGAAGCTAGAATTGGCCATTTACATATTACACACTTCTCAGTGGGGTTGAGCATGGTCTCACAACCCAGTGGGAGAGAAGATGACAATCAGTGTTTGGTAAAGATGTTGAAATCTAGATTGATTCCTCCTTTGCAGTAAGGAGTATCGGGACCACAACACCTACTGCCTTGGGAATGTCATCTTAGAGACGTGTGGAGAATGTTCCACAGTGTATGGTCTGGATATACATCTAGAAGCCTGTGTCTCATGTAAAGAGTTGGCAGTGTGATAGAAAAGACTTTTGCCAGGACTAATCTCCTATGCCCAGGAGTTCAAAGGCATGTCTTTTCAGCTTTTATTATTTTCCTATGTCATTGAATAGATGAATGAGTTGGAACAGACAACTACTTTACTGTTCAGCTTTCCAGACCTCTTCTGTGTATCTGTATTTTGGAAGATATTACGTACAAACTGTAGAACCTTTATCTATTTTTAAAGATAATATGAGAAAGCATTATTACAAACATATTACACTTTGCCACATTATTCACTTACGTTAAAACCACATAGATTTGATAGCCAAATCAAGAAAATTTAGTAAAGGATAATTGGTTATGACAATTTACCAGCTTATTGCAGTACACTTTTCTTCAAATATTGGTAGACTTCTGGAAAAGCTGCATGAACTCACTGTTTGCTTAAAAGCTTGGATGTGCTTTTGTATCAAAAGCATCAAAACCATCATTCTGACCTTCAGCCAAGCACATAACCAAGCAGGTTTCTGCACAGGATAATGTCTAATTTGATTCTTTTTCTGTAAAAGGGAGAGTGTTCTGCTGATCTTTTTTTTTTCCTAAGAACTTGATCCTTTATCACAGAAAACTGCTCATTTCTGCCAGAAACAGTTATTAACAGCATAGAAAGCATATGGATGATCAAGTAGGTGGTTCTTTGGTATCATCTTTAGTACTAGAGTGAAGCTTGAAACTGTAAAAGCTCATATGAATTTTCAATCAAACAGATAACATCTTGGTGAAAACATTAGCATTGATGAAAGTACCAGTTATGCTGATGGCACATTGATCGATGTTTACAACATCTAACATTCAGAGATCATCAGCCAGAAAAAAATCAGGAAAAAATGTTTTTGAATTGTAAACTTTTTTGATGATTTCAGAATATTTTTTATTTCTAAGCCCTTAACCTGCATGTTTAATGACATTTCTGCATGTAAGCAAGAAAAATGATAGAAAAGTAAATTTGTATTGGTTAAAAAAACACATGAGTAATTGAGGTACTCAGTTTTTAAGCCAAGGTTTTCAGAAAGGTAGAATATATATGAAGAATCATAACAGAATTGTGAATGAGGACCTGCTTTAACTCTTGACTGACTTACTCTCAGCATGGAAGGAAACAGTGTGTGTCATTATTATGATTAATTTGTATTCAGTATCTTAGTGCTGAGTCAGGATTTGAGCTTGTGCAATGAGCTTAGTAGGCAGAGTCAAAAGTTAGTTCTGTGTGCCTGTTAGATATGGAGATGTTCTAAGCACAGAGCATGCCAATTACACATTGTATGGATGTGCATAGTGGACAGATCAAGTCTGTGGTGCCATTTTCACTGTCTTGAAATTCATATGCTTACACAGTTTTCTGTTTTCTGTGAAATTCTGCGTATCCAATTCTACTGAAGATGTGAAATTTGTAAAAGGAAGGCAAATTCAATTAAAAGTGTCTAAACCAGAATTAATCCTGAGAATGAATTTGCAAGTAATAGAATAACATGATGAATTTGGTCTTTTATTTTGAGAGTTCTTTATTTTGACTAACGAGAGATAGTTTTGAGAAACACCGACACAGTGCAACAGTAATCTAAATTAATGTAGATTTAATTTTACTTCATAATGGACTTTGGAGGTGGGAGTTAAAGGGACTAGAACATGTAAGTTTCCCAGTCACAGAGCAAATACAAAGCAAATCCATAGTTAGGCATTTTAAAGTACTTAATTGGATTATGTCTTTCTATGGATTAGATCCTCTGATTTATTCATACAAAATTATGCACACAAAATTATTTAGTAGTATTACAAAGTAATGTAAATAATAGTAATCTTATCAGGAGTAGATACTGATTTGTTGGCTCTGTCTTGTGCAACTTAACAGTAAAGACTGATTCACTTTTCAGTGTTTCCCCTGCATAGCACATTAAGAACAGACTGCTACTTCTGATATGGGGAACTTTACATAAGATAGTTATGGGACAACTCTGAGCATGGGCTGTATTTCAGGCCCGCAAATAACATGACTGCAAACACATAATACAATATAGCACAGAATAAATCTATCTGTTTTAGATATAGACAGTATATATTAAACATATATACAATTGAATTCTTGATTTTGATGGGTACTGTGTTGTTACCACCAGTCTGTGTTAATATCAGCTGTGCATTTATAGTTGTACAGTCTAACACACTTTTTTCAGTATTTTGTATCACTACTGTTACTCTCAAATGTAAAATAAAAATAACTTTGAAGCTTTTATTTAAGTGGTTCCAGCAATTCTTTGGAAGCATACAGAATTAAAAATCTGATGATTACAGGGCAGTGAACATTAACCACAGTCTTTGCAGTATCTTGAATAAAATTTTTCATTTTGAGTACAAATAGTTTTTTAAAGGGCAAGGGGTTTAAGATATAGGCAGCTTCATTAAAAAGGTGACAGTTCACTTGTTTCAGCATTTCATGTGAAGAATTGTGGGCAATTAAGTGATGAATGCAATCAGATATTACAGTGAATACATTTTATGATAGAACTCCATTATCAACTGTTACGAGTAAGAATAGCATGTTAATTAAACTGCCAGGAGAACTGGAATATTTTCACAAAATGCTTAGCTTTGATAGTACAGTGTATTTTCTTTTCCCTACTTGAGTATAAATCAGCATTTCAATGTTGTGTATCTTAAATTTAATACAGATGGAAATGACAGGCACCAGTTCTGTGACTCTTTGAGCAGTGGTGGGCTTGTTTATTAAGTAGATTTTTTTTCTTGTTGTGTATCTGTTCCTCTTCAAAAATGGATCTTGAAACAGCAGCTGCTGCCCAGTATGTCCTACTGGAAAACAAATCAGATGCTATTTTTCTAAATGAGTTAAACAAAAATTTCTTGAACAATGGTATTCACTTTTGTATGTATGGTTATATACGTGTTTGAAAGAGGAGTGTGCTATTACATGGCCTACTTCTGCTTTGAGTCTAATTGGTTATTTGTACATGCAATTATATGATTTACGTTCACAAATTCGTAATTACATGTGCAAGTTATACGCAGAGATGAATGCAGATGGTTAGAAAACAAGCCTTGAAGCAGGACTGTTCATTCCAACTAAAGTTCATACATTTAAATCATTGTTTCGGGCCATCTGCAGACACTAACAGACATAACCACATCAGTTACACTTGTTTCACACTAGGAATTATCTCAGCAACTCGAAGTAGAAACCTTTTTGAAAAATGTAACCTTAAAATTGTTTTAGATTGTGTCATTGTGGATCAACCCTGCCATTCTGGCCTATTAGTGCCATGCTTGACATTTTTATAAATCCATAGTAGATGTAGTTTTGAGGGGATGTTTTTAGAATCAAAAGCCTAAGAAAAGATGAAAACAGTCGAGATAAAAACAGCCTTTGCATCTGTTGTAGTTTGGGGTTTCATGTGGGTGAATAACACTGTTAGGAGGAATCATTTAGCTTGCATATTTAAATTATGGGTGCGGTTATACTGTATGGTTGAGTGAAATGTGAAAGGCATCTGTTACAACTTGACAGAAAGAGCATTTGTGGGAAGCATGCACTCCTGATCACTGCTTTATCTACAGGTTATTTTTTTTATTTTGTAGTTGCAAGAGTTACTCTGGAAAGACTGCAGTGGAAGCAGAAGAAATAAATGGGATTTTGCAGAGTTTTCTTGTTGCTGTTGCCGATATTCCTCAATAACTTAGTGTGCTGATGTGATTTCTGTACTTCTGTTGGTTAAGCTGAGTATTCTTTCTGAAACAATGCTTGTATTAAAATTATATCAGTATGGTTTGAATTTGTATATCAGTTTTGTGTAATAATTACATTCCAGTGTTCATTCAGACTTACTTTCTAGTCTAACTCATATAGCTGTCATCATTAGAAGCTTGGATTTCACAGTTATGACATAATCAGGAGAGCCAACATACTTAAATGCTTTCAGAACTTTCAGGCAGATCTAGTGTTTCAGCTAATTAGATGAAGCAATGAACTTTTTTGGCTTAATTTACTTCTGACATCGTAATTCTGCCACCCAACAGAATTAGATTAATTTCTTATCTATTTTCCCCTTTCCAATAGATGACTTAGATATCTCAATTTCATTAAGGAAACAGTCACATTTCAGTAACATTTTGAACTTATGTACAGTCACAGCTGCATTAAAGTCTGCTACTGTAATTTACTCCAGTTACACTCAGATTTCTAACTGCTTTTATTTCCTTCCTTGCCCTTTAGGTACTTCATGTATTCAAGTGGTATGGTCAGTCAAGCAGAATCTTTTCCTTAGATTATTTCATTGTGTTTGTAGTGGCATTTCAACCATCAAGTGAGAGCTGGCAGGTGCTACTGTATTACGTATTCTGTCTATACTTGCACTCTTGTACCTTGTACTCTTACATCAAGAGTATTCCTGATCTTGCTGAAAAGCAGAGTGATTTGGGCTGCAGTTAGAGGAGGATGGAAATTGCATGGTATTTATGTGACTGGTCTGTTAGAAGTAGTTCAACAAGCTCTTTGGTCTGCTGCTTAGTATCCTAGTACTAACCATGTATAACTGTGGTAAATAGCTTTGGAGTGGGATATGGAGTGCAATGTATTTTCTTCTTTTTAGCTTAATTACTTGGACTGCTGATAAACTGGTACTGCATTTCTGATCAAGTATCCATTTTTGGCCATTTTGACTCAAAAAGAGCAGTGAAGTGTCCTGTTACTGAACTGCGGTAATATTTTGTCAGTATGCCTTCTCCACGAGCACAAGCAAATTCGTTTGAGGATCATACATATACTTCTTTGTGGAAGTTTTAAAATAGATCTTTGTACTTAATTTTATCAGCATTGTTTTCTGTCTCAGTAACTCCTCATGTATGATAAGTTCAGCACTAATTGTTGCATGAGAACGTTTTATGTTTAACTGTGAGAAGAAAAATAACTTTCAAGTAATTGCATTGAAAGTTTTATTGTTTTATGTGACTGCTGCAAGTAAAAAGGACATGCTGCGATTTCTAATGTTTGTTTTACTAACTGCCAGTGTAGATGCATACCCAGCCATAGAGTTGCATTCTTTTGCTTTGTTTTTGAATAGCAGTAGAAAGGGAAGACTTCTAAGTGGGAGGTTTAGATCAATGTATGTCGCAATATTTTTGCCTTTAAAATGCTAGTTCAGTGGATTAGAAATATTTACAAAGGTTACCTTGGCAAGTGTTTTCCACCCAAAGGAATTCAATTACACAAAAGGTTTAGTCAGTCTTTCTAGACCTTATTTTTTCAGAATTGACATGCCCTTGGCTCAGGTGTTCTGATGCTGAGAGCAGCATGGAAGTTTTGCCAAAAAACAGAAAAACTCTGTATACTCCATGTGAGAAGAGTCCACTGTCTTTGGTTACAGGTTGTCACAGGGCACCCATGTATTTCCACTGAGTCAGCCTCAGGCTGTGACATCCTCAGCTTTTTTGCAGTGACTGTCATATGGCTAGCACATAATAACCACTTCCAGTGACTGCTACCCTAAATTTCATTTAACCACCTTCTCTGAGGTCAAAATTCTGCATCAGGCTTTGAAGCACTGAGGGGGGAGGTAGAACAACTGAGAAAGCCTACGTACCTAAATGAGATGGCTAAATGCTGATGTAGCTAAAATGGATATTGATATTCAGAGCTGTTCTAAGCAGTTCTAAGAACGTAAAAAATATGTTAAATAAATACACCAAATGTGTGTTACAGATTTGCTGCCTATCACTCCTGGAATGTAACTCTCTCTACCAGTAATACTGATTATAAAACTGCCTGGCCAATGGCAATTTCACTTTATCATGTTTGCTCAGTTTTCAATGAGGGCGATATTTCTGTGCACTAAACTTGCTCAGAGACCAGGTTAAAAATAAAACTGTAAATGTAGAAAAACAGCCCTTAAAATAATTAGCTTTGTCTGGAGAGGCAGTTCTCCTTCTTACAGCTGGTGAGAGTTGCTTCATGTGTTGAATAAAAATAATTTTAAATTGTGAAACTTGGATTGTATAGACTTAATTTTGCACACTTACTCCTCAAAGTCAGGACACAAGAAAGATAAGCATTATCTGAACTTCGTTGCCTAGTTTTTTACATTTGTAGTATATGTTTTATATACAAATATAACATAAATTGCTAGCATTGTACTCTAGAAATATATCCTACTTATGAAGAATCTCAGCTGCTTTGGAAACATTTCCTTCCTTGGTGCTTAGCACTCTTAACAGAAATCCCTGGGAGGTCCATATGTCTAAGTCTTTTAAGGATGAGACCCTTAAATTTTAAGGCCTTGGCTGTCTCCTGGCAGAGAGTGAACAGAGATGAATGGAAAGTATGCTTAGTTTTTACAGCCTGCAGATAAATCCATACCTCTTCTTCCCTCATTCTCTCCCCTTCTCTCTGTTTCCAAGTGATTGTGCAGGACCAGATCTTTTGCTGATTATTTCTGCTTGTGATTGTTGATTTCTAGGACCATACTCTGATAATACAATTTGAGATATATAAAACTGTGAAAGTATAATTAAAGCACAACATTTTAGCTGATAATAATCACTGATTCTTCTGTGGTTTATTCTTTAATACAGCCATCTGTTGTTGTCTTGATTTGGTAACACAGGAAGGATGGAAGACATATATGCTGATTGAAAGACCAAGCAAAGATCTACTTCAGAGAACTTGCTGTATTTTAGGATGATACTTTAACAATTTCTTCTCATGTTTTTTCCCTTTCCTGCTAGTCACAGTACAGAAGACGTACGCATGCTTTTCTTCAAAAATGAAAATTCTAGAGCCTTAAAATTCCTTGTAATGTTTGTTAAAGTTGAATGCCAATCTGACCAAAAATTGATGGATATATTTTTAGTTGTTCTGGAAAGTGTTCTGAGTATCTAATTAGCTGATGCTAGTGAAGAAAATATTTTTGAGAGTTTAAAGATTCACTAGTCTACACCCTTTTTCCCCTGTCAGATAATAGGATATTTTAATTGTAGATTGTGATAATAGTCTACAAACAAAGCTCAGTTGCCTGTAGGAACATCTTCTAAGCCCTGAAAAAAGGTTGCCAATTTTTATACAAAGCTTACGTAAACCTATGTAAGTGCTGTGCTAAGGGAGCTAAACGCTTTTTGGTGCTACACTTCAGAAACTGGGTACCAAGAATCTATGGTCCTGTGGGAACATTCGGCATACGTTATGGTGTCTCCCACAAGAAAACTTCCATTGTAACTTACATATCTCAAAGTGGAAAGAGTGACATTGTTTCTATGGCATATCCCTTTTAATAGATAAACAAGACACTGGTTGGTAGCTTACTTTTGACTTCTCCTCAGGTGTTTATAACAGTTAATCACTTGTGCCTTCCATTGCTGAGATTGCTTTAATTTCTCTTCTCTCTGGTCTAATCTTCAATGCATGAAACAGCACAGAGAATGACTAACTGTGATTTCTACGTTTAGATCTGTATGTTCTAGTGCTTTCTTGAGTCCCAGAAGACTCCTTGAGTTCTCCGTTCTATGAGTGTAGGTATTTACGAGACTCAAACTGGCTTTTGGCTTTTGAAACTCTATTCGTCCTCAAAATCAGTATGGGTCAACTTTGAGTATTTTAGCCATTGTGATCATTACCTTCACCTTAAAGCCGAATGTGTCTTCAGAAGAACCAATGCTATTCTTCCAGTGATTTTTTTTTTTAGATAAAAGACGAACTCTTACAAAATGTATTATATGTCTATAAAAGCCTGTGTATAAACTCTACATTTGAGTAGAAGAAGTATTATCAGCAGTTTTTAAATTAAGATTTTTGTAGCTCAGTTACATCAACCGAAAGAATAACTTAAATTGCTCTGGACATTAAATCTATGCTTTACATAACAAATCCAGTCATACCTATTTAAAATATATTTTATTTGGATACTGAGGACAAATCTACCCATTTTGATAAAAAATAAGAATGTGAGGACTCTGAAACAGAGTTCTTACCTTGGAATAGAAGCGGACTTCTCCAAATGCAAAAATATATAGATTTTTACTACAGACAAGTTAACGAGAAATAGCAACAAAATGATTCATTAAGCTATGTTTATAATTAAGTCTATGATAGTTAAACTAATTTGCTATGGTTTTAATGGGTTTTTTAAAGACTTTATGGTATGACTATAAAAATGATAATGAACTACAAAACAATGTGGAAGTTTTCTAATAGAATCAAAGGTAAAAGAAATTTTACTTCTTCATATATTTTTTTTTTTCCTAACACTTCGGTTAGGATTCAAGAAAAATTCTTCTAATCTTATCATTTGAAAATAGGTCTTATAACATGGTAGTAATTCAAGTTAGGAATTTGGTTAATGATACAAATACGTAAGAGAAACAGGAAATTGGGTAACTGTTGTTACTTAATCAGTTGTTTGGGACAATCAGTTTGTGCTTATTTTAAGGAGAGATGTACTCATTTTAATTATGGATTGCATTTTCTGCCATGACTCCAAATCAAATCTTCCAGACCTTTAGAAGTAATTCTTACATGTGGTTTTCTGTCCTGTCAGAAGGAACGAGTATTTCTTAAAGGCCTTTTTTTAGTAAAAATGAGTTGATGCTTTGTCTCTTAAAAATTGTATTAGGATAAAAGAGGTTTACTTCTCAGAATTCCCATTTACGTATTGTTGGTTGGATTGTAATTGGAAGTTAGAACTTCGTGGAAGCATTTATTTGGTAGTTTGTGAAAAGTCATAGGGCAGTGTTGCATCACCAGGCTCATTTATGGCTTTCAGTGTGACAGCTCTCTTTTTATAGAATGGCACAATCATCATGGTTGTAGAAAGTACCAGAGGAAGTTTTGCCTTGGATATTTCAGTATCACTCGCCCTCAGTTTGCTGCTGACCTTCATTTACAGATTTGTTTCATGGGTGTCTTCTTTTAAGCTTTGAAGAGGGGTGGACTTTTTTTTCTCAAAATCCAAGACAAAAGCATTCAGGCTTCACCATGGCTATATTTGGTAGTAAACATCAAAGACAGTCTTTGAAGTTGTAAAACATGTTGTTTTTTAAAGACTTGGAAGTCACTGGTAGGCTGTGTGCTACGCAGTGGCACCCCACTTATGTTTTTTTATGCTGTTGTCAGACCCTTCCATACTCGTATCACAGCAGTGATTTGGGAACAGTGCGTCATCATAGATATTTAAATGAAGCCATTAAAGTTTTCTTACATAGTGGCTTTTTTTGATGGGTGAGTATGTTAGAAATACTCCATTTAAATAAGAATTTTTTTCTTTTTTTTGGAAGTGTTTTTATCAGTTTTGTGTGTATTCACGGTATATTATGTTAAGAAAACGGAAAGGCAGTTTGTTTCTTTGAGCTGGAATAAGACCATTTTTCTTTTACAAATGTTTTCCTGTTTTAGTAAGCATATGACAGTTTTATTTGTATTTGAGAAAATAAAATCCCAAATGAATTGAAGAAATTACCAAGTTTATAATTTTAATAATGACCTCAGCTCAGGACATTAAGCTGGAAGTTAATGATCAGTTAAGGTTAATGACTCAATGCCTTGTGTCATTAAACTCCAAGAAGATGCCCTGTACTTTGGTTTATTGAAGGTAGGTTGTAGAAGTTGCAAGAAAATGGTTATTTCCAAACACAAGGCAAACTAAAATGACCAGAGAACACAGGTATTTTATTATCTGCCTCCTTCTGCAGTCCCACTATAGCTAAAAATACCATTTTATTAAAGTTTTGGTAGTGAGAAGACCTAAAGAGTAAAACCTTTCATCTCCCTTTCTTTTCTTTCTTGTTTTGAAACAATCGAAGAACCCCAAACGTTGGACAAAGCATAGGTTAACATTAGAGTCTTCATTTTCTGCAAAGTTATTCCACTAAATAAGCAGTTACAGGATATTGCAGTCGCACTGCACTATGATGTGTAGGTAAGAATAGAAGCATTTGGGTATGCATTGTATGTAGCAGGTACATATTTGCATCTAAGTGGGTAATAAGTATTTTCATTGTAATCTGTATCTAATTTGTATGCTACTTACACAGTCCAAGAGATGGAAAGTTGTATGTGTGAGCATTTAACAGCGAAGGAGTGCTTAAACCAGAAGCCCTTTATTTTTCCATACTGGACAGATGTAAGGTGATGTGATGGCAGTTGCTCAACAATATCTAACAAATAATTCTGAGTCCTTTTGACATAAAGTAGTATATTTAAAGTAAGGTGTCTTAGTGAGGTTTTCACTTTAAATAGAATAAGGGTTAAATGATAACTTGACTTATCTTCTAAATGACAAAAAATAAAGAAATTGCAAGACCTTTTCACACATTAGATATGTATTGTCATTTATCATCTAGATATCAGGCTAGCAGTGCGAAGTAATAAAACATATCATCGAAAAATGTGCTATAGGTCTGAATCACTCTTTCATTCCACCTCCCAGCTAACTGTAGTATTAAATCAAACAAGCAGAACATTTCCTTAGGCAGCCATTGCCTTTTAATTTCCTGAAGAACCTTAAAATATCATTCATTACAAGTACTACACATATTTGGTTTTTAAAAGTCTCATAAATCAATAGCAGGCTGACTGTAATAATTATTACAAGTTAGTGCATAATTTTCGTGCTGAAGGCTGCATGCAGAACTTTAGCATATGCAAACGAGGCAATTCAAACTGTGTATAGATATTAATATGAAGAAGCAGGTAACGAGGTGCAGGCTATGAATTATGCATCAAGAGTGGCTGATCTTCAATGAGGAAAATGAATTCAGCATGTAATCTAATTAGTGATGGAAGTCTATTACATCTAACTGCAAAAGCAACCGTCCTTGAAACAAATTTATTTACAGTCCATGTTACCACTTGAAACAACTTTGAAATGATGTGTAAGACAACAGCTTAATTGTAAAATTTTTTTTGTTTGTTTGTTTCAGTTCTAGACCTGGAAGGCCTCCTAAGAGGACTCAGAGTGTCACCTCTCCGGAGAATTCTCATATCATGCCACATTCTGTCCCAGGCCTAATGTCTCCTGGAATCATCCCGCCAACAGGTAGGATCACTAGAAATACTTTCATACAGACTGTCTTTTGTATTCATAACTTATATCTGCTGGTAAATAAATGAACAATAGAATAAGTCAGCACCCAAACATCACAGAGGAGTTCCTGTAATGTAACATTATCACTACATAAATACATTGTGTGTAATGGAAATTACAGCAGTTGGGTGCTTTAAAATACACATAGCTGAGCAAATAATAATCTTTTATAATTTTACCCCTATTCTTTTTCCTTGTAAACAAAAGCCATTTCAAAGTATGAATTAAACAATAATCTCCCTATTCATTTTGAATATATCAGATATCTTCTGATTTTTTGCTGCTTTGCATGATTAGATAATGTCATAATGAATATAGTTGCCTGAAGAAACCGAGTTAGATAAAATAACTCCATGCTAGACACACGTCTTTCTTAATTTTTCATCCTGAAATTCTATTTTTGATATGTCTCCTGAGGCCTTATACTAATGTAAAGTCCTGTAACAATCTGTTTCTCAAACTGCTATTTTCTTTTAAAGTTACTGCAACATCTCCTAGCAGTAACTTGCTCTTAGACATAGTGAAATTAAGAAGGGCTGTGATGCAGAAAGGAGATGAGCAGGACCACCTGAAGATGGAGGCAACCAAGCAGTCAAACAGCTGATGCTGGTACTACATTCTCTACATGTTACAGTTGTTATGAATTTTCCTGCTAGCTTCAGCAAAGCTCACCTGAGCTTCTGTTTTCCCTGGCTGTTCCACAATTGTTTGTGTAGTTCAGTCTCTAGTGTTGATTTTCTCTAAGGCACAGGAAAGATAATAAACAAGACAAACCCAAATAGAGAGGAAGATTACTTGGTCTTGGATATTGGATGGATGAATGAATACATGCCCATGAACACACACAAGATATTTGACACTGTCCTGCATGACATCCTTGTCTCCAAAATAGAGAGACATGGATTTGTGCATAAGGAGTTGTTGGAACACAGTAAAAGAGTTGTGATCAATGGATTGACGTCCAAGTAGAAGTAGTTACGAGTGCTGTTCCTCAGGGGTCTGTTTTGGGTTGAATGCTGTTTAATATCTTTTTCAGCATCATAGACAGTGGCATTGAGTGCACCCTCAGCAAGCTTGCTGACGACACCAAGCTATGAGGTGTGGTTAAGAAGCTGGAGGGAAGGGAGGCCATCCACAGGGACCTTGACAGACTTGAGAACTGGGCCTGTGCAAACTGTGTAAGATCCAGAAAGTCTGAGGTTCTGTGTCTGGATTGGGGTAACCCTAAATACAGGTCCATCCAACCATGGATGGTGAATGGATTGAGAGCAGTGCAAGGAGAAGGACTTGGGGATATTGTTAGAAGAGAGGCTCAGCATGAGCCAACAATGTGTTGAGTGCAGCCCAGAAGGCCAGCTATATATACACCCCTGGCTGGATTTAAAGAAGTGTCACCAGCAGGTCAAGGGATGTGATGCTTCCTTCTACTCTGCTCCTGTGAGACCTCATTGGTTAAGTGAGTTAAGGCTTAAGATCTGTTTTACATAGAGAGACAAAAGTTTTATTAGAAAATTTAAGTTTTTTTAAGGAGCAAGTGGCATGACAAAAGTCAGTGACACAACTAAGATTTGTAAGAGAAAATTATAAGATAAGCAGAAGGAAAGAGGGTAGGATATGAGGTAAGTAGGATTCACAGTGATAGTTGGGGCAGTTATTACCAGCAAAAAAACCAAAGTCAGGATTATGATATTTTATACAACAGGATTTACTGGATAAAATAATGTGTATGCACTATGAGGGGTATATTTTTGTTGAGCAGAAGCATTCATGTTAGTGGTTGGACTTCGTGATCTTAAAGGTCTTTTCTAACCTTAGTGATTCTATGATTCTATGTTTATGAGGGAGAGGTCAAAAATTACAGAAACAAAGGGAAATTAATTGGGAGAAGTAAGGCACAAAAAGAAAAAGATCATAGAATCACAGAGTGTTAGTGGTTGTAAGGGGCCTCTGAAGATCATCTAGTCCCAGCACCCCTGCTGGAGCAGGTTTTCCAGGAGCAGATGAGATGCATGTGAAGAGGAAAAAGGAGATGTCAGAAGTCAGAGACCAGTAAGTAGGAAGAGTGAGACAGGAAAAATAAACCTTGTCAACAGTATTTTTTGGTTTTTTTTGTTGCTGTTAATATGGAAGAGAAGATTGCTTCTTTGTATTGTACGTTATGGAGGTTTTTTTGCATTTTTTTTATTGTAAGAAAGCAGCTTAAAACCATAACTAATGTCAGAATTACCCAATTCCTCTCTAGTCCTTTAAAACTGGTCATAACAACTTAGCAATAAAATTGTATGGTACTGAAAACACAGATCCAATTTCTTACGGTATCAGTCCACAAAACTAGATGCAGATCTTTTTAAAATGATTTTTTTTAAAAGAAGAAAATCATTCAAATTAAAAAAAGCAGGCATGTGTAAGATTATCATTCACTGAATCCTTTTAGGATGGTAATGCTTTGTGAGTCTCTTGAAAAATAAGTGTTTATGTGAAATTGCTATTAAGTTTTAACTGGTTTCACATTACATGGCTTACCACAAGTGAAGGGGTGAACATGATTTTTTCCCCATCATTGGTGTGTTGAGTCTCAAAAGAGCACAAAAAAACCCCCAAACACTGGCACTGTTACAAGCAATGTCTTGCATACAGTGTTCTGCAGAGTATGGCTCAGCAAAGGTAAAGAGCTTCATGACAGCAGTGTTCCATGACAATCATTCCAACATTTTATAGACAGGCAAGTATAAAACAGGTTTATATATGATCTTATGAGCTCAAATCAAAGGATATTGTGAATAAGTACCAAAATACTTAATGTGAAAACAGTACCAAGAAAGAACTGCAGTCACTGCAATAGGTGACATAGGCACCGTTGTACATGCTGCTGTTAGTTAATACCAATCCTGGCTGGCTGTGAATACTTTCCTCCATATTTTCACTGTATGTTCAGAGAATCATAGAACGGTTTAGATTGGCAGGCACCACTGGAGATCATCCAGTTCAGCCTCCCCTGGTCAAAGTAGGGTCACACACTGAAGACAGTTGAGGGTTGCTTCCTGTTGCTGTTTGAGTAACTTAAGGAATGAGGACTTCACATCTGTTTGTGACCTGTTCCAGTACTGAGTACTCTCAAAAAACAGTATTTTTTCTTACTTTTCCTGTATTTCAATGTTGTGTCTGTTGGGAAGCACTGAGAAGAGTCCGGCCTCATCCTCTTTACTGCATCCTATCAGGTATTCATTACACACTGATAAGATCTCCACTGAGCCTTTTCCAGGTTAAGAAGTCACAGCTCTCTCAGCCTCTCTTCATAGGTCAGGTGCTCTAATCCCTTAATTATCTTTGTGGCTCTAATGACTCTTTGTTTGAGAAATTTAGAAAGTTTGAATTTCCTGTTAGGATCCAGCTTTAAGCAGAAAAAATCAAAGTAACAGGTTTCCCTGCCCCCTTTCTCTTTTTTCTTTGGTAACAAAATCTTCTTTTTGAGCTTTTTGATTGATTTAATATTCCAAGTATAATAACTAAGTTTCCTTCCTGCCTACAGAAGAGTGTAAGTGATCACACAAACAATTATGTGCTATTTAATGGTCCTTCAAGTAGCAGAGATCTCCAATTACTAGGTATATCTAGGATATACACACTGTGGCTTAATGTATGAATTTTACTGGAAAATGTTCCTTTTTTTCTGTAATCTGCTGCATAATACAGGAACATATATTTAAAGGTAGAAATCCTACTTTCTAAAGGAGTAGTCTCTGATTGTGTTACTTATGTGTAAAAATAATATTGGTACAAAACGGTATATTGAAACTTCTCATGAAATTTCAGGGCTGTATATTTTTGCAGGAGGCAAAGTTAAGGAACCCTTGAAAATGTATTTTGTTAATGAAAACCTATGCAGAGAATAGCATACACATAATCACTTAGAATGGAATTGCTTTAGAGAAGTACTTAGACACTAAGCTGAGATTTTGGGAGAAAAAGGGAAAATGAAGAATAATATTGCACATTTTTTAGGATGAAGAAGTGAGGATCACCTCTTGAGTGATACTCTGTCCATTTATCACAAGATTATTAAGTATTGCCCAAATTGCTAATTATCCACTGTCTTTCATTAGGATCAATTTGTTGAATGTTCTCAACTGCAGAAAACACTGTTCAGCTGACAGAAAGCAATCTTAAATTTGTTAGAGGTAGAGGACCTTTGAATGATGTGTAGTAATGGGAAATGAAGAACTTCTTGAGTTGTCCAGAGAATTAAAATCTGCCTAGTTACAAGTGATGTAGTCAGAAGAAAGAACACTTGGGTGTAGGTTCAGACAAGTGTACTGACTTTTCAGGCTTACCTGAAAAGCACATTGAAGCCCTTCCAAACTAAATGGCTTGTCACAGTTAACTTTGATCTGCATATCTCTGTGTTCTGCAGAACTCTTCTTGGTGGATGTGCTTAGAAGGCTTCAAAAGTTTTCTGAAGTTGAAACAGAACGATAGATAGTTATAATTAATCAGAAAAACAGAGCTGTAATTCCTCAGTAGGGTGTATGATATACATTGTGCTCTATATTTGGATGTCTGTGGTTGCTATATAACATTGAAAGTATTCCCATTTTCCATGGAAACTTTGAAGTGATTTAAATTTTTAATTTTTTTTTTTTGTAATTATTTAGTATTTTAGGTTTTGAAGCTGTTTTGTAAAGCTCCTGACTTAATTATTCTATGTCTTGGCCTACTGAGTCTGTAATCTAGAGGCAGAATAACTGCAAATTCTCTAACTTATTTGAGGAACTGCATCTTTCTTTCAAAGATGAATACAAAGTGCTTCTGGAAATTACTACTTACAGGGTGTGATAAGAATGCTACTTCATGTACCTGTATCTTTGTAGATGTAAATACATCCTTGTCAATTAGAAAACCAGTAATTTCAAAGTTTGCTTTACCATAGATACTTCTCTTCACTTACTCCACGTCTGATACCAGACTCTGATTTACCACTAGGAAGGTATCAGGCCTCCTCTGAAATGTTTAATGTGTATATGTGCTACTCGCCTGCATTGAACTTCTGTTTTTAATGTTTTTAGTGTTAATCTGAAGATATATTTTCTGGTCTCCCCCACATTTTCTCAGTTGCTGTGTGGCTGAATCAATAAAGCTATATTCAGACTTCCATACTGCTAAAATATCTTTGATCCATGAAGCAGTTTTGTGGGAGACCAGAGTAAGGAGAGAATTGAAAGGTTTTGTATAGATTTTTTCAGTTTGGAGAAAAAATGGAGTTCACAGGTGCAGCTGTTGATAAAGCATGGCAATGTTTCTGCAGTTTTTAAGGAAAGATTGATCACATGATTAAATAATTTCATTTTCCTTGGCTCACAATTACTAATGGATTAGGCGGAAGTGGAAGAATGGCTAAAATATAGTAATTATTATTTTATCCACTTCATATTGGATAATTCCAAGAAAAAATGTGTATTAGGAAATATTTTCTCCTGGTAGAGTGTGTTGAACTTACTGAAGTGAATAAAGTTGATTTCTACAAGTATGCCATGGTCTAGAACTTAAACATTTGAGTTACATGTTTCATTATTTCAAGAGGCAAACCTATTCAGTTAGTTATTTTATGTAGTGTGCACATTTTCTGATCCTGTATTGGTTAGAAAGATATATGTAAATAAAACTAAGTGGCCATCACCTTCTTTTCAAAGATACATTTCATGTTAATGCAGGGTTCTGATTATTAGTATTTTCAGTTTTCAAAGTTAGCATTACTTTCAGTTGGTGTTACATGCCATTTATCTGTTGGGGCTGAACTAACCTGTTAAAAAAAATGGCAATGAAATCCTACTTTCAGGTTGATAAATTGTAACCTAATTCAGAAAACTGAATCAGATTATGCAAACATCTTTGCACTTCATTAAGAAAGTAGTCATTGTAATTAATGTGAAAGCTTCTCTTGTGTTCAGTAGTTGATGTATCAGTTATATATAAGATATACTGACTTAACTCAGTAAATATATTATTTTCTAGTTTCAAGAATCATAATTTAAGTGTGATTCAGGCCACTCGTTCTCTTATGAAAAAACAGTTATAATTTTACCATATTATGACACAGAACCAACCTAGCTTGTCCTGATCCCTGTCTGGAGCTTACCTACACTCAAGCAAATTGACACACCTGCCCAACTTGATGAAGCTGATAAAGATACTAAAAGATTAAGTCCCACTATTGAGCCTTGGGGAATGCCATTTGTGACCGGCCAGTAACTGCATTTAACTTCATACAGCACCACTCTTGGAGCCTGGACATCCAGCCAATGTTTTATCCAGCCATGAGTACACTCATCTAAGCCATGAGCAGCCAGATTCTGAAGAAGAATACTGAGGAACTGTGTCAAGAGGTTTACTAAAGTCCATGTACACAACATCCATGCCTCTTCCATCATCCACTAGGGGTTCTGCCTTTCATAAATCCATGCTGACTGGGCCTGATCGTCTGTTTTTTCCGTATGTGTCATACAGTGACATTCAATGTCATAAGCTTCCCTGGAATTGGGGTCAGGCTGACAGGCCTGTAATTCCTTGGATCTTCCTTCTGATCCCTTTTGTACATAGATGTCGCATTTGCTAATGCCCAGTCAACTGCAACTTCCTCAGTTAGCTGTGACTGCAGATAAATGATTGTAAGTGGTTTGGTGAATAGCTAGCTATCTTGCTACTTTTATAACTAAAAGCTTTGTCCCTGTAAATCAGTTCTGGAAGCAATCTCTTTTCACTTTCATTGAGTCACTAGTTAATTATTAACTTGATTTTCCACATCGCTACAAATTTTATAAAATTCCTAAATCAAATAATTGTTTAAGCAGCCTTCAAACCTGCATAATTTCAGGCACACACATAGCCATTCTTTTCTGACATCTGAGATTTTAATCCTCAACCTTAGTTTTAAATGTTTCTTAAAATGGCATTTATGGAGCAGAAAATGCCACCACAGGAGGATTTATTTTGGGTTCAAATAATCAAAGAATCACTCTTGTGAACATTCAGCAACTTCAGTAACTCTTTGTAAGAAAGTAGGATTATAGGTGAATGCATGGAAACAGGCATGTTATATATAAAATCTAACCACATGCTGGTTCACCTGCTGTCTGTTGAGAGGAGTCCTTGGATTGAACAGTTTCCAGAAAGACTTCCAGCATTTTTGATGTAAAGGGAACAAGTTGATTCACTCGATAAGAGACTCTGGGACTAAATATTTAATTAGTGAGGATAGTCAGGTATCTTGACACCCTTAAGGTACTCAAAATGGAACTGAGCAGTGAAGTTATTTTACAGCTAGTTATAAGCTAGTGAATCCCCTCTTGCATCTTGTAACTACTCATTTAGCATCAGGTTTAGATGTGCACAGGTGTATTACTTTGCAGTGGAAAATCGAGGTAACAATTCTTTGTTTCTTCCTGGATCATGAAAATATACATACAAAATATACATGAAAATATAAATATATAAGGTTCTTGAATGCTGCCAAGGTGCAGCATTCTTGTTCTTTTCTGTTACATCCTTGCATGACATAATCAATGAAGGGAGGAATTTTTTTCTCTTTATTTTATACTTCATTTATTATCAGCCACATACAGCATAAATGCACATACTCGTGCACATGCTTACAGAATCACAGAATGTTAGGGATTGGAAAGGACCCCAAAATATCATGCAGTCCAATCACCCTGCCAGAGCAGGATCCCCTAGATCAGGTTGCATAGGAACATGTCCAGGTGGAGTGTAAATATCTCCAGAGGAGATTCCACAGCCACCTTGGGCAGCCCCTTCCAGTGCTCTGTTACCCTCACCATGAAGAAGTTTCTTCTCATATTCATGTGGAACCTTCTATGTTCCTGCTTACACCTGTTTCCCCTTTTCCTACCATTGGATGACACTTAGGCTCCTTCCTCCTGACACCCGCCCTTTCCAGATTTGTAAACACTAATAAGATCACCTCTCAGTCTCCTTTTTTCAAAACTGAAGAGACCCAACTCCTTCAGCCTTCCTCATCAGGGAGATGCTGCACTCCCTTAATCATCTTTGTGGCTCTGCACTGAACTCTTTCAAGCAGTTCAGTGTCCTTCTTGAAATGAGAGGCCCAGAACTGGACACAATATTCCAGATGTGGTCTCACCAGGGCAGAATGGAGGGGAAGGAGAACATCTCTTGATCTACTAACCACAGCCCTTCTAATACTCAATAAAAGTTACTCAGATTTATGTACTCCAAAGTTATTATCCATAATTTCATTATCATGTATTTGGGAATTTTTTAAAGTACAGGAAAAAACCTGCAGCTTAATCTATTTCACTCAATTTTGGGTTTTCTTGAGGGTTGATGTCAAATTTAATTTTAAATTATGTTTGCCTACTGGTCAAGAGCAATGTGTGTTGTGGACATTTTTAGATCTCTTGGAAAGACTTAAATCTGAATGGCACATACAGAAAAGATATAGGCCAGGCATTTTTGTTAAGTGATGTATGGCATAGCTGAACTTCTGAATTTACTAACATAAATGATATCTTCAAGAAAACTAGGCAAGCCAACATTTTTAGATCTGGGCAGCTTTAGGTGACTACAACACAAGAAAAAACATTAGCTAGGTAGAACATGAATTGATTTTATTAATATTTGCTTTAAGTTATATGTGTTCGTTAACAGCTTGGAAGGGTCAAGCATCTCATGATAACATCAGAGCTAACTACTCAGGCAGCAGGCTTATTGAACACAAAAGAAACTGCATTTTCCAAGGAGAATCAGTCCCTAAGAGTTGTCCTTACGACTTACAGTGCATAACATTGCCTGCCTGAATTTTATAAGACATGATAGCATACTATCAGAATTATAATGAATCCACTATCAGTTGTTCACAGTGCACTGTGTTGTTACTGTTACTAATGTTGTTCTATGCAATATATTATAGCTATCGTAGAGTAGTCTTAACTCAGAGGTGGTTTTGGAAGAAGGTTGTTCTGGTCCAAGTCCCAGGTTCAGGATTTGAAGGCCAGAGTGTTGTTCACATAATTTCAGGTCATTTGCAAGTTGCTTTATGTTTTTGTTGTCTGGAAATCAGAGAAGATTTGTGTCAGAACTGTATCATGAATGTGAAGGTAATCAGTTAGAAAGACATGCCGATGAACTATACGGCAAATACAATGCAACCTGTCAATTGCTGTGCATGGAACTGCCTCTGAGAGTTTATTGTTTATTAAAGCTCAAAATTTTGGTCTTGGTTTTACATGCACTTGAAAATGGCTGTTTGAAAACCTCTTTCTTCAAGTGAGAAGACTTCTTTTATTCCTGCAAGATGCAGAATGGTAGCTATATTAGTTGCTTGCTGTGTGGCTGAGGTAGCGATTGTAAAGGCCAGCAAAGTGGAATGGAAAGGGATAGGAAGAAGAATTAAACAATTGTATGGGTGTCTGTATGTGTATGTGTGTGGAGAGACACAGAAGGAGACAAAGGGGGAGGGGAGGGACTGTTCAACTTTATGTGTTGGTATAACCAACTTAGTTAAAGCAATAGAAGTCTGTTTGCTATCGTCTACTGAGAAGTGTCTGTCTGTTGAGAAATGACAAACCTACATTGTTCGAGTATTTGTATCATTGCTCTCAAGGGTTGTCCTCTTTCAGCAAACTGTATACAGGAGTCTTTATTTTGCCTTTCTGAAATGTTTTTTAATTCTGAATAATTTACAAGTAATTCTTAAATCCTTTCAATCCGTCCTAATTGCAGTGATACACTGTGTTCTTTGCTGTCAGCAGAGAGTAAGCTTTTACTGCCACTAGAATTAGAGATGTGACTATTGTGGACATTTAGAAAAAGATGTTAGATTGAGGAGAATGTTACTGTTATTACAGTGCTTTGATTAGTTTGGTCATCAATTAATGATGTATTAGTTTCTGACATTGAAAAAAAATAGCGTACAAGGACTGAGTAATCTGAGGAAAGGAAAACTGCACCTAGTGAAGACAAAATTAATAATGTCACTGAGTCATTTTATCTCATCAAAATCCATAGCAGTGGCAGATAGGCAGACAGTGTACTGACAAGTTTTGCTGGAAAGTAAGGTTTTGTCAACATTGCCGTTTCATTAGGTGGTGGCTGAGATTTTAGATTGACATAGGGGAAGTAGAACAAGTAGCAGGGAGTGTTTTAAATGGGCAGATGCAGCTACTAAATTTCCTTTTCTCTGTATTCATCATGCTGATATCAGAGACACTGCGACCATACATATGGCTTCAACAATCCAATTGCCCTTATTGAGAGAAAAGTTAATAGAATAGCATTGCTTTGTGCAGGCTACTTTTAAAAGAGAATGTTTCTGACACTTATAGTGGAAATACAGAATTCAAAACATGAGGTGCTGTCAGCTGCATATTCCAATAATCTCTATTTATGATTCCATCACGTTAGTTGAGGTATCTTGCTTGGAATGATTAAAATTGAGGGTAGGATCTTAAATAAACTTCACTACTAAAATGAATGATGTCACTTGCATGCTTTCTTTCGACAGTAAAATTATTCCTTAATTCATAGACATCAGTCCAATAAATGGACACCTAGATATAATTACTCCATTAGAACACTGAGTCTTCAGTGTCACTTCAGCTTGGACTTCTGATGGTAAAAAGTGCTGGTTAACACAGTGCAAACAATTGTGTACTCTTGTTTAATAAATGCATTTGAATATGGGAAAGAAGATCTATGGTAGTTGGACAATTTAGTAACTAGGAAACTTAACTGCAACCCAACAGTACATTCCTTTTGCAAGTACCAGACTACCAACAAAAAGAAGAAAACACCAAAAACCTCAAGCAGTTTTCAGCATCCCATCAGTATTCAGTGCAAGCATTTGAGAAGCAAAATGTGATTTCTTGTAAATCAGTACATTTGTTTTGAAAAGTATCTCAAAATATTATAGTAAATGAACATTTCATTCACGTTCAAGAAAGCAGTGGTTCCTGTGCATTTAATCACTTTGTGACAAAACAATATTCAAAGGAATTTTTTTCCTCTATTGAAATCTCAAATTATATTTGGCCTTTGAAGTATCAGATAGCCACATGCACACGTGTCAGATATATGCACTGAGAACTATGTGCTCCTAGAACTGAATGACAAAAAGATACTGCTTTCACTTCTGTAGCATGTGACAATGTGAGCTTCATGTTTATAGAATATGGAATAATTCATGATGAAATTGGGAATTAGCTTTTTTAATAAATTGATGAGTGAGAAGATTATATCATTAAGAGAAAATAACTTAGAATTCTCTATACTTTGATTTCCATTGGTATGTGGGCTAAAATTTTATTGATATGTAGAACCAAAATCCTTCAGTTTTTTACAGTAGATATCCCTTTAGTGTGAATGAAAAAGGCACCCAGATACTTAGCCCTAGGGAGATCTGGGCAAGAGATGCTACTATTTAAGCTACCATTCCTGTAAAGAACATGACTTCATGGCTGCATCCGTAGCAAGAAATAGAAGTATGGAGCTGTTCTTGGGCTTGGAGACAGGTTTGACCCTGCAGCTTACAACTGCAGGTTTAAACTCTTTTTTTTTCATATTAAAGTTCCAACTTCAGAAAAACTAATCTGTGTTTTCTCCTGAGGAAGAGTGTCCAGTTCTGTTTCTTATGCTGTCCATGGCTGATTACAAATTACAGTTGTAGCTACACTACAAAATTATTACTAGGATGAGTTCCCTTTTAGAGTTAGTTTCTAGTATCCTTTTCATTTAAAGAAACTAGAGGCAAAGTTTTTATTGAAGAGTATTACTAGACTGAGTGCCAAAAATTTACAAGGCTATGGAACACAAGCACTTACTCATACTTGCTGAATGAAGTTAATCACGAGTAAGATCTAAAAGCCTATGAAAGCAATTAAAAATACTTATATAGAAATTCTGTTTGAAGTATAAGTAATTTGGTTTCTCCACCTTCTGTTCAATAGCTGTATACCATTTGTCCAGCGAGTGTTAAAGATGATGACTTTTTTTCATTAACATCTCTTGCAGCGTGCCTTTTTTTTATTATTCTTTAATTGCTTTCTTCTTTACTCAAGGAGAAAGCTTTTCATCTTTTGAATGTCTCTTTGATCTCCATTTACCTTTCGTCTTTTTCACTCTTCAAGTTAACTTTCTCATAATAAACAAGAAAAAAGCTCCATACATTTTTCTATACATACAGTGCACTTTTTTCCTATTCAAAAAAGAGAAGCACTCAATACAGACAGGGTAATTACCACATCCACTCAGAAATCTAAGGAATTGTTATCTGATTTTGTACCTGGAAACAAATCTTTTAAATTAACCTCTTTTAAGGTCATAATAAGATCAGCAGTTATACCTATATGCCATGTAGCTGCTATCATCTGAGACACCAAGTTACAGATAATCTTTCACACAATTTCTTTTTAGGAGACTTTTGTCAGCATAATTTTCTTAAGAAAACATTTTCTTTTAGATTGTGTTATAATTTAGTTGCTGTCTTTTTAGAGCCCATAGAGGTTTTTTACTATTATTGGAGTGGTTTATGATGTGTTTTGTTGGTGTTTTTCCTCCTATCTGTCTATTTATATATCTACATTTTATCTCCATTTATATTACCAGGAGTGAACTTGCTGATATCTGTTGAAATATTAAGCTTGGTATTGAGACACTGTATCATCTCAAAATAGCTTGAGTTCAAAGCCCCATTTTCTGAGAAAATATTTACTCTTATTCAATGTGAACCATATTCTATTACTCCCTGTGGGTGATCTGGAATGTCACCTTTGTTTGGGTCTTCTTATTTCTAGCCCTCCCCTGAAAACTGACATAATGTCTAAAATATGTAATTATTTATGTATCCTAATTTGAGACATCTTATTTAATAAGCAGTGGAAATTTCACTGGCTACACTGAGCCAATAAGATGATCAAGGGACTGGTTCATCTGCCATATCATGAAGGGCTGAGAATGCTTGGAGAAGAGGAAGCTGAGGGGAGACCTCATAATACCATACAAATATCTGAAGGGCAGATGCCAGGAGGTTGGGGCCAGTCTTATCTCAGTGGTGTCCATGACAGGACAAGGGGTAATGGTCACAGACTGGAAAACAGGAGTTTAAACTAATACTTGTTTTGCAGTGAGACCAACAGAGTATGGGAACAGTCAGAGGTTGTAGAGTCTTCCTCTCTGAAGACACTGAAAACCCGTTTAGATATTTGTATCAAATCTAGGTGGTTCTGCTCTGGCAGGGGAACTGGAATGGATGATTTTCACAGGTTCCTTTCTAATCTTTGCTTTATAAACTTGCAGAACTGTGAGAGGAGTGGGTATTTTAATTCATCTTCCTTCTCCTGTCACAAATCTACTTTATTATACATTAATTCAATTAAATCTTCAATAATGGAAAAAATATTCCATAATAATAAATGAAGAAAAACAGTCCATACTAGCAAGATTGTCCCTGGGGTATTTTCCTTTACCATTCATTCCAAATGAATAATTCCCATGTCCTGTCTATCTGAACAGGCAAGAGTTTCACAAAACTTTCTATGGCTAGTGGACTGGTACTTTAAAAGTTGAAGAGGCATAATTATATAGATTTTAGAATTTGTATTTATTTCTCAGACTGTAGTTTTTATTATGTAATCAAGGAAGTTATTAGATTCGGTAAGTAGCCCACATTAAAGTAGGGCATAGGCAAAACAGAAGGATATTTAATGCAGCATTTACCTAACTTGTGATCAATGTGGTTGAAGGTTATTGCCAGTGGATTTAACTTTGTGTTTGTTTCACAACTTAGACTGGTTCAATTCAGTGTTTCTTTGGTCTGTTTTCTGCTGCTCTTTATTCAGAAGACATTTTATCTTAACAAGATATGCTGTCTTCTAGATAACATATTGTTTTCAGAGATCTGAAAAATTTCCAATTTGATTATATTCTAATCAACTCTTTTTTGGAGGGGGAGAGGGGTGGTGGTGGTGCTATTGATATGGGGTATGATATGACGATGCTTCCTCATGTCTTTGAATAATTAAGACTTTAAATTTTGTCCACTACTCTGTCTTTTAAACAGGATATATACACAACCATTTAGTCTCACTTTTCAACTCTTAGTGATTTAAAAATTCTGCTGAATTATTTTCCCTTTTCATTCCTTTCTACTGTACACTGTTGTGTTTTCATCAGGCAAAAAGCCAAATTAAAGCCAAGATGCTTGGATCAATTTACTTACTTATTTTGCTTTGAAGTCTATAATGTCAATAGAATAGAACAGAATAGAGTAGAACAGGTTTAGTGCAGTAGGAATGAACCTACAATGATCATCTAGTCCAACTACTTGACCACTTCAGGCCCAACTGAAAAGTAAAGCACATTATGTAACTGTATTTTGGCAAGATTATTAGTTTCATTGATGCCGTGGCTTCAAGCTTAACATATTTATTACTTCCCTTATTCTTAGCATGTTGACCAATCATGAATTCTTTATTTCACAAGCCTGACTAATATAGTAAATCTGGGAGGAATGCCAATAGGTAATGTTCTTTTAAAGAAAAAAGTGGAAAAACTAAATGCTAATAGGTAAGTAAGTTGCAAATAAAAAGGAATTTCCAGTGCTGACAGTGCTCCTTATTTCTCCTAATTGCATCTCATGACCATTTTGCCAATCATCTGAAGAAAATACAAATTTGAATTCTTAACCCTTTTTTTCTATGCTTCCTCCTGCTTTCTAGCTGCTTCCAGGAAATTTTTCAGACAATGTAGTAATTTAGAATTGCCATGTTTTTGTTTTTTTCATATGCTACACACATCTTCCAGAAGATGCCTCACAATATGAGAAGACAGCTACTTTAGGGGAAATTAAGACTTTTTTTTACAAATCCATCTGCTGATGATGTCTTTGCGTTGAGGTATTTGCAGTAACAAATTGTTGAAAAAATACCTGTTAAGAGTCACGATTTTACTATGACACTAATACATTGTTTGCAGTGCATGGAGTAAAAAAGGACTGTGCACAGCGCCTATAACATTAAAGAGAATTTAAACTGTTCTTTTAAGATGGCAATTTTAATGAAACGTTTGCCAATTTTTAAAACCAATTTCGCTTCTTGGAATGCTTTCTCTCTGATTTATAGAGCTGGAGTTGAGTCATTCTCAACAACATACAAAAAGGGCATCTCTCTGATGCTGAGGCTTCCAGAATCCTGCTAACAGTCATATTCGGCTGTTACTATTTACTTTTTTTCATGTGAAATATAGTATGAAAGAGCACTTTTAAGAGAGAGAACACAGTTGTCTGGGCATAAGCGTTAAAACAATTCCAGCATGTTCTAAAAGCCAGAAGAAGAGTGAAAGCTGGTATATTTTCTTCAGTTCCTTTCAGGGTTGGAAATAAATTTGGATATTTATCCCTCTTTGGTCTGCCACCGCCTTCAAGAAGGCGGAATTAAAAGTGTCTTTACAATACAAAAGAGGTGATTCATTGTTAGCCTAGCTGCATCACTATTCTAACATAGAAGAGCTTCCCTTCCTGAGTTGGTTACCTCTGTGTGGTACATGTACCATGTGAACATGCTAATTCAGATATCACAGTACTATGCTCCACTAAATGAAATAAATAGGCTTATAATCATCACTGAGTATCATCCCTTTAGGCTTACTCAAGTGAGCAGAACTACATCTTTCTGAGCATGTTTGAGATTCTTTATATGCACTGATGAATATATATTTTCAAGTTTCTGTATGCAGCTATAAAAAGCACAAATAGTGGTATAGTAGATTCTGTGTTATATGAAAATGACTGGGCCACTTGCTGTTCTATTCTGCAGCTTCTTTCTGCTTCTACCCCTAATTTTTCTGGCAATAACTGATTATTGTGTTCAGTAGGGTTCCTACTAGTAATCCTGTAACTACTGCTGTGGGCCAAATTTTATGCATCTGGGAAGGACTAAATCCACTATGTGCTTTGCAATTCTTCAGCAACTTGTACTCAGACATTAAATCTAGGTTTTTATTAAAAGGTGAATGCTTATATCATTAAATCAGTTTGCCTCCCTAATTTGACTTTAAGAAGTGGAACAAGGGGGAAAAACACCCCAAACGGACAAAATAGCTGACAGAAGATGATACATGGAAAGAGAAGGATTCTAAGTGAGTTTTATTCTGTCTCGTCCGTCAGGATCTATTTTTTAAGTTTTTGTGTAAAAATAGAGGCCTAGAAAGAAAGTTTGATAGAAATTACTCCCTTCTTTAAAGAAATAATAGAAAGCATGCATTTTTTTTTTTTTTGAGGCTTACATTATTTTGTAGAGATTTTTATTTCCAAAATATTTGTAAATCAAGATATATTTAATCAAGTAGATGTGAAGAATGTTGACATAATTTTGTAATTGTTTATGAACATGAAAACAATTCTGATGGAATTCTAGAAATAGAATTCCAAAGTAGCAGATTCATTACATTTACTTAGAAGCAACAAGCATACAGGGAAATACTTGAAAAATATTTTCACAACTTAGTGAAGCAACTAATTTTCTCTACCTCTGGCTATCTAAAAAGTTAGCTATCAAAAAAGAGATTAATTTGCTAATATGTCTGAAATGTAGCTGTTGAAATCTTACCAAGTCATCTCTTTTCATAGCCAGTGGAAAGTAGCAGGCATCTCTAGAGTGATACATCTCAGCGTAGATAGGCCACATGCATCACCCTCTGGGAATGCCCATGTCTACTCACTGACTACTACAGGCAAACTAGATTAAGAGTTTGGACAGAATGCTTACATTTTAGAAGGTTAATGTTAAATGATATGGGTGAAGCTGTCAATGTAGGCAAATTATTTTAGAAGTGTTAGTGCAAAACCTTGTCTGTACACTGTCCGTTAGATGAATCTGTGGAAATGATTGATGCTTTTTAAAGTATTTGGAGCAGCGTAGTATATTCTTGGTATAGTAATAAGAAGAAATAGGATATCATAGAATCATAGAATGGGTTAGTTTGGAAGGGACATCCCTGCTCATGGCAGAGGGGGTTGGAACTAGATGATCTTTAAGGTCCCTTCCAACCTGAGCCAGTCTATGAATCTATTCCAACTCTACCTCCATAGGTAGAGATGCCTCACATTGGACCAGGCTGCGGAGAGACCCCTCCTAGTTGTCCTTGATCATTGGTCCAAGTGTTTTGTATCTTGCAGCTGAACTTTATCAGGCAACCAGATCATGTTTTAGTCAAGGATTGAAATTTCTCATATCCCTCTAAATTCAGTATGAATTGTGTCTGTTACTGCATTCTAGTAGTTAAGTTTATGACATAACGTACATATTTTAGCGCACCTAAAACACCGATGAATATTCTTCTGTGATAATTAATGAATATGCTGTTTAAGGAACAAAAGACTTGGTTAACCCCAATAGGATCACTAGTTTTAGTTTCAGCATAACAATAGTCTTGGAGTATTGTAAAAAAGAATAAATAAGTGTTAATATGTTGCTTATTTAGAGTATTCAGGTGAGTTAATAATCTTACTGGAGTTTTCTGAAGTAGGATTACTACTGTCATCCTGGTCCCTGTAATTTGTTAAACCTACAGTGCCAGATTATTTCACTACTTATATCTGTAATGATACAAATAACTTCATACCGTTCCCTCTAAAAAAATACGCGCTATTCCCAAAACTTTAAGACTTTATTTTTAAACTTTCCCTTACTTACTGTCTTAATTCCTCCTTAAGAATGGAGCTTTAAATATCTTATTTGGTACAATGGCTATTTATTTTCAGTTCTGTATGGGAGGGCTTTCATCTTGAACTGGGTAATATCCTACAATAATTTTCATTATGTTGGAAAACTGAGAAAATCAGAAAAATTGTCTGAGCTTTCCAGTCTACAGTAGTTTTCGTCATCTAATACTATTTATTAAATATAGATGTATTTTTTCATGTCATTATCAGAAAGGAAATGCTGACATCCTAGTGTCCATTTATATCTCTTTAATCTGAACAGTAAGTCTGGACACCTCAACTGTATTAAAAGTTTGTAGTTCTTTTGTTTTTATAAACTTCATTTTTTTCCATAGACACCAGATAAATTTGATGTATTTATAGGGAAAGCATATTAATGTTTGTCTACTTAAGTATGTTCCTTACAATCCTTTAAAAAATACATGTATATGTTATCACTCCTTGCACTACTGGCTGCTTCTGTTGTATTTTGTCAGTTTTTAGTCCCCTAATCTCTATTTGCCTACTGTGTTTTAGAAGGGAATCAGATTGGTTTTTATAGCACATTAATGTTTTATACAATATTCCATAGAGAACATTAAATAAATATAAAAGAAAAAGGTTGACCTCTAACACGTACACTCATTTCTTATGTCAAACCGGGAGATGTTGAAAGCCCTATATGGTCGTAACCCTTCTATCTAACTGTGACCCTCCTTAACATTAAGCAGGTGACTCGATTAAACATAAATCAGGCATAAAATGCCCTGCACGGGGCGGCACAGTGAATCAAGCAAATTATCAAATGGCAAAACTCATTCTGTGCTCTGGGCAATGTAAGCTGCCAGCACTTATACATCAAAACTTCACTCAATGTAAGATTGATTTTATTTTATTTTGTTTATTTTAATTCCCTACAGCAAGCTGTGTTAGTCGTGTAAAACGCTGTCTGCATCATTACGTTCCTAAGAAATGCTTTTTCTTGTTTAGCAAAGGCCGATCACAATCTTAAGCGATGTAATCTAAGACCAGATACACTGCCACACTCTGTAGTAGTTTCTAGTGGAGCTGATATTTTGTGCAGTAATGCTGAATCTTAAGCTTCTGTGATTGTATAGATTTTTTTCTGTTTGTTTTTGTGTATACACACACTATCAACTTTATCAGAAATATGAGCACCAAAGGGACGTTATAAAATTGAATCACCAGTAGCCATTGAAGATATTTTCCAGTTTCAGTAAAAGATGCTGGGATTAAAGCTTGTAAGTCCAATCTTAAGGCAAGAATGATTTCTTTATGTAAGATGATACATGTCTTCCTTTCACAGTTGCTTTTTATGCTGCCTTAAAACATGTCAAAATAATCCCCAGTAGAGGAGCCTAAAAGGAATGTCAGCTCTGTGGTTATGTAAATCGAATTGAGTGCTTTACAGCAGGTTTAAGATTTTTATAACTCAGGAGTTGTTAACAGCCAGCTGGTTTGTATCTGTTTTTTATGGTTATTCTTGTCATAGGCAGCCTCCACAATTTTTAATTATATTTTATGGTATGTGTTTTCCCTCCTCTTGAATCCCACAGCCACTCTTTGCTTCAAAAGATATTTTCCACTGGGAAGAGGAGAAGCATTGCTTTGGGACTCCATCGTTAGAAATACTGTTGTATAATTACTGCCTGGTAACAACAGTGGAGTATGAATCTCCATCGCAGATCTTTAACTTGCTGTGCCACGATGGAAATCTGTAGTATTCTGCATACTCAGTTAGGAAGTGATGTCTGCAGCCCTTAGCTCAGAATGTTGTCTTCTGCCTTTAGAGAAGTGATTTACAGTTTTTATTGCATTCACAATGCCAGTTTATCTTTCCTTCACACCAGATTTGAATACATGCTTGGTGCTTTACAGGTTTGATTACGTTCCTTTTTCTGGACTGCTACTCATTTTGTAACACACATTGTCAAAAATGCCATACTGTTTGTTTATTTTATTGATTGTACCAGTGATACTGGACAAAGGTAATCTTTTAAATGTTTTTATAGCACATTTAATTTCAACAATCAAGAGTGCAGTCTGATTCCCATCTAGACTGGAAATAATTTAAAATATATGGATCTGTCTGAAAATAAAAACATCATGCTTGCCAGCCTGAAAAGCCAGTCTCTTATTTCTTGTTAGACTTCACGAAGCTATGAAATATTTAGTTATGTATAACTGTGAAGACATTACCAGAAACTATACATTCTTGAATGTTTTACAGCATTTTGTGAGTGTCTGCCCTCCACAAGAGGAAACGGACTGCTCTCTAATTGTCTTTAATGGTAGATCCTCCTATTGAAACATTTCCTCTCCTTGCAGATGTAATGATGTAGAAGCTAGAGTCTTAAATAATGGATCATATGGAGAAAGCTGTTTGTAAGATGGTTAAAAGACTGTTAAGCTTGACAACTTTAAGATAACAGAAAGACTACTATAAGCCTTTTTTTAGGTGAGGTTGAGAAAA
The DNA here is from genome assembly GCA_013397515.1 of Upupa epops. NCBI lineage: Eukaryota > Metazoa > Chordata > Aves > Bucerotiformes > Upupidae > Upupa > Upupa epops. Next base: position 289,922 of record VZRI01014188.1, on the reverse strand, counting down.
TTAACACTTGTTTTTAGTTACAGTCTAAAATAGTTGCAATCAATCTCACTTGAAAAGCCTATTTTGAAAGTGTAAAGGAAATATTATATGCTTTTATGTTGTATTCCAAGAATTGATTTGTGTAATCCAATCTCATTATTTTAACAGACTCAAATCAATAGAGGTATTATCATCATACCTAATATATTCAGACATTATGACTCTATAGATCTTCTTGTATTACACGACATTATATTTAAATTTGAATGTTAAGTGTTTATTCTGCCCCACTTACTGTCTAATTCCTAATGTCAGCAGCTTCTGAACTACAAAATCAAATATCTCTCTCTTCTGCCTTGAGTTTTGTGTTAATTTCTAGAGCTACTCAGGATCATACCAGGTAACTAAACCTAAACACACAGGATAAATGTTTATTAACAGAATTGGTTTGTCAGGTAGAATTTATAAAAAAAAAACAACACAATTCAGTAGGAAATTCAGACATGTTCAGAACAATTTTAAAACTACAATGTAGTTGAAAATGTAAGTTTTACTTTTGGTGAAAATGTCGTGGTTTGGCCAAAATACATTTTGGACATTTAATGGCGGTATTTTTTATTTTTGCCAATATTGATCTTATTTGATAAAGTAAAGAATGCATAGGAAGACTGAAGGTACAAATAATAAGAACAGCAAAAAAAATCCCAAGAACGCTACTACTTCCTAATGTGTAAGACAGGGGTGAAATCACTGCAGAAATGGTACACTAGAACAGCATGTACTGAAACTGCTAGATACATTATTAAAAAAACCCCCATTTATAGATGTATAGGTGGATAGATAATAAACAAAACAACAAAACTCATAGACATTGTGTTTATCAGATCAGGTTCATAGAATATATTTCATGTTTTAGAAATTAAGAGTACTGCAGCCTCAGTCCATAGCTTTACCTCTCACTTCCTTCAGGCACTACTACCTTTATTTGCTAACAGTGACCTGCAAAATTAATTGTTATTTCTTTCTTCTCTAGGGTTGTTGAGAATATTGTGTCCCGTTTAATATTTGTTCAGGGTTCCAGAATGTATCTACAGATGATACCCTGGAAGCTAGTACTCATGTATTGACTTCTTAATTTCTTCTTGTAGACATATTTTAACGATTTGCAATATAAAAAATTCTATATTAAAAACCTTTTCTTTAAGGCAACACTGTGCCTGCTCTGAAGTCTATTTGGCTACCAGTGAAGCTTTCAGAAAATGGAATGATACCTGCATATTTCAAATAGGCAGTGGGATTCCAAAGAGGATACTCTGTGTGGTCTGTTTGGAAGAATTAATGTGAACAAATAAAAATTCACAAGTTTAACTTAAATTTAATTAGTTTCTATAACAGTTGGATATTATTAATTAAAGACATTTTACAGGAACAAAGTTTGTGCCAGGATTGTCTGAACCAATCAATCTGGAAAAACACATCAGCAACTAAGAGGCTGTCATTCACATAAAGCGTGAATGCATAAACTTAGGCCAGGTGGACCTCTGCATGAGAATTTTTTCCAACATTAATTGTTCTCTGTTTAAAACAAACATAAGTTTTCTCATTTTTGTGTTCACATCATTTTGGATTAGAAATAAAGTTGAGAGCACGCATTTTCTTAATTGAGAATTAATGTAGATATAAAGAATGATGTATTTCCGTACTGTATCCTTGAACAGGTAACTGGTTCTAGTAGTTTTCAGAAAGTACATCTTTTTTTCCTGTCTGTGAGGGATGGAAAGATATTAGATTGTTAGATTGTTCCTATTCAGGACATTTTTTTTAGAAATAGGAGATGGCTTTATATTACAATTAGTTTAGAAATACATTTCTTAATCCTTAATATCCTGTTTTTCAGGATACAACTTCATTTACAGTCATAATATATATAAGTAGTCACATTTTACAAACATTAACATTATATTCCTTCTTATGATTGTCAGTGGTTTAGTAAGAGTATACATTTAACTAGCGTAGTTATTAACAGAACCGTGGGGATTAAAAAACCTAACTTTATTTTAATAAAGATGTAAGTAGCTTTCACAGAATTAAGATTTTTTTTTAATCACAGAATGCTAGGGATTGGAAGGGACCTTGAAAGATTGTCTAGTCAAATCCCCCTGACAGAGTAGGATCCCCTAGATAAGTCTCACAGGAACATGTCCAGGTAGGTTTTAAGCATCTCCAGAAGAGACTCCACAAGCTGCCTGGGCAGCCTGTTCCAGCACTCTGTCACCTTCACCGTGAAGAAATTTCTTCTCATATTTATATGGAGCCTCCTATGATCCAGCTTACACTCATTGCCCCTTGTCCTATCATTGGATGCCACTGATTCATCACAGATTGAGAAATGCTTCGATCCCTTTTGGATAATTGCTAAACCATTCATCTACCTCCCAGCTTCAGAATTTGAATTGATCACATGCTAACTTGAATTGCAAATTGGTAAAAATCTTTCGCCTCTCAGTTTGATGGTTTTAAAAGCAATGTTTCATAGTTCCTTTGTGGATTTTTACTGTGTACACTCTACACTGAACCTCTGCCCTCACATCGTAGGCAAGTTTAGTTTGCATTTTATGGACTTTGCTTGACTTTATAAGATGTAGAACTAGGTCTGGTAACAGTATTAATGCACGCTTGGCTCTTATTTTATAGCTTTGTACAACTGCTGGCTTATTTACATAAAACACCTTTTGTGAGGTAAGAAAGTATTATGTCCATTTAATAGGTAAATGTAGATGATGTATCTGATGCTTTCTGATAATACCAGAATTAAAATTCAGGAGTCTATAGTTTCTTCCTTCTGCTCTTTTGTTAGAATCATCACATTTTTACCTAAAAGAACAAACTACTTCAAAACCCACTCAGATATTTTTCAGATACTTTCAGCATTCTTATTTTCAGATTCTTCTTGCCACCAGCTAAGGATTTCTTGGCACATGTGGTTAAACAGAGGTCTTGTAGGTGCGGGGTAATGACCTGTTTAGATTTAATTTACAACTAACCTAAGAAAATTTATAAGAAAATGGCAGACAGAAGAATCAGACAGGCCATCAGCTGTCTAACCAAGTGACTGACCTAGGGGCATTGCTAAAGCTGCCAAAATGACTGTTTATAGAATCTGTCAAATCGCCAGACCCTACTGCTAGGAAAAAAATCTTCCATAATTTTGCATCTGGGCCTTTTCTGTGTACGTGTAGGATAAGAAAGGGAGTGTAAATGCATGGTGAACTGTTCTGAGTGAATGGCATTCTGCAGATGCTATTGCTTGTTTTAACACTTCTGTGAAATACTCAGTGTTAGTGAAGAACTGCTTTGGGGAGAGAGCAACAAAGCTGTGAATTAGACGTCATTTTTTTTATGTTTATATGGTACCTCAAATTAAAAGCACTGTTGAAATCATCTTTGCTAAAATGGTAAGAGGAGAGCTGATGCTGTAATTGGATGCAAGAAACATTTGATCTCATTGATAAATGGTCTTTCATAGAATCTTTGAATTGTTGGTTTGGAAAGGATGTTATAAAGATCATCTGGTTCATCCTCTTTGCCATGTGCTCCTTGTCATAGACAAGGACATATTTGACTAGATGCTTAAAGCCCCATCCAACCTGACTTTCAATGCTTGTCCCGAGTGATGGGGCATCCATAGCTTCTCTGGGCACCCTGTTCTAGAGTCTCACCACTTTCATTGTACAATATTTCATCCTTATATTCAATCAAAATCTACACTCTCTCAGTTGAAAACTGTTGCCCTCTGTTCTGTTACTACAGGCCTTAGTGAAAGGTCTCCCTTTGTCTTTCTTACAAACCCCTTTTAAATATTCAATATGTTTAAAAATCATGTAGGTACAGAGCTTAGGGACATGGTTTAGCAGTGGACATGACAGAGTTGTGTTAATGGTTAGACTAGATTTCTTTAAGGTCTTTTTCAGCTTAAATGAGTGTGTGATTCTATGGGAGACCGCTTTAAGATCTGCCTGGAGCCTTAGTTTCTCCAGGATGAACTACCCCCAACTCTCTCAGCCTTCCTTCACTGGGGATGTGTTCTATCCCTCTTTCTGGAACATGTTTTTGGCTTTCTTGTTCCATGGATCCCAGAGCTGGATGCAGTACTGAAGGGCAGGATCTCACAGAGGAGGACTAGAAAGTGAGAATCATCTCTATGATGGTGTACTGTTCACTGCAACATTCAACCTAGTGGTCACCCTTCTCTTAGTGCAGCCCAGGATGCAGTTTGTATTCTGGCATTCTGTTAGGTTGGAGTAGAAATGTGAACAAGCAATTTAGGGGATTGTAAGTATGAATCCATGCAAAATTCCTGTACCTTATCAGCATTGTAGCAGGCAATCTTTATTCCATGCATTGAAGCCCTTTTATAACTAATTTTATATGTCATGCTCTTTCATATAAGGGATATCAATCACTTATGCTTGAACGGCTGTAGTTTGCAATGAAAGTAGAACATTTCTCTACATTTCACTAAAGTTTTCCTGCAATGTAAGCTTTCTTGCAAAAAAATGTATAAATGAATAAAACCTACTTGCAAATATTTTCCTTCAAAAACATGGTCAGTTGAGACAACACTATAGTGCCACTTCTGCAATGTGTTGTCTGTTGTTGAGAAGGGCAGGATGTCAAGAGCAGAGAGAGAGAGAAAAATGTTTATACAAATGCATGTACACTCTTCAGATTTGATCACTGTACTCCATTGTGCATATATGAATGTCTCTGTAGATGATATAGCATCTTTATTAAATGTTGTTGGGGGACAAATAGAATCATGTTGATTCATCTGCCTTTATTATGTGGAAGCTCACTGTATACCACCCATTGGTTAGCATGCAGCTTAGATAAAACAGAGTTCTCTTGTGGCCTATTATTTCCACTGAAGATCTTTTTTTTTGATAGATGGAGGAACTACTCTTTTTTCAAGCTCAGCAAAGAAATACAGAGTGTGAAGAATACATCAAATTAAAGAACAGAACAAACAAAGAAAATACTAGAAATGTCTTGTAAACTTCTTGAACCACTGGTGAAAATAATTCCTTAATTGTATGGGTTGTAAGCGTATCACCAAATTAAATCCAATGATAACTCTGCATTCTTTTTTAAAAATAATTTCCAAAAATGTTGAAACATGTTTTGACAAGTGATGAAGAATTCAGTTTTAAAGAAACTCAACAGTACTGTGTATGGAATTGCGACAAACCCAGTCATTTCCTCTCATTTCTTCTGAATGTTAGCATGTTCTTCACTTTACTTTGGCAAATGGCCTCTAAGATCTTTGGGTTTGACGAATAACGATTATAATCAGTACTTCAGACTTGCAATCTTATTAGCTATCAGTATTAACTTCTAATGTTAATACAAAATCCTTAGAATGATGTTCTGATTTCTTAAATAAATTAATAGCAATGCTCCTCTTCCAGTTTTTCAAATTATTCATACTATTTTAGTCTAGGGTGTTGTAGTGTTAAACACTGGTAATGTGTAGACAATGCCAAAGAAGTATGTGGACACTGGGCAGACTATACATATTTTTATTTGAGAAATTAAAGACACTTTCTCCATTGGAGTGTTATTACTCTCATTGCTAAGAATTGAAGTTGCATTTTGCATTTTGTTGAAGTTGGATTACTCATGGGTCGGATAAAAACAGTGAATTATTTGCACACTACTGAAATTGTGTCAGTTACATCTGTTACTCACTGTGTGCTAAACTTGCAGTCCATGTGAATGTCAAATAAGTCTAAAATGTGGAATTTAGAAATTATAAGAAAGAAGGTCATAGCTCATTCCTCTAGTAATAGAACACACATCCTATCTCCCTCTTGTGTGAATGTTGACAAGATGAAAAAGAGTGATTTCAAGAAAAAGACAGAACTGTGGAAATCCTAATATGTGGATAACTTGTTCATAATGACTGAAGAAAAGATTAATTAAATTATGCAAATTATAATCTAGCTCTCCTTACATAATAGGGAATCTGTGAAATAACCAATGTGTTGATGCCACCAACTTGAAAGGAGCATGGCAGCTTAAAATTTTACCTCCTACTAAGTATTTTTAGCTATGTACACATAACCTCTCATTTACATGTGATGTCTTGAGGATTTCTTGAGATTCTCCCAGACTTCATGTTGAGACCCTCTTATGCCTCCATGTGTGGTGAACTTGTGGAATATTTGTCCATACTGAGGTACACAGAGTTACCCATCAGCTGTTGGCTTCAAAGATTATGCCTTTTGGAAGCATGTAGAATCACTTCTGTAAATACAAATTTACAGATGGCTGCAAGTTTCATAACATAGGCTGCAATTATTTTGACATGGTAGTAACTGTAGACTACTTACTGTGTGTTTGTTTTCATATTAGAACCAAAACCAGTAATGATGAATACATGATAAATACTGCATGCCCTTTTAACCAAAAGCATTCAGAGATTTTGTGATAACACTGGGCTCGGGAGAACCCTCTTGATTTGGGATAATAATATGTCAGTGCTTTCATTGAGCGCTGGCACAAGACATGAGAGCACATCATTCCACTGTTGTGCCATAGTTTCTATGGGAAAGAGATACAGGTGCCTTCAAAAGTAAGAGGTCACTACGGTGTGATTTGTCTGGTACCTTGATCAGCACTGAGGTGCCGCCCGTGGGATTTTGTGTCCTGTTTCCCAGTGTAGTGGTGAGAGAGGGCTGTCTGTAAGAACTGACTGCCTTTTCATCTGAAAGCAGGACTACAGAGTGTTCCCCGTAAGTCATTATCACAGCTACTTTGTACAGTATCACAGTTCTGCATCACAGTACAATAGGCTGCTATCGCTGTGCTGTAATAGTACGTTTAGCCCCATGCCTTGCCTCTGGCACAGCATAATGCATAATGGATCTGATGAAACTTAAAAAAAAAAGAAAAAAGAGCCCCAAAGCCACAGTGCAGCTCTTGAAGTTGCAACACTTCAAGTGAATAGAGGAATGGAGCAGGGGAGATTTTCCTGACCCTTACAGGTGAATTCTTCACATTTTGAAATGTGAGAATTCACTTACCTGACTTTCTGTGTTAAGTCAATGGTATTTATAGCCAGTAGATTTCTGAGATGTTTTCCAGTCTTAATTCTGACTTCTGTCATAATACATGGTGCAACTTGCTTTGGACACTGGAAGTATAGAGAGGCAATAATAAGATTATAGAATTGTAGTATAATTGTAATATAAAAGTTTATAGGATTCCTTGGGGGAGTTGGGAAACAGTATCTACTAAATAGCTAAATATGACAAAACAGTCAAAATTGTTCTTTAAAGGTATTTTATTTTTTATTTATAGGTGTATTCTTATGCTGTTATTAATCCTATTAAGTTGTTCATTACAATACCTATATTAGTTTATGTTTTAAAGGTCTATTAGAAATATCAATATTGGAAATATGTCACCTTACTTAGGGAAGATAATTCTTTGCAGGAATGATACTGTTTTCACTTCTAGGCAAAGACAGGATCCTGAAATAAGTTGTAGGTGACTCTTGTTGTGCACTGAATGTGAGAATCTAATCTTACTTTGGGCAAAAAAGTTGCTTTGGGACCAAAGCCATAAAGGCCATGAAGACTTTGGTACCATGTTGAGTACTGTTTCTTCAGTTTCTGGACCCAGTGCGGGGTGTTCAGAGATACCTCTGTGGGCACGTCCAGCCCAGCAGAAGGCTATAAAAGGTGTAACTGCACTGCTGTGCTCCATAGCTAAAATAATTTTATTCTGAATTTGCTTGGAGTGCTTGCCACCAATAGTTACACACATGAATGTTAAACTCCACAGACACAATTACGCATTTGGATTGCAGTGAGTTTATCAGAAAGAATTTGGCAATTCTTTTTGCTGGCCTAGTCTTCGAAATTGTAGTAAGACCCACTTCCATGGGGCCATCAGCGTTCCTTAACAGTGTTTAGATATTACTTTAATCAAAGAACTGTGTGCCATTACCCCAGGATCTGTGTCAAGCTGTGGATTAGGTTTATAAAAAAACCTACAAAAGCTCCCGCTGGTTGAAAGATTATGAGTATTTAGCTACATTACTGCTGTTACAGGCATGAACATGTCCTTTCAGAACTTCAGTACTTTAGAATTGTAGTATTGTTGCAATGAATTGTGTCTGTCTAGTTATAAATTTGACTAAGGTTAAAAGCTAAGGCTTTATCACATGCTTCTGATTTTCTCTTTGGTTTTGACTTTGTCACTTCAATTGAAATATACTTCTCTAAATTAGATTCAAAGATTATATATCAATGAAAGACATTAGTTAGTTGAATCTAAGAATGTTAAATCAAGAAAAACCACTGCAATGCACACCAATATCTACCAGTAACTCTCATTATGTTAGACTTTTTAATTTCTTATAACAGTGAGAATGCTGTGAGAACATGAGATAGTACACACAGAAGAAAAGAACTTCTGTTTGCACAAAGTGCAGGGAAGTTGTTCCCATAATAAGTCATTCTTAACTGAGCCATTATTGCACTCTAGCAATACAAATGTAAAACAGAAAGTCTGTTAGGAACCAAGCATCATTGTTAGCATAATATATTGATAGTATATATATTTTCCCTTCCCACATNTTTTTTTTTTTTTTTTTTGAATTGCCTGCTATATGGTTAAAGTGATTATAGATCAAGATTCAACACTTAAGGAAAAATATTTTTTTATATTGTTCAAAGCTGACCTCTGCTTTTAAAACATCTTGATCTGCACTTTTTCATCTGTTTAGAGGCATACACTTTTGGTTAAGAAATTGAAGACAATCTCTTTGTCTTTTTCCTAAGCTGAGGAGGTTGAGATAAAAAAGAATGCCTGCTTTAAAAGTCACACATGGCTGTAATTTAAGGGTTTTTTTACCTCATTGTCCATAACAGTTGAAAGAAACCTTCAATGAAAGTTTATTAACTAGGCCAATGCCTGAGGCAATAAAGGTTCATTTATTACCAGTTTCTTGGCTGTTTTTCTTCTTCTATTTTTCTGTTAAACTCATAGCGTAAGATAATACTTCACAAAATTAAACCTTTGACCTTCTGCGGAGTTAAGTCGCCTTTGATTAGATAAAGTAACAATTTATGGTCCAGTGTGAGGTTGCACATGAAATGAATAATGCAACAGACTGAATGAGAACTGAGGATCTATTGCTTTTGAAAAGATGACCGTTGTTTAAGAAAGAGCGTTCCCTCTTAATTGTATTGTAGTGATGCTGTATGCATTCCAGGAGGATTTTGAATTGTTGCTGAAAAGTACTATACAAAGCCAGGGAGTTACACAGCATCCATGGTTTAATTCTGTCACACTTGCAACAAGCCAGTAATAAATTCACAGATTACAAAATCCTGTTCAGCTATAACAGTTAGTAATTTGTTGTGCTATTTGAAATGTACTTTATGATTTCACTTCTTACTTTTCAGCACAAAGGCACAAATCCACAACAAAGAGTAACTTCATGGAATATAAGACCCTCAGTTTGATAAATGACAAAATAGATTAGAAAATAATTACATTGACACCTTTTTGTAATATCATTAAACCTGCCAGTGTAGTTCTCATTCAAAAATAGTCGTAATATTCAGATTTATCTACTTTTAACAAAACACATCAAGAGAACATTATTATTTTCAAGGTCAATATTTTATTTCTGCAGCTTTTTGAAGACTGTAGGGAAACTTAGCTCTTCGGCTTATTTTAAATGCAATACCTAGACATCAAAATTCATATTGTAATTTAGGAGTAGTTACAGGAAAAGGTCTGATTAGTCTGATGAACAACAGATGGTTTGAGCCTCACATGCACTGGTTTTCTCCCAGTGCAAGGCTGGCAATTTCATTTTAGTTGCACCAGTCTAAATCAGATCTCATGACTGAATTATTCTAAATATTTCTATATATTTAAAGTTCAGTTAGATATTTCACTTTTTGTTAGAATCCTTTAATAATAAACCTTTTAAAGATGTTAAAAAATTATTTCAATGAGTGCTTTGTGCTGTACCACACATATTGAGCAGGAAAACACAGTAAGAAGAGCCAGACAAGGGTTTCTCGGTTATCCCAAAACAAAGTGGTAATGAAGTTTTTAAGGTAAACCAATACTGTTGCCTTGGATCAGTCCAGGTCGTTGAACAGCAATGAGACTTCTGGATAACCGTGAAATTCCAGGCCTACATTATCCATAAAGAATGCAACTGGTGAAACTCAGTATATCTTACTGGAACATGGGACAGCCTGAATTTCCCCTTTTGTCAGTCCAGCCTCTGTCCTTCTGCAGATTGCTTTCCCCTCCTTGTTTTATGTATCACACTATATAAAACGTAATTAGAACAGAGATAGACATTAGGATCCTATTTCATTTGAAATAACTGGGCAATGGTGTAATAAGCTACCAAAAGCTTGTACCTGAACTGCTGAAACCTTTGAAACCAGTACAATAATCTATGGTGATCGGGGTCAAGTCCTAGGGGGTAACCCTGACTTTATTTCTCAGACATGGGTTTTTTTGAGATTTTAGTAAGAATTCTGCCCAAATAAGAACCTCTATAAGAGACAGAGAATGAAATCACAGAAGAATGAGTAGCTTTCAAGACAAGATCACTAAAAATAAACTATAAGAAAAAGGATTAAGCATTAATTTGAAATGCTGAAAGGAGTTGTTTCAGAATTTAGATGAGATTTGGAACTCCTCCCACACGATGAATGACGTGTTTCTGTAGAATGAACTTTCCAGCAAATAAATGAAATATACTGCAGTGCTAAGAACCGTATTTTAGTTTTCTGAAAATATTTTCAAAGTCTAAAGAAAGAAGTTGTGAAAATACACACATATATATATAAAAAGTATACATTTTTAATGTGCCCATAAATATGTATATATAAAAAAGGAAGATAGTTGATATATTGAAGAAGTTATTAATTATTTATTGAAGTAACTATTAGGAATTATAACTGCTGTTGGGCACAGTTATGTGAAGGAAGTTCAAACTGAATTAAGATCAATTACTTAAATAATTTTGTATGTTGTCTCAGGACCAAGTTCAGGCATACAATTAAAAGAACTGTATTTCGAGACATTTGAGGCTGAAAGAGTTACACTCACACATCTTTTCCTTTTTTTCCTTCACAAATAAGGTGTGTTGTGAAGTGCTTGTGCCATCAAAGCTGAGTTTTAAGAGATCTCTCTGAAGGCAGGGAGTAGTATTTTTGGAAGGCAGAATGTGATTTAGTGCCCACCAGTAAGTTGTACACATTCTGAAAATCCGTTATAGTATATGACAACTCTCTTGGGCATTTTGCTTTTAAACAGAACTGTTTTCTGAAGAAAACAATGGTCTTTGTCATTGTTTTTCATTTCATTCATTTTTCAGCATTAGAGACCACACATACTAGGCATACTTACGGTCTCATTCTCACCCATGAATTTCTGACTTCAGTAGAGTTGCATGGGTGTAAATTAGACTGGAACTTGGCAGGAGAAAGCTTATGATTATATTTGGCAGAGGCAGCGGGCTGCAACTTTATTAACATAATTAACAGCTACATACACACCCAACAGGCCAAAGTAATCTAGTGACAGAAGAAAGAAGGCCTTTGTAGGAAAGGATCATTCACGCTTTCCTTTGGTGTTCAGCTTCCTGTTCCTGAGCTCCTACTAAGGCTTGGAGAGCTTTCAATTGAGCTGTAATTCAAATTCATATGGCTCCTACAAGACACCTTGAACGGACTTTTGCTGATGAGTCTATAGGAACTGTCAGCAATACGGAGATTACTTCAGAAGTGTGATGCTTGAATTGAACTTTACTTTCTGATGTTTTCCTTTTTGAATTAAATTGTTGGACAAGATTAATTGCACACAGTAAGAGATTCAAATGAACAGCTTTATAAAGCATTAAAGTTCTAAGTATGTCACATTGGGAAAAAAGCTGTAAGGTTTAAATGAATAAATGTATTTAATGCACAAAATGTCTAGGCTAATTTTTTAATTCCTTTACTAACATCTTTTATTGAAAAACCATACTTTATTCATCCATCTTAGTTATACTGTTGTGGCTATGGTAATTTAATATTCCTGCTCTTCGCTAATCTTCTGGTTCAACAGAAGTAAACAATAGCTTTCATAAATTAAAAATACGCTCTTCAGAACATGCTTCTAAAGATAAAAAACAAGGCTGTAAACATTTATGACTGAAACAAACTAGATTGTTCAAATACTGCCATGATGTATCATGTATATCAATATGGCACTGATATCAGTTAGAATGCAAACAAGGTTTTAAATGATGTGCCCCTTCATTTCAGCTGGAGAATCCGCTTTACACCATCTGCCTATCAGATGGTTAGGAACCAGGACTGCGTATTAATGCCACATGTTCGATTTTCTTTCCTCTTGTAATGGTTAGATTCATATTGCTAATAGCTGTGCATGAGCACTGTCGATGAAATTTGTGTGACGATGGAGTGATGAGATATTTATAAAGCTGCCTGTCTCACTGCATAATCAGCAGGAAGAATGCCAGACATAAACAACTTATCAATTTCAGAATATTAATGACAACTACCATTGACTTTAATCCATCGAATATTTTGCCCTGGATACTTCTTAACAGTTAAAATAAATATTTGTGAAGATTAAAAAATATCCAAGTGGCTCTTTGTCTTGTTCCTTATTTTATTCATTTCAGTTGCCTTTGGAGATGACTTCTTGTTATTTTACATTTGAAGCCAAAATTTTGTAGCAGCAGTGATTGTAGTTTAGCTGTTCTGCAACATAATTCTTACCACAGTGAAACAGTGTTGTTGTGGGCTCATACATCCTATGTCCAAGTCTGTTTAATAAGGTGTTTAAGCTAATATGTGGGAGCGCTTTAAAACTGCTCATCTGGCAATGCAGTTACAACAAAAGCTTGAGGTCTGCTGTTGTATTCATTGCTCATGTCCTATTTGAATGTTCCTCTGAAGACTTGTTGTTCAGAGATGCTGGTGTTACCTTGTCAGAGATGTGTATGAAAAACGGAAGTATAGGTTATTGTATTGCTTAATGAGCACAGGATGCAAACCAGAGTTCAGGGGTGCACCATCCCTTTTTTTGTGGCCTAATTTAGGGGCTGTAACCAAATGTGTATAATGTGTAACTTCATATCCTTCCTCTAAGGTAAAAATATCACTGGAAGTAATCCACATTATTGACAATACCTGCTTAAGATCAGAATATGCACCGTTTGTAATTGTAGCAGAAGCTAAATCCTCAAATATATCCGCCTTCTGATTTGACTCTTGGCTTTCTGTACATCTTCTTCAACCTGAAATAGCAGTTTTCTAAATAATATTGATCTGCCTATGCAGAATGTAATTATCACATACTTGGTAATTCTTGTTGCACTTGGAGGTGTTAGAAGTCAGCCTGTGAGGAGAGTCGGGAGGCTGGAACTGTTTGCTAATCTTTATGCAGTCATGCAAAGAATTAAGGGACAGCAACCTTGAGTCAAGCTGCAATGTATTCAAAGACATCTCTTATGCCACCTCATTGCTTTTCTGATGTCCATTCACCTGCTGCCTTCTCCCTGCTGGATTTTGCCTTCTGTCCCTCCCCATTGCTGGCTGAAAACACAGCAAGAGTGAACTCATTTTCCAGTTAAGGAGGCAAAGGACACAACAAGAGGCCCTTGGAAGCAGTGGTGGTAGCAGTATTTACCTCAGTACCCTGGGATTATTAGCTTGTTTGGTCTTTCCTGCGAAATTGCACTCCTCCTATGCTGAGCAGCAGTCTCGGCCCACTAGAATAGTAAGTTGAGGAGTTAATTCCTCTTGAGATCCATAAGACACTTCACACCTCTCAGAGTAGTTGAAAATCAGACAAGCTGGCACCTTTAAACTAATTACACTGAGTTTTTTCAAGCCTTGCCACGGTCAGGGCAAGAATCTTGATTCCAAGTGACAGAGGGTCTGTTCTCTTGTGGCATCATGGGCTGAGGACTTATATTGCATAATTGCATAAAATCTACCTGGTTTAATTCCTTCTCTTTCATTTCTTATGTTTAATTGTCCTTAATTTCCATCCTTGCCCCTTGGATCCATTGTGTGTGGTAGGCAGCTCTTGTGAAGTTTTGACACTGACTTATCTCTGCTGTCACCCAGGCTGAGGCAAAGGGATATAAGTGGGTAGGAGCACAATTTGGGAATAGAAGGAAGACTATCCTATGTTAGGGGAGAGGACAAAAACTTATGCTTGTGATTTGGATTAGAGACCACCATGAGTTTTGAAGGCATTACTGGACTGTTTCATTGTTTTTGACAGAGACCATTTTCCTTGCTTTTGTAGCACGTGTTTGTAAATGGGTGAATGGCCAAAGTCTGGTTCGGTAGGAAAATTACCTGCATTGCCTGAAGGTGGCTTTGTGTTTAAATGTGTTTAATAATTACTCTTCTCATTGGTAGATACCTTAATGCCTTGAATTTTGGGGAAAGCAAAAAAAAAGTATTTTAGCAGTGTTCTGCATTACTAACGTTTCTTCAAAAACTGCTTTTTGGAATGATAGAATGACCAAATCTCCTTGCTGTTATGCATGAAATGAGAAATAAATTCCCAAATTCTTTAATCTGTTAGTCATAAACAAGAATTAGACTCTTGGTTTTTTTGCTTTGCTCTTTAGAATGTGAAACATTTGAGATTTAAAGGTTTGGGGTTTTTTCTAAGCTCTGTTATTTACATTACACCTATTTGTAGCCAGACACTTGAAACACCATTTCAGAGATAAGTTAGATTTTTGAAAGTCTGTATTGTAGCTGCAGTTCATTATGATTGCGTTATGACTGCAGTTACTGGATACCAAGTTAAAATTTAGGTGGATATAGAGGAGTAACTGTCTAAATATTATATGAAGCATTTTACTTGAAAAGGATGATAGGTTTCAAATCTAACGAGCAGTAATATTCTACACTGTTCACTATTCATTTGGTAGCAAGCATGGAGGAAGAATAACACTCTTGGTCCCTACAATAATGAAGAATCGTGGAATAAGGTCTATTAATTCTTGTTGATACTTCTTTGCAGGCCTGACAGCAGCAGCTGCAGCTGCAGCAGCTGCCACCAACGCCGCCATAGCAGAAGCAATGAAAGTGAAAAAGATTAAATTGGAAGCTATGTCCAACTATCATGCAAATAATAACCAGCACGGAGCAGATTCTGAAAATGGAGATCTGAATTCAAGTGTTGGTAAGTCTCAGATGCAACAGTATTACATGTTCATAACGCTCACTGATCCTTCTGGACGTCCTTCTGAAGTCTGAGATTTGATGCAAGAAGTTACATATTTGCTTTCCTTTCTTACTGCTTTCAGTTTTATTTTAGTATGTGACCTTTAAACCGGTGCTCGGCATTGTTGTTACCCTTACAAAAACATTCTTCTTTGCAGGTTACTTTTGCAGACTCCAGTTAATATTTTCCATGAAAGAAAGTGTTTTGATTGCTTAGAGTTCATTTTTCAAAGTACAGGTGGGGTGACAGATGATGGTGTCAAAGTGAAATTTAACAATGTCTCCTGCTCAGTGTGCTGGGTATCGACTTTAGGTAATACAGAACACAGGCTTGAAAGCAAAATATTTCATACCTTCATGTGCCCTGTGACAAAAGGAAAGCATACATACACAATAAATTATTGCCATGCTCGGCAGTTCCTATCATATTTTATTTTAATAAACACATTCTTAAAATGTAGTTAACAGGTTTTTCCATTTCTTAAGCAGCCATCAGCAACAATTTGCTTTTTCAAAACAGAATTGTTTCAGTATACTTTATTCATTTGTTTGGACAATCTGTTTTGTTAAAGCATACTTCAAAGCTAGAATAACTTTTTGTTGTTGTTGATTAAATCTTTAATCATCTTTGTGTGTCTGCTGTAAAATGTTTTGTTATGCCATTTCATTGTATTGGCTCCTTTTATCATGTTGAGACAGTATTAACTCAGCAACAGAAATTCAGTGACAAAGAGCTAACGTTCAGGAGACTGCAGGCAAGATTGGTGTGTACTGGAATAAAATGGCTTAAGAAATGGGTTTTATTTTGTCTTTTTTGTTTTATTTTGTGTATTTTGTAGTTTTTCATCTCTAAATACATTTAAAATGCATCTTAGAGGGTTACGTGTTTGCCTTGATTTAAACGTACATTTATGAGCAGCATTTCTGTGCAGTTCTGTAGGCATCGGTAGGCTATAATATAGGAACTAATGTGAATTGCCATTCAAAGAACCAGTTCGTCTGGGTACCCACTGTTTTAAACAGCAACAATATGTATGCATTACTGTGTAAGGAGATGACCAGATTACTGTTTTTCCTCTTAAAGAAAGGCTAAAAAATATGCCTGTGTGATGGAGAAAATGGTCTTAAATGACCATGTTAATACTCAGGTACCAGCAGTCACTAGATTATTAGTGCAAAGTGTCTTCTTGGAGATAAGACAAGAGGGGATAGAGAACAGGTGTCTTTAGGTCTGGGAGGAGGAGATAGGTATAAATGAAGTGGAAGGACCAGGTGGCCTCTAACGTATTGGAAGAGAAGTGATGAGGAAGAGTGAATAGTGTAAATACAAAGTAGAAGAATAAATAGTCTGTACTAGAACTGTAAACTAGTAAAGATTTTAATTTTAAACTTACATGAAGTGGAAGAAAATATTCAAATATTGGATCATGGAGCTGTTACTCTGTTTGGTGTTTGTAGTGACTAACCATTTGCACATCCATGGAAATGGAAAAGTTAACAGGTAATCAGCGTCTAAACCACATAAGTGTTTGTAGGAGAGTGGATGAAGAGAATATCTGAATTTCCTCTGAATAAAGAAGAGAAAAATCTATTTTGAAATCAGTTTTTGAGCCATAATTTAGCTAAGTAATCTGCTCTTACAGAGCTTAATAATTTTCCCTGTAGAAGAAAATACATTCTTAGCAAAGCAAGCTTATTTATTGTTATTGTCAAAGTTTCCTCTCAGCCTCTTAACTTACATGTTATCTTCAGTTAATTTACTGATTTAACTTAATGAGGAATTGAGTTCATTTTGCTCCAACAAAAAATGGCTTTTCTGAGTAGACTGAATAACATTCTGTTGGTCTCCGTTCCATGAGGAATGGCTCAGGAAATCCAGTAGACTTGTCTGTGCATCCAGAATTGAGCTATGCTCTTGCTGTGGAGGTTTTCTCAAAAGTAGTTCGCATTTATTTGTTTATTTTATTGTGAGCCCTACTTAGTGTCCAGTACTGGTTACACCTATGTAATCAAAGAAACAATTCCTTCTGCTACTAGTGCCAGAGTATTATTAGGCTCATTAAGAGTTAAGCCTCTATTTATTAGTTGCATTTTTTAAAATTAGCATATTTTATTATCTTGACAAGAGCTTGTATTTCAAAGGTGTTGCTTTGTAGTAGATGTGTGCTCTCCCCCCCCCCCATGTTTTCAGATGTTTATTTATGTCTTTTCAAATAAATATTATCAAGTCCACACACCATTAATTTCTTTTTAAAATTATGGCTTGTTAGGCATGAATTTAAAGCATTGCATTTCTGAATGCTGAAAAAAAATAACCTGATTTTAGTTTATATTTTAAATTACGGAATGTGCCTGACCAAACTGAGAAGGAAGTAACTAACCAACCACGCTAAAAGCTTTTCTGACACCTCTTAGCCTGTATCTAACAGGCATTATGGTATATTAGGGTACATGGATTGATCATACTGTGTTACACTGTACTGATGCCCACGTAAAGGAAGATAAATGAAATATGAGCTCTTGGGTTGAATTGTCAGGTTTACTTGTGCATTGTCTTGCTTTCTGGTTTTAATTATATGCTTAATGTGAGTCAGAGAAGTCATTTTTTAGATGAACATTGTCTAATTATACAGAGCACTACACAAATCTATTAACTTGGTACTTCGAAGCAGTGGCCAAAAGGTTAGTGAGTGAAGGGAGTTATAGAAAGCCAATGATACTAATAAGTAATCATTTTATGTCTCTCAGTTTTGTATGGTAACCTTGAGCTTGCATCCTCCCACCAGAATTATCATTTTAAAAGGTGGAAAAAATAAAAAAAAAAAAAAAAGAAATTACAGAGGAATCAGAGTGAGGTATTAGCACACTGAGTAAAATATATGGCTGCAACGCCTTTCTCCCCCATCCACAATCAATTGGATTCTTTTAGTTTAATATTTACTTGCTAAGATGAGATGCTAGTCTGCATGGTGATAAACAGTCTGCTACTGGCATCTGAAGGTGACCTGTCAGTTCATATGGACAAATCTCCTGCTTACTGAAATGTACAAAATAAATCATTAAAGCAGGCAGGTGCTCATTCCCAGATTTAAATCACCATAGATTTATGATTTGAATTAATGCTTCATTTGGTCATAGAAATAGATGCTGAGACAAATGATATGCAGTGGTTGGGGCTTCCATACTGTAGCCATCCTAATATTGATTACTGAGATGTCTTTGCAATCTCTTGTTTATATCAAGTACTGTCTAGTGACAGCTTGGCTGATATGAGCTACATTGCAGATAAGAAGGAAAAATGTCCTGGATTCTTTTTAGTGGCAATTCCACATATAACATGCAGGATAGATAAGTTATTTATTTAAATAAAATATCTAAAAAGATGAATTCCCTATGGCAGCAAACATTGAAAGATTATGCTGTGTATTTGTTTTTTGTTAGCTTGTTGCTTTTTTAAAATTTAATAGTGGAATTAAAAGAGAAAGGCAAGGGCAAACTTCAAATTTTATTGCAAAGCTGCTGTTATTCGTCATATTAACATCTCTGGATTGTGTTAGGATCAGTTGTATATTTACCACCTACTGCTCCCAAGTTATGGATAGGTACATCAGGTCAGTTGTATCCTTGCTGCTTAAGTACTTGCTGCCTTGCTATCATACTTCATTAACCTGCAGCAGCAAAAGTAGAAGCCTTTGAAAGTAAGTATCTTTAAAGCTATTTCTGTGAGCTAGCCTTTGCTATCTATAGCTAGCTGGGAAGTGAAGAACGATCTGTATACTTTTGCTTCCTAAACATTTTATGTAATGAAAACACGATGCTACACTTTAGGGAATACTCAAAGGATTTGTAAAGACCTTTGCCACTTGCTAAAATCTGACTCATAAAAATTGTAAACAACTATCAACAATAGTAAATTACTTGCTTAGTAGGAAATGAGTTCATATCTATTCAAAATGTGATCTCAAAACAGATGTCCCAAGAAAATGTCATTGTTTAAACTACATTCAGTCAAAAAAAAGATGCCATTATTTCTTTAAGGAAGTGAAGCAATCATGAAGACTTTGGTGTTCTTGGTTTCTAAATGCAGTTAGGAAATACAAGGCAACATTTTACACTTGGCTAGCATGTTAATCCATAAACAACCTCAAAATGTGTTGAAAAATTAAGAGGTTTTCTTGGCACATTAGGTTTCCTGTTCATCCACATTATCTTGCAATATTTAAAACTTCGAGACAAACGCAAGGGTTCCTGTGATGTGTTGTTCAAAAGTAGTGGTTGTTTGCATACTATTATTCTTTTTTTTTCATTCAGAATGGGACATAAAATGATTTAGATGAAATTATTTTTCTCCAGTGACCTTGCTCAATAATAGAACAGTACAAAATGCAGTCATTTCCTTTTTCTAAACACACGTGTCTATTTTGAATGAAAGAATTACTTTTATGGTTTCAGGAAAAAGTCTTGGAGACCTTGAAAAAGCAAATAAAAGGAAACAGAGAATGCAGGCCACTGAGCACAGCTCTGCAGTTGCACATCTGATTCTCTGCCTTGGCAATGTTAATGAACCTCAAATCCTCCCTATAATTAGATGAGGGAATTGCTTATATTTTCAAACAGATGATGCTGCTATAATGAAACGATTGACAGGGAACTTAAGAGTGTCTACAGTAGTCATTTGGTTTCCGGGTTTTGGTGGTTTTTTTTTTTCTTTTTTTTTCTTTTTTTTTTCTCTTTTTTTTTAAGTTTAAAAGACAATTGGCTGTAGATACAGGTCCTGGGAGAGGTAGCAATTTATACAGAATGCTATGACAGGTGTCTTTGTATAGCACAGAAATAAAACAGAAGAGAGAGGAATGATGGACAGGTACAACAGTTTTTTGGGAGGGGGTGTCCTGTGCTTATTCTGCTTGGGTTCTTTAAAAGGGGCCGAGACTCCAGAGATGGATCCGGATTGAGTGCACAGCTGTAACTGCTGATGAGCTAATTGCTCCTTATCTCTCAGCCCCATTCATCTTCATTTTTTACCAATTACTGAGAATTATCTGTGTTCTCAGTTGGATATGAGAGTTAATCCTTTTTGGTTAAGCTGGCAGTACTGTGAGCAGATTCCAAATCATAGGGTGAAAAAGCCAGAGCAAGCTTGTTCTCAAACTCTCTCCAGTTCAATGACAGTATCACTAGTTCATAAGAATTTTTCTATTGTTTGACAGATTAAACACAGATTTTATTAATTTTTTTTTTACTTCTGCAGTTTTACCAATAGGTATTTTTACTTCAGCATGAACTGAGTGGGCATATTCCTAGGTGGATGGAGGTGCTCCCTTTCTAAAAACAGCCACTTGCAAAAATGAAAATAAGATAAACAATAACTTCAGCCCAGAAAGACTATTTGCATTATTTGAATAGTAATTGTACAATACATAATGCTTCTTTTTAGGACAAGACTCTGCACACAACTTTGACATCCTGGAATGTAAGACAAATGCTTGTCAGTGACATGTATCTACTTTAATGAACTCTTTTGAGATCTAAGGATGGAAAGTGCTTTTGCGGTGCTAGCAAAGCCATAGTCACACAGCCTTAAGGATAAACGTGCTGTGCTGAGCACATCGTATTGCAAGCTAAAGGAATGCTTTTATAAAATTATGCTTTGGGAAAACAATGACTACCAGAAACAGGTAATCTGCTTATAATCAGGCCACTAAAATTTAGTTTCTTCATCATGGTATGGGGGGGGGGAGGAAGTATCTAAAAGCTAAAATGTTAGACTATCAACTGAGCATATAATTTCTCTGCGTCTGCTTTCCTAGCCTTTAATTGTGACTGTTAAATTTGCTAAACAAGGCAATGAATTGGATGTTACTAGCCAGTAAATTAAGGGAATTATTAGCAAAGATTCAGCATTTCTTGTTGGACAGATAGTTGTGTTGTAACGAGTCCCTCATCTAGATTAATTCCTCACAGTGGGATTCATTGAAACAAATGCATAGAAACATTTGCATCTGAGTTAGTCACCTTAGCCTCAATAGACAGAAATAGGCAATTGGAGGGGTGATCCATCTCTTCTTAAAGTAGATGGCAAAAGTAGGTCAGATAAATTACAACTTGCAAATGCTTAGTCGTGCAACTACTGAGTTGTAGTTATGTAAAGAAAGTTAAATGAATGAATCTCACTCTCAGTGTCTGCAATTAATGTTTTCTGGAATACGATTTGAAGGAGTTAATAGGTTTTTTCCAAGACAGTGATGCAGTAATGGCAAAATAGTGCCTGAGACAGTGAAATAGAAAAGAAAAAAATAAATGAATCTGTTCTTACGAAACAGGCAAGAAAGTTAGGTATTCACTCCCAAAAAATAATTATGTATAAATATACACAGAATTTTGTTCTGAATTATAGGTATGTCTCTTCTGAAAAGAGTGATTTTGCATACTGAGAGAACAGGCATCTGAAAGTGCAGGAGCAAAAGCATCCTGCATGTTGTTTGTGCTCTGAGCCTGATAGGAAGCAGTGTCAAGTTCATGGAAAAACCAAAACGATTAAGTCTATCTTGTCAGCAAGATAAAAAACAAAAAAAGG
>VZRI01014188.1:260558-263058 GCA_013397515.1 Upupa epops | reverse complement strand
CAATTGAGCCTCTAAAGCACTTACTCATGCAGTTTATTTTTAAAATATTCCAATCCAGGCATTTCTAAATAGAATATTAATTTCTTCTACAGTTTCCTTGTAATGATGAAAACATTTATCACCCTGAAATCAATACAGATGTCTTGGGCGTCCTTGTTTAAGAAAATTACAGCATCTCTCTCAAACATATTTATTTATTTATTTTCTGAAGGCTGAACCTTTTGTTATATGCATTTCCAACCGCCCGCACATAGTGTTCTCTTAAACAGCCTTAATTAGGACATATGATCAATTTAATATAAGGGTTTCAAAATACCACCATTGATGCACAACACGGGGAGAGGAAAAGAAAAAAAGAAATTAAAAAAAAGAAATACAATGTTGACATTTTAGAACACTTGCATTTGAAAGAATTTCACCACTAATTGATGTTTAAAAAAGTTCTGTGGAAAAGTGAACTCAGAAATGTTTGGAAGTGCCTTGGCAGTGGGCCAGTACATTTAGTACAAAGCATAACTACACAGATTCTGAGGCCTTACTACAACTGAAAAAATACGTTCTTTGCCTTTCTTAATCTAATTTGGTATCCCAGCTGTACACTTACAGATTATGCTGGGTATTTTCTGTGTCTTGTGGACATCTTTAAATGATCAGTTGGCACAAGACAACAACTTCCCTGCTGTCACAGCCAGGATTAGGCAACCAAGGATTTTTTTTTTTTAATTCAGAGATTTTCTTTGTATTTCTTAAATTAGGGTATAGTAATGACTCAATGTTCATGCTGTTGCTTGCAGTGGCATTTTGACCATATTTGTCTGCTAATACTGTTTTCTAGCATGGACTAACTGTCATTTCTATTTGTCTTCATTTGAATTAACAGTTTTATGTGGACTGAAAATGAGGGCAGATGATATCTTATGTTCTATAATAATTTTCTTTAAAATTACCTTCTAGCTCAGATGATACGACACTGCCTATTCCATAACATTTTAGAAGTCTCTGTTACCTGACTGGAGTTGAAATAAAAATGCTCGGTTTTTTTTTTGTGGAGCATGCACTTTGCAAACCTTCATAGACAGCTGAAATATTAATGGAAATTATATCCATTCTATTTTGGAAAAAGAACAGACCAAATGATAACGGGTAACATTGACCAAGAGCAATTACTTTAAAAGGATACTGCTAAGTATCTGAGAAAAAATGATACCTTTGACTAGTTGTTTGTCAGGCCCTGTGTGGTTTTTATTGATTGCTCTTGAATATATAGCCCCCATGATTGAAAAAGCTGCTCATAATGTTCTTCTTCTCATTGTGCTGAGAGTATCTTATTGAGAATAATAAGAAATAAATTTATACAGGAAACAAATGTACACTGGAGCTTTAAATTAGCCAAAAGTGGTCTATAGATCACCTATGATATTACAAGTCTCCTTATGTAAAGCTAGTGTTTAGAATTACATGACAAAAAATTAGGCCTTAAAAGTTACATGTTAAAGATTTGTTTATTGTGTGATTTGTTTGTCCCCCTCTCTGTATCTGATTACCGCTGTGGAGTACCGTAATTTGTTTACTGCTATGAAGTTTATACCAAGTTTGAAATGAGTCATAGACAGGAGTTCAGCTGGTACTGTTTCTTATATATGGATATTTTATCTATGCCTCCGTTTTGACTCAACAGTGAGAGATTTCATCTTAGTATGAGTGGCTGGCATCTCAAAATGCCACCAGTCTATTTAAATGGACACTCGATTAGCATGCTCAAGCGAATGAAGACAGACGTAGGAATGGATGTAAGCAGCAGGCAGTGGTTTTATTAACTTAACACTGGGAAGCTTTTGAAACAAGAAAATCTTCTCAGACTCCCTAGCTACATAAGCCTGCCAGAGGATGGAATAATTTGTAGGATTCACATTGTACCAGGGTTCATTTCTTCATTTCAAGGCCTTTCAGTATGCCTGTCTGCTGCCTTCTTACTACTGCATGGCAAAAGTTGCCTTTTTCAAATACAGAAGTTTGCCAGCAAAATTGTGTTTCATTTATTGTTGCAATACATTTAGTCAGAAACAATAAGAGATGGAGAGATTTTGAAAGAGGAATCCATGTCTTTTCCACCTACAGACTGAAGGTCTTTAGTTTTTCACCCCAAGGGATGAAAGCAGGTGATAGTCTGGATAAAGTAACTCCTGTCTACCTTGCAGAAGTCACCAAAATTCTTCATTAGGCATGTCTTTAAATTGATTTCACAAACTTCATGTCCAGGATAGGTGAATTAAATCTCTCTTCTTCTCCTTGAATTGCTTATCTCTTTTCTCCTATACAGCCACTTTGATCACATTAGATCCAACTTTTTCTTAATGATTCAGAAACCAGTACCTGTTCTCCATGTAATGTTTATATGGTTCATTTTGGTTTAGAGTCATTAGGGATCAGAAGGGACCTCGAAAGATCATCTAGTCCAATCCCCCCGCCACGAGAGGATCACCTAGACCAAGTCAGACAG
>VZRI01014188.1:216260-259921 GCA_013397515.1 Upupa epops | reverse complement strand
AGGATGCTATGCAAGACTGTGTCAAATGCCTGACTGAAGTCAAGATAGACCACATCCACCGCTCTGCTGCAAATATACATATATATATATACATACATGCAAGGCATCCTGCCTAACTTTTTACTCTCCACAATCACAACAAGGTAGTTCAAACAAAGCAGATGAGATGTTCCATGTGGGATTTTGATTCTATATATATAAAATATACAGACCACTAAAAGTGAAGTTATTTTCAGGCTTTACACCTTCATCTTCAGACTTGTTGAAGGTGTCAGAGGGCACAGGCAGAACCACTGCTGTACCAGTACAGCAACCAGGCTTGCACTGGAGTCTCATTTTCTCTGATCCAGGTTTGATTTGGTGCACAGCTGAAACCTTAACTGGAGAAAGAGGCACAAAGAGAGCTGTCTGTTGAAATCCAAAACTGCTTTCTAATAATCAGTGACAGTGGTAGAGGTCAGAAAAGGTGGGGAAGGACAAGGGGAGGAGAGAGTAAGAGGGAAAGAAAGTTGAGGATGGGAAAGGAATGGTTAGTTAAGGATACTTCTGAATATGCTTCTCTTGTTTGGTGGTTGCCATGCTTTTCTGTCTTAGTGCTGATGTTGTGGGCTTTGGAATGGAAATACACATAGGCTAAGACTAGATTTACTGTCTTGTTTATCTTGGTATAGAAAAGCTATCATTAGCTGAATTAACAAATGTGAGTGACTAGGACGACAATATACTTACTTTAATTGCATTTTACACATTCTATTATGGTCAGTAGTATAAATGTGACTTCACCAACAACTGACATTTTGGCTATGACATGCTGATCCTTGTTTCAGTACTCTTTTACGATGTCAGCACTGCTTCGCTCTGGCATGATACAATTTTTGCAGGGTTCTGTTTCTTTCATCTTTCATCATCATCCCTTGATAATTGTTTTGGAAAAATACCGCAGTAATCATGCTGACAGCTACTATCTGATAAAACCATTGTTCAAGCAACGTCCAGTACTCTTTAAGCCACATAATTTTCTGCAAAATTCTGCTTTTGAATTTGAAAGGAATTTTATTTTGATTTCATAGCTATGTTCACAGGTTCAGTACAGCTGTATTGCCTTGTCGAGCAGAACCACAGACACAAAAAGTTAAAGCTGAGGTCCAGCTTATGACTAGATGGATGGAAAACTGAAAGCCGTGCAAGCAAGCTCAGTAGCCTGAAAAAGAGTGGTGGAGCCAGTAGCACATAGCTGAGAGTCCAGATGGAAGTTTTCTTCTGTGCTGTTGTACAGAGATCTTCTATAGAGACTGAAGGATGTTATCGTCAAATAATCTAGGGAATACAAGGAAAAATAATTCAGGATTTATTGTTAAAAATAGCCATCAGTTTTCTGTCAGTGATATTCTCTGCTATGAGTCATGGCTGAATGTGTTTGTGCAGGAGTGGGAAGGTAGGGATAAAGGGTATTTTAGAGACAATAATGAATTAATGTTGCCATGGATTTTGTAGCTGCTATTGCAGAATTTAAGAGTTGTCACCATGGAGTTAGGTCTGTTTTGTGCTGCAGAGTATGTAAATGACTTGTCCTGTGGTGACTTGCTGCAGTGGTGTATGGGCTTGCTTTAGGGTGTATGGGCTTTAGACAGTAAGAGCAATATTTTGTGTAATAGCTAGAGGCAGTAGTCATATTGCATTACCACTGTCGTCCCGATGAAAAGGAATTAGTGGTGAAGATAAGCAACGAGTGAAATCTTAGATATGTAACAGATAGTGGGATGTAACTTATAACAATATGTCTGTAGAAGGGTCACCTTAAGCATAAATGGAACCAACAAACCTTTCACAAGTCCAGAGTGAAAAATTGCACTCAGTTAAGCAGTAAGAAAACTACCTGACTGTCCCCAAACACCAAAGCTCTAGTAAGCCTTTTATATTTAGGTAGATATCTTCCATTTCGTAGGGATAAGCAAGTATTCCTTTATTTTGTCCATGTTACTCAGATTTAGGTTGTGTGGTAACCACTTGGAAACCTGTTGTGAAGTGCCATTCAATTTTTGTGCTGTAGTATTATGGAAAATATAATGGCAATTAGTAATATAATGCTTTTTTTTTATTATTTTTATAAGAAGGAATGGAACAAGAAGTACGTAGCAAATTTTTTTTGAAAATCTGCATTTGTTTTGTAAGTTCCCAATTGTCATTGTTAGTTCATTTTAAAACGGGCAAAGGCCATAATAAGAAGGCTTTTTTTCTACACTCATCAACCAAAATAAGAATTCATAGCTTTTAAAAATCAGTCTTAGTGTTATTCAGATCACATAAGACTTCCTTTAATTGGCCCTTAATAAGCTTGGTTTAACTGGGATTTAAAGAAAGAACAGTGGTCATTAACATTAGCCAGATTAAGACTCTGTTAATTACCACTGAAAGATAAAGTAATATATAAAGATGGGGTCTAAAATATTCTTGCACTTAAGCACCCAAGGAAGTTGAGAAATTTCTTGCTAACTGAAATGAATAAGTCAGTAGCTCTTTCTCTGCAAAGCATTAAAAACAAAACAAAAAAGATGATAGAAGACAGTGAGAGAAAGAGAGAGAACAATTACTACATTTAAATACTGTGGCTTAATTAGCACGCTGTGTACTGGAATAGTTTCTATTTTCGTTTTTTTCTGTCTCTCAAATGTAGGTTACAGTTTGTTTCAAAATGAGTTCTGCATGAATGTATAATTTTCCGGTCTTTTGTATTAACAAATATAGTTTAATATATTCCTGGTTTTGCTTATAGGCTTTATGCATGCATATCAATATATGAATATACATTAATGTGAATTGTAATGACTATTTATGCATGAAGAAAATGCATAAGTATCTATATAGCAATATTATTTTAGTGCACAGTGGCAATAGAATAAAAATATTTCAAGCATTTTGACAAAAATGGTAAGGTGTATCCTTATACTAGTGGCATACTTGTGATGTAAGTGTAATTACTGGAAAGTATTCCTCAGTTATGGCAGTCATTGAAGTATTGGCATGACTTAGTTTTTCCACATTAGAGTGGACTTGTGAATTTCTTGTAGTAGCCTGTCAATCACAGCATCCATCAGAGGAAAGTTCAGGAAGCTGACAGTGGGCAGATACAGACTCATTTTCTGCGCATGAGTAGTTCTCAACTAGGTTTCATCAGTCAGTGATGAAATATAATCTGAAATGAGAACTTTTTATTTTCATGTAATTGTTTATTAAATTCCATGTAATGAGAGCTTTTCCCCACTACTACAGGAAGTGATAAGTTCTGGTTTAAACAAACTGTTGTTCTCATTATTTCCATCTGTATGATTATAAATATTTTTAAAACAAGTAATTCTGTTTCTTCCAGAAAGTGATATGTGCTAATATGTTGTGTCTCAGCTTCATGGAATATTTTCACATTCTCGTATAGTGAGAAGGACTAACAGTTGTGCCAAAGTTACTGTTACGTATTCTCATATATTAATGATCTTTTTCACTTTCATCTCTCTAAATAGACTGATGGTCTTAATTTAGAGAAGGCACTAGTTGTATACCTTTTACATGCTATTTCTACTACATGCTATTTCTACTTCTTTATATATTCTTTAATTTTTCTTAAAATGCCTTCACATTGAACACTATTTCAGTGACTGTTTATTACTGATGTCCCATTTTCTTAAGAGATGCACTCATTAAAAAATGAAGCAGTTCCAGTTGGTAGGTCAAATACATGCTCATTTTCTATTTGATTCCATTTAGTATCAAAAGATGCAGGAGTTTGTTAGTTTATTGCTTTCCTTTTTTTTTTTTTTTTAACTTTATTAGCAATGTAGTTGGAGCATGCATTTTTAAGGAGAGATGCTGATAAATCACTACCACCTACTATGGTTTTCTTTTCTGTTAGAAATGTTATACAATGTGTGTTACATATAATATTTAAAAAGGATGTAAATAACTTTGAAACATTTTGTGTAGTTGCAAAACCATCCTTAAAATCCTGTCTTCGTATAGAAATCCTATACTTCAGGAAATATCTATAGTTGAACTATTTTGAAGAGCCATTTCTCATATTTGGAACACTGAGTTGAGGATGCTTGACAGATTAGAGGGTTAATCCTTAAATCAGATCTTATGCTGTACCTTTCGAATATGGAACACCTGCAAATGAAAAAGGCTTTCTCACCCATTCATACAAAAACTGCTACTTGTAGAAGACCCTGAGACCATGTGGACATTCTTATCCTCCCTAGGGTGTACCTGACACCTCCTATGCATTCTTTCATGTACATATTTTAAGTATCAGATGATAACCATGGGCTGTAAAATCTGTTGCCTTTAAAATAACAGGAACTGTGTTAACAAAAGAACTGCCAAGCTTATTGTCTCAAATAAAATAATTGGAAAAAGGAGCCAAAGAGGAAGAAATATGCTTTAATCGATAGGCTATTTTTACATGTGAATGGAAGTTTGGAACCATTCTACTGGATAAGGTACAAACTTTATTAGCTTCAACCTGGTCAACCTCAATCCTTTGTTAAATGAAGGTTTTCTCTTTGTAGACTCTGTAATATCTCCCTATTAAATCCCTCATTCATGTGAAAGGCAGCCTGTGAGTTGTCATTGTTCCCTGAATGCTTGTGCTCAGAGTGGTGCCTTTGCTATGGATCTGTCTGTATTCCCTGGAGACCACCTCCAATACATACATATGGGAATGAGGAAAGAGTCAAGGTAGTGTTTAGTCTGCAGAAAGTTTCAAAGGAACTTTGAGTACGATCTGACCCTACTTTTTCAGAAAAGTATAAAGTATTTTCCAGTATCAACAGATTCACTTAGCCAGTTTAAGTGAACTGTGTAGATAAATTTAGATGTCTAACTTACGCATGGGCAAACTTTTTTCCAGTCGTGCCACATACTAGAGTACCATTGCTTGAAATACTCTGTGCTCTCTATACAGAGCATTTGGCTAGCACATTCTTTAAAATTGACAGGGTTTCTCTACCACGGTGAATAGAACAGCATAGTCAGACAACCTTTCCTTAGAAGCACAAAATGATGCTACTGTGTAGAAATGGTTCACATAACTGCTAAAAACTCCCACCAGAATCTGTGTTTTCCCAAATGAAAGTACAGGCTATGTCAAATGTTCCTGTGTTTTCTCCTTCCCAATCTCCATGGTAAATACCTCAAGCACTTGCCAGTGTACTCCCTCAATGAAGAGCAAGGCTGAAATCTGTCACAAATCATACCTAGCTGCCAGAGAAATTCAAATGGCTGTAAGCACAAGTGCCAGGGGAGCTCTTACAGTGATGCTGAAACCATAATGCAACATTCACAAGTAGATCATTGCATCATAATCTCCTTCTGAATGTGACTCCCTTTGTGTGTTAGGTGTTTGCATGTCACAGGGAGAAGAAGAAAGGGGATTGTGAGTTTAGCACAATCTGTTGTTCTATATTAAAGAGGTGGTTTTTTTTTTTTGTATTAAAAATGACCTGGTTTTATGGAGTATATTCCAAAGGCTTCTGAGCTACTTGCTGCCCTCTAATCCCCTCAAGTAGAAACTCGTTTTGTTAGGAATGTTCATGTTTTCATTTCAGGGGAGCTAGTTACTTCTCTCTAAGCCTATAAGCTTGCAGAAGTTAATATATATTAAAAATCATATTTATTTTCAGCATATGTATCAGAACTGGTTTAATTTCATAAGTGCACAATCAATATTTAGATAAAGACCACCTGAAATTTATCAGCTGTATCAGCTTTTGAGCAGAGTAAGTTTATGAAAACCCAGAGATATTTTTTTTCCTCTTATTTATAGCACTGTAAATGTAAGGAAAATCAGGGCCATGTATTACAAAATGTACATTAATTCAACATCCATCGGACCTGCCTTTATTTCATGCAGCCATGCTCACAAAAGTATGTAGAGGTTGTGCTGGACTTCTTTTATGTTTAGACCTGTATATATGCCCTTAAAAGAATCCCAAGATACAATTAAATTAATAGCTGAAAGCTGGCAGCAAGTTGGTTCACAGGAGGGAAGATGTGAGTGAAGATTAACCTCATGTGAGATTAGCGTCCCTCTCACTTGACTTTGGTTCCTGATACGATTTTATTTATCATTTTTTGCTACAAGAAAATGTGTTTGGTTAATTCTGTATGCAAATGAAAACTCTTTAATGACCAAAATATAAGTATGGATGAGAGAGTATAGATACTGTCAAAGAACATCAGAAAATTTCTTCAGTTGTCCTGATTATAGTTGTCCTTTAGATATACTGATTTTAAGATAGGAACACACGATAATAGGCGATAATCACAAAACAAAAAAAAGGAAAAAATTGATTGTAATCAGTCATGTTTCTCCCATCTTACTTCATGAAGTGCTAAAGTTTGGAATCCAGTTGTACAGGACTGGATACTAATAAAAGGAAGTAAAAACTAGTATGAATGAATGTGTGAATTACTATGTACAACTGACTGCCTGATGGCTATACAGAGAGTCTGAGCCAGCTGAACACTGAAATTGAAAAATTCAGCTAAGTGAATCTAGATCTAAATGCTTCATAGCTGGATTGTGTGTCGTGTACGAAGAAAAGGGTGGGGCAGGACTGATTTAGTTGGTATATACATTATTTCACAGAAAAAGCTGTCTGTGTAAGAGAAATGGTCAACAAATGTATTTTAGAGGAACGAATATATCTGGCTAGATCAGATATTTTGGTCTTTAAATTCTCTCCTTACTCTAACCCTCAACAAAAGTGCTTCATGGCTCAAAGGTGTTTTTACAGTGTGGAGGTTTGAACACAGTTTTATTGATTCAACCACATGGCAATTGTGTCTTCAGATTATTATTTAAAAAGATTAAAAACAGAAGTTTAATGTAGGAAAGTAGTACACATACTTCAGATTTAGTCTTTTTTAAATTTGAAAGGCCTTGACAAATTTAATTGCATTAGACATTTTATTACTGTGTCTTCCTTAGATTGCCCCAAGTTTGCACTGGTACAGCAGTATCTGTTTTATGTCAAAATACTGGATAGAATTCTCCTTTTGTTGATCTGTAAGACGAAGTGCAGTGCTTACCTTTGCTGGTGTATGGCATTGGGTACAAAGCAAGCAGCCACTCTGAAGTTTCACCAGGCTGGGTTGTGTGAGTTCGCAACTATTGGTCTAGTCAGTAGAGCCTCACTGAAGAGCTATAGACAATATGAGTAATGTAAACCTCATTGGCCCTTCTTGCTAAAACATCTTTGTTGCACTTGGGAAGCAAGTCTGAGTTCTCGTAATGTATGTTTTGTTCTTTCTGTATCAGGACAACTATGATTGAGTACAAGGTTTATTGGAAAGGAAAGAGGGAATGATTGTGGTATTCAGTAGTAAAGATTCTCTGGGAATACTCCAGGGTTCTCATCTAGAGGCCTCTTTCTGTGTTTTATCAGTGTTTTTCATACGGTCCCTTTAAAATGTACAACGTAGAAATAGACCTTGAAATGTCTCTTTGTTTTTAACTTAACCAAGTAAATGCCTTTCTTCAGGAGAGGAATCTATGGGGAGTTTAAATACTTAAGTCTCAGAAAACAGTCTTAAAATCCTGCCAATCCCTTTACAAGCCTATGAAGGTCTGGGAATGCACAACCTAGATAAATGGAGGAACTTTTCAAAACTGCTTAAGATCCAGACCAAGATTTTCTTGTCCTTGTTTTTTCTGTACTGTCAGACTTAGGCAGCTCCACGTTTGTTTTCTTGCCTTGAATTCTGGGGCCACTCTTTATTCCTATGCATTGTTTTGTAGATCAGAGCTGCCTTCAATACTGGTTTTTTTGTCAGTCATTAGGGATTGTGATATATCTGTGCCTTTCCTTGTACCTGAGTATAAATGCTAAAGAGCTATGATGGAGAGAAGAGAGAATAAATAGTACTGCATGGTACTGAAGCTGCATAGGGAATTTAGGTAGGCAGAATGCAATTATGCATTTGGAATATAGCCAAAACATATGGGTTAACACATGTACTTCTGTGAAAAGTGCCATGGGATATTTAATGACTCTAAGTTGTCAGAACTCAGTTTTGCATCTCGTCTGAAAGACAGCACCACCAGCAGCATGATGTCCCTTCACACCATGCTGGAGCGGTTCCTCACTATGGACTTAAAAGAAGCAAGTGGTGTCTCCTGAATCACCGCTTCCTTTCTTGTTGCATCTGTGCTTTCTTGAAAGACTTGTATTAAAATATTAATCAAGCCCAGCTTTCTTAGCTACTGTGGGCCAACAAGTTCACTATCCAAATTCAAAACTGAGTGTAGTTGCCTTGGCCATAAGTTGTTCCCATAAGACGACAATTTATCAGGAACTTCTTTGGAGAGAAAAATGTTACCCTTCTGGGCTGGCCACCTTTGGAGAATCTCTGGTGAGCATAAAAGTCTTGGTCAAAGTGAAATAGGTTGTGTCTTGTAAAAAATAAGCAAGTTTAGCAAAATCTTCAGAGGAGGAGTTCTATCAGCATATGGCATGATAAATACTAACAAAATAGAAATGAAGAGGCTAGATGGCAGCTATCACATATTACAGAGACATGAGGAGTCTGTTACGAAACTGTAAGGAAAAGATAATTTAGATCTATTTTGTATTTAGTCTATTTAAGTCAAATCTACTTCAGGGGCATGCCAACCTAAGAACAGGCATTGCAACCTCATCTGACTATTTTTAATGGAAATGTTACGAACTTTTACATTCCTAACTGCAACTGGAGTGCCAAAAAAAATCTATTAAATTAAAAATTTGGATGAGTTTGCTGCCAGTAATTACTGGAATACACCCCAGCCTGTCCTCTCAATCTGGGACTCAGTGGACTCATCTTCCTGTAGGATTTTAATGGCAGATATATTTTTCATTTGTAGCAAGGGACACTCAAATTTATACTTTGTGCCCTTAATTGATAAGCTTAATTAATGAGGTTGTATGACAGAAATCAGTTTACATTCATTTTCTGAAGACTCAGCATATTCAGTATTCGTAGATTTCCCTGTGTTGGTTTGCCAATAGGAGCTTCTTTACCGGACAAGTGGCAAAAGGATGGATTCTACAGATAAAACAGTTTTTCTAATTCTTATGTAAATGGATGCATTGAGTTTGTAGAATAACAGAATGGCTTATGTTGAAGGGGACTGCAAAGATCATCCAGTTCCAAACTCCCTGCCTTGGGCAGTGACACCTCTCACTAGACGAGGCCTTGAACATTTCCAGGGAGGAAAAGTGCAACTTCTTCAGTGCCTTACCACCCTCATAGTGAGGAATTTCTTCCTAAGATCCAATCTTAACCTATCCACTTTTAGCTTGAAATCATTGCTACTTGTCCTATCACTAGACACCTTCCCTCTGCATGCTTTCCTGTAGGGCCCCTTCAGGTACTGGAAGGCTGCTATAAGGTCCCTGTGGAGCCTTCTCTTCTCCACACTGAACAGTCCCAGTTCCATCAGCCTGTCCTGGTAGGAGAAGTGCTCCAGCCCTTTGATAATATCTGTGACCCTCCTCTGGACTCACTTCGGCAGTTTCAGAGAAGAATATATTGGGGATTCCAGAACTGAAGGCAGGACTCCAGATCCTGCGTTACACTACTTTTAGCCATCCTGTTACTTTGATAGGGAGCATTAATGCAGTTTGTCTTTACTGTCTTTGTGATGTGGTGATTGACTGGAGTTTGCCAATCATTTGTTCAGCTGTGTAAGGCCCACTAATTTCCCAAAATGAGTCGTAACAGTGTGTATGGTTGAGATAATGGAGCTAGTTGCCATCCTCAGGTATAATTCTGCAGATAAATTCTTGATGCGCCAGTCATAAAACTCCAGTATGAAAGGATGTCCTTTGAAAGGCAAGTCTTCTGATATTGTGAATTCTTTCCTGTTCTATACACTTCCCATTTTGGTATAACAGAGGTTGTCCTGCTGATTGTCTCTAGAAAATGTATGATAGTCTATTAGCCACTTGGGAAAATTAGTTTCTTGGTTTTGACTGAAAAGCTGAAATAACTGAAAAAAAACCTGAAAAAAAAAACAAAAGAAGAAAGGTTGAACTATACAATTTTAAAAGCTGTTATGTATCCAGCATAAGAGATACTTCAGAATCCATACATTCTTAGGCTGTATTTGGTAACCAGTTATTTACGTGGTGTAAATAACTTTCTCTTCAAAATCCCCTGTAAAAGAATGAAAATGAATGTTTTAGATATGAGAGACTGTGTCTGCAACTGCAAGCTATATATAATAATACTTGAAAATGTAAGAAGGAACCTTATTTAAAATTATAGCGTTCTGCATTAGATCCAAAGGAGTATAAATGAAAAATCTATAGTGTTTCTTAAGTATTCTGCAAGCTATGGGATATGCTGCGTGTTTTAGTACAGCAGCAGTATGGGAAAAGTTGCAATGTTGGTATGCTTCATTAACTGTTTGCATACAAGACAAAAGTGCTTTCTGATGAAGTGTAAAACCAACTTGGGACCAATTTTCCACAACATAAATTCAACATTCATTCCATCCCTGATAGCCTTAGATTCAAACAGCTAGGGAGGTTTTTGTGTCTTATCTTTTAACAATAATTATTTTTAATTCTACAATTTTAGTGTATTCAGCCAAATGTAATAAGCTCAGATGATTTCATACTGTGATGATTGCTGTTAAAGACATGTTGCTTTCTGAAGTACTGTGATTAGTCTGGTTATGCATGTTTTTAACCAGTTATTTGAAGTTCTGTGTTAAGGATATGTCTTAGGAAAGCTTTTTAGTCAGTCATCTGTCCCTATTTAATCTATGTATTTGTAGTGGAGTTGAACTAGTTGTGAGGTAATAATGTCAATTTTAGTGAAATGGGAAGTATCCTTTCAGATCTGGTGCTGCACATCTGTAAAAAGTGATATATCATGATAATGTAATTATCTGCTCCAGCAGCTAATGACCCAAATTTGTTTGCTGAATTATGTTTTAGTGGTCTCAGTTTTTCTATTGAAGCTTGACTGATGATGGTCTGTCTCTATAACTTACTCTAAATTACTATGTATTCACTGAATGAAGTTTTTTTTACTTTTATTATAGAACAGTTTATCTACTCAGAGGAGTCACTAGACTCCTCTTCAGTAAGGTGAGAGAGTGCATAGAAATTTATATAGCAGTACATAATTAGAATTATAGGAGTTGTGCCTGGCATGAAGGTTTGTGTGTTATCTTAAATCAGTTCTGACTTGCATGACTGTTCTCCTCATAAAATGAAGGTAGGCAAAAGAGGAAAGGGAAATACTAAAGTTGTCTGTTCAGTTCCATGCTCTGTAGGCTTATTTTTACTTTTGAAGTATTTGGCTTGTGGTAGAGAAAGAGAACTTGATAGTCCTGTGGATGTTTGGTACTAAGGTAGGAGGAAAGTGTGCCCCTTACTTGCAGGGGTTACTCTGCAGGCTGCTGAGACTCCTGCGCTAGTTCTGATAAATCCTTCATCACCAATCTGTCTGCTATTTGTTCTAGGTATGAGTCTGCTGTGTTGATTGGAACTTGTAAGTATTACAAGTTTGAGTTCACACCAAGTCTTCCTACAGTGGCAAGTCTAAGCCACATCTGTACTATTAAATGTAGCAAGTGTGAGGACTGGTGTAGAGTGACCCTTTCTGTTCCTGGTTTTCAGAACCAAAACCAAATTAAAAAATAAAAGTAAATGAAACAATATGGTTTTACATACTTTCAGATTTTTCTTTGTTGTTAATGTCTGTCTTCTGCTCTTGCTTGTTCACATCGAGGGGAAAAGCAAAAAACCCACTTTTTGTTACCTCCCCCTCCAGTTATTCTTAGGTATAGATCCAGTGTTTTGGGAACAGTTAGATAAAGAGATGGACAGATTTCATCCCGGCACTGGACATGCTGATGGTCTAGACAGAAAGGGATGCTGAAGAAATGGTACTGAGATCAGAAGAAATTGAGCATAATTACCTAATGCGCTGTATTTGACCCCATGTATATCCTTGCATATGTATTGAATTAAAGTAAAATCAATGCTGAATATGATCACTGAATAAATGTTTTAGAGCCTATTAAGTATGTCATTCTGTTTGAGTTTTGTGCTAATTTCTTTCCACATGTTTAAGCCAATCATTTGTTTTTTTTTCAAATACTGCACTCAGTCCTTTACTATATGTGCATTAAGCATAGGGACTGTTAGCACGTCTGAAGTAACATCTGCTCTGCCTTTTTGTTGTAGGGTTCATGGTATAATTAGCTCTATATTTCACCAAATGCAATTTTGCTCCCATGGTGGATAGAGCAGCATGAAGAAAACATAAATAATTGCAGATTAGAGAAACAGAAGGCGAAGTGGGTGTAGGTGGCTTTGATGAAAAAAAGGGTTAAGGAGAATAGAAGGTCAACTCATTATAGGACATAACATTGTTAAAATCATATTTCAGAATACTCCTGTTTCTGACATCTGAAGTATATAATTTTCTTTTTTAACTCTACCAAGCTTTACTACAAAGAAAAATATTTTAAAAACTATTCTAGATTTTACGCATTTAAAAATTCTAAATTGTATACACTGTTGAAGGAGCAAGCACTCATATACTAAAGTATGATTTTTTTTTAATTAGTTTAAGGTTACATGGTTTTCTGCACAATGCTAGGAAGATTATCTAAAGATTGCAAGAGACAAGTGCTTCTTTGGGTGAGGATTATGCAGATTGTTAAGCAGATTTCTGCTCTGTGACAATTCACTGTTATGAATGTGCTTCCAGCGACAAAGACATCAGCAGCTTGATTCAGTACAGGTACCTTGTACCATTTGGGATGCCCTCAGGCATCCCACTTGGCTTCCAGCTTCCACTCCTGAGTGGCAGAGATCATATGCAGCTAGGTGCTCCGTCATATTTGCAAGCCCTGTGGGGATACAGCAGATACCACAGGGTACCTGAAACAACAACAGATTCCTATATGCGCATAACTTGCAGTGCTTGTAGTTGCTGTGCAACACCGTTTTTCTGTCTCAGGGAGCAATACTACTGGTGATAAGACAGTATAAAGGGATGTTTTCTGAAACAGATACAGTATTTCAGAATTTCTCATTTGCCTTAATGTACATGGGTCTAAACAGTATTTGAAGAGGCTACTCTTTTGTCTGTAATGTCCTGAATTAGTATTGTGGTTGGTGCAACTAGTATTCAGATAATATTTGCATGTATCATCTATTTTAAAGCTATTCTCAACATTATTCTCAGCTTTGTCTAAATAAAACCAATTTTTAATGAGATGGAAGAGAAATCATGATGATTGTGGGTTGGTATGAAGGATTTCACTAGCAATTCTCATGAGTGATCAGACTCTTCCCATGGTGCACATCATCTCCATTTTGTAGCAGCAGTCATAATGTTCCAGCCAAAGAGATTCTGTGATTCTGTTAACAATGTGATACATTTCCCTTTTTTGTCTCAATTATGCAGTATCTGAAACTTTCGAATTATCTCATTCTGATCAAAAGAAATATGAGCTGTTAAATAGTTTCCAACAAAAATTAGTCTAACCAGGTCCACAGAAATGCTCTTCTGGAACTTTACTGGTACATTGCAGTTGTGTTCTAGTAGGACTGATTTGATTGCAACTTCTTTGAGGAGATCTGTATGTGGGTCTCCCATTCATCATATTCTACTGGATTCAGTGCTACAGGAGACTGGGAGAGCTTGTAGTGATACAAAGGTGCTGTGAGTTTGGAACTAAACCAGAGTTCCTGCACTTGGAGCACCATCACTTTTACAGTGATCTGTTTTCCGAAAAAGACATTTTGAATTTCCAATCTCTATCTGCCCTTCATGCATGTATAGATGCATCTTGTACAGTAGTTTTAGGAATGCAGCTTGGTAGCATTTATTTTCCCTGCTTACAATGTTTTTTTCTGTAAGCAGTACCAGTCTAGCCTTTTTAATGTATAAAAGCATTAAATTCTCATTCATACACAAAATAAATAACCTAAAAATTAGCTCATTATTTATACCTTAGACATCCAGCTAATGTATCTGTGACTTGCTCTTCTTGACATATTTTTCTTGTATTTTTTTCCTGTTCCTACTCAACTAAACTTTGTTTTGAAACCTTAAAAAAATAATTAAAAAAATCAGTTACATCCAGACTCTTGGGGAGGAGATAAATTGAAATGTGAACATTACAGTAGGTCATGCTGTAAGAAACTTAAGATTTAATATCTAAGGTTAAATCAAAGCACAGTGTTCTCAGTTGCCACTGCTTTTGTATAAGCAGCTTTGTTAGAGTTAACTATTTCTGGTATCATTACAATATTGGTCATTGTAATCTTTGAAGAATAGTGTAAAGCAAGTGATAGGGCTACTGCTACTGTTACAAAAGTAATTTTCCTCCTTTTCTGCCTCTAGACTACAAACAATAAATCATTTTGCTGAGGAGATAATAAAGCACCAACTGGGTGATGGCTTAATTCATATCAGGGGAGATCGTCAGTAGCTTTCTAAAACAAAGTAATTAGAGAAGGAGTTCTTTTATGAAAAAGATTAGATTGATTATTTTTGTATATCTCTTGTGTTCTTACAGGTGTTAATCAGGGTAGAGTGAAAAAGGTAGTATTCTACTTCAATTTTACATCTGAGACAGAGAAGTTACAAATCAGCTACACCATTTACAAAACATATAAAGAAAAATCCCAAGTGCAACAGGAATTTAGACATAAATGACTTCATTATACTCGTGAAGGTTACGGTTGTTTAGTTGGAAAAGAAAATAATAAGAAACATAGCAAATAAATGAAAGAAGAGGATGTCTTGGGGGAGGGGAATGGGAAAATGTTTCCTTAATAAAGTCAACATACAGAAATAAAACCAACATCTGCTCCTCATTTCTCTATTTGATTTCACTTTTAATTACAGAACTTCATAGTTAAGGCAATTTTAGTAGATCTTAAGTTTTTCCTTTATTGTGGTTAAAGCTACTGGCCAAGGTCTAGAGGCACTGTGTGTTTTGGGGACATGGAATATATTGCCTAACAACAGATTCTGTTTGCCTTTTAAAGGATTGTCTCTTGAGGCTTCCTGGCTTTTCTTTTCTCCAGTTAGTGATTCCACAGTGGTTCCTGATGTTGGCTCTGCTGGATAGGGAAATTCATGGAACAAGTTTAACATCTCTGGCTTCTCTGTTACTTTTCTGAGTACCTTTATGTTTCNGGTGGGGAGGGGGGTGTGTGTGTGGGAAGCTGTGTTGATGCAGGATAGACAGGGATGGGGAGAAGTGGAGCGGATTCCGACCACTTAAGTGGATACTTCTGTTGTCACAAACAGGAAATTTGCAGTACTCAGAGAAACCACTTTAACAGCCAAAAAAGAAGTTGTACCATGGTCATGGTTGTGGTATGACTGCTGTGACCTGTGTAAGTGAAAGTGCACCTATTGTGGGTATCTCTATGGTAAAGAAATTATTTTGAGCAGGTGGAGAATAGTGTTTCTGCAGGATTTCTGTATGGACTAAGGACTGCTGGACAATTATATTAATTTTTGATAACTAGGCAGAGTCTTTTGCCATCATAAACTCTTCTAAAAAGTGAATTTCATCCATTTTCCAATCCTCTAAATAATTTTTACCCAATTCTGTACTTCTGAGCAATTTATCCTCAAATCCCATAAACATCACAATGTTTGTACTGTATTGTTCTTTTGTATTTTGTGATGAATTTCCTTCCTCCTAAGTAAAACATAGGAGGCATGGTCTTTAATATTATCATGTTTTGTTACGTTATCTGCACATTGATATTTGCAATGCACATCTTTCAGTTCTCTTTGAAACCCCTTCAGGAGATCAGCTTCTAAAGCATCTGTGTTCTTCATGCCATACATGATCTTTTGACTCTCTGTGTCCTTGTCATCCTAGCAGAGATGGTGGAAGAAATGTATCTAGCCTTTATGAGACTGGCACAACTTACTTCTGTCCTTGGATATGGAGTAGATTCAGGGATCTTCTTATGTTCTTTTTCAGGGGCACACTGTGTCATCTGTCATGAGACCTCTCTAAATTACATTGCGATTGCTCTTGATCAGCCAGCTATAGTTTCTGGCCAAAGCAACATTTTGAATTACTTAGGATTGCTAAAGAGCCTCTTCTCCTTGTACGTCTGTAGAGACAACTGTTTCAATAAGTGTTTTTTATTATTTTGAGAAGTTGCTTTGCTAAAGCTTGACCCAGTGTGCTATACACCTAGCTGATTTACGTGGAAGTTCTGGAGGTTACTTCTCACTACTCAGGTATTACATAAAAGTTGGCTGCAGTTCTAACCTCCATTAATATTGTGCACTCAGAAATGTTCCATAACTTTATTACTGGGGATTTTATCCATTGTTAATTTACTGTATGCTCCTATTCTGTCAAGTAACTCTCATAATGTATACAGAAAAAAAATCTGATCACGTGATCAAAACAGATTTATCTCTCATTATTTTTAATAAGGAATATTAAACAGCTTATTTATTGTTCTAATCCTTGTTTACGCCTTTGTCAAAAAATACTATTTTAAATAGTGAGGTATGATGTGGTTTGTACTGTTTGGAGAAGACGGGTGTTACAGAAAAGTTCCATGCTCCACTTCTGGTGACTTCTCCAGCTGGAAGATTAGAATAGTACCTTATCATGGAGTTCCACTTTGCTGTGGTTTTTAGTGAAAACTCTTCTTCTACAACCATGGATTCAGTATGTGTATGTAGTAGGTGTATGTTGCATCTTGGCATCCTGGCTGCAAGATGAGTGGAAGAGCATTCTGCTCAGTCTGTCGTTAAGTGAGCCATCTCTCTCTGCATCACTTGTTTTTAATATTTTATTTTAATTGGCTATTATGGATTGTTTAATTTCTGATTGAGTCCCAAACTGACCTGAGTTTCCTCTCTAATTTAGGTGTTTTGATTTATATTTGTTCAATGAATTTGCATTGGTTTAACTCACTGACAATTAATTGGACAGCCTAGGTCAACCTCCTGGCAGTGTTTTCTTCTCTGCATGATCTCATTCTTACTCACCATCTGAGGCCTCTTTCAACTCGAGTGTGGAGGGAAAGGTACGCCCTCCAGCATGACATAAAGCCCCAACCATTTCAAGATGGCTGTTTGAGACTGAGCATAGAAGATTTCAGCAGATGGCTTCTAATTACTTGAGATACGCCAAAGTGCTGAAAGGTGTATTTGTATCTTCAAACCTAAGGGATAGCTGTACCTGACACAATGTGAGTGGCATGTGCATTAATGTACCCACGTCAGCATTTATTCCATCTTCAGTTTCTGCCATGAGATTTATCACAGATAATTGTCTATGTTATGAATGGAACTTCCTTGAGTATTGTCGTAACAGAGCTATAACTAATAAAGCTTTCTCAGAAAGGGCAAGAAAATCCTATGCTTTTTAGCAGAAAGGAGAAATAAAAAGATAACTTATATTCATACTCATCGAGAAACTTTTTGTTGACTTTATGTCCCTTTATATGATCACAAGCAACTTTTTATATGTTTTTAAAGATGCAGGGAAATTACTGTTAAATCAGTTGCATTAAATAGTTGGCATTTTGAGCGAGAGACACGTTGTGCTCACCTTACCTGCAGTATTAGTCTCAGCAAGGTCAAGGATGTAATTTGGACCCAGCCCGCCCTAAGCCAGTTGCAGTACATAATTGCATGCTGCCCTGGGAACAGCTTACAAAGGAAATTGTGACTTGAAGCAATTCTGTCTGGTATTTTAGGGGTAGGGTCAAAACTGGCCTCAGTGTCTGCTCCCTCCCTCGTCTTACTGGTGGGTGGTGAGTCTATAGAAATCATTTCCCCTCCTGAGTTGCCATCTGTGATACGATAAACCAATCCACAGAAGAGAAAATCAGAGTTTGTTTTGGAAGGTCTGTGTAACAAACCCCTCTAACTCGTATATACTCACATGTGTCTCTGTTCAGTGTATTTGGTTTATGTACTGAAATAAGACTTTCATGTCATAGCATGCTTTTTTTTTTTTTTCCATGCAATGGTGATTTTTTTTAAACTTCCTTGTTGGCTCTTGAGTTTATCAAGTAGTAAACTTTTTTCTCCCCATTTGTGATGTTGACTTACTGTTGGTTTTAAAATTCAGCACAAATGACTTTTCTAAGCAGCTTGTTTATCCATAGAAAATGGTCAGCAAGGAGAGCTATTTATGTAAGGCATTCCAAATCCTTATGAGTCATGTGATGTGTTCTTTGCAGTGCTTTAACCCTGGTACTTAAATTAACAACTCCCTTTAGTTTCATTGCCTTCCAGGAGTACAACTCAGTTTTCATTGGAGAAAACTAGCCATCTCATCAGTACTATAACATTGTACTGACAAAAAGGTGTGTTAGCAAAGATAGAATGTGGATTCCTGTGTGTGACTGACATTTTGGATGGGTCTATAAGGGGAAGATTTGAAGCTCTTAGTGGCAGTGCATTCCACATCACCATGATAGAGTTCTCCCTTTTATTTTGAAGTATTGAAAAATAAAGCATTTGCCCGATCTAACATTGCAACTGACTTTGGTTTTGCTACTTCAGTAAAATATATTGCAGGTTAATATTTTTTCCCTCGATTTCAAGTGACACTGGAATTCTCTTGCTTCTCAATATGGTAAATAAAAAATAATATCATTTAAAATTACTGTCCAATTCTGAAATAAGGAAGGAAATTACAAATTCTTGCATTATAATTTAACTTTTTAACCAGCATCGATAACTGGTATAGCATCTGGCGTAATTGAAACAGGCACAGTGCATTTTCCTTTGAGAAACAGTATGCAGTTATTATTGCTTAAACACTTCAGAGGAAATGTGAAGTTACATTGCTTAATTTACGAGGAGGTCAGTACTTAAAGAGAGGTTTTTTTCTTCCCCATTTCCTGCCTTCTATGGCCTGTTAAATGATGCAATGTGGTGGTCTTATTTGACAATAGTAACAGAAACAACATTTCTTTCCAAGAATTTCAAATAATCTCCTAATGTCATCGTTTACGCAAGCATTTTATTTTAAAGAGCACTATCTAAATAGTACTGAAACAAACAATTTCAGCCACATTCCAATGCCTGCGTAGGGCAGTGTGGGTATTTATTATTTATTTATTCATATCCAGAAATTATTATATTAAGAATGTTGTTTGCTTGAAGTACAAAATCCTTTGTACTAAAACTTTGATCAGGACTCATTGCCCTCTGATTGGAAGCCTGTATTTTGTTTTTCTCACAGACATTCTGTACTTAAGTTGCTGAAGACCTTCTGTACTGTCTTAAAGAAATGAAAATCTGGAATTTGCATTTAGCATTTCATCTGTGCATTTTTAAGTTTAGTTTTTTGGTTGCAAAGCTATAGCTGCCTAATGTAAATAACAGCTCAGTAAAATCAATAGCCACAAATTTTAGTAAGCAGTATGAATAGGGAAATTTACTTTTATCTGGTGACCCATGACCAATCCACTCTGCACCACCTAAGTGTTACTTAGACTTTTGATTATGATCTTCATGTCCCCTGGGAGGAAAGAAGATATAAATACATGCATAACAAATGTGGTCCTTGAACTTTTGTACATCTGTGTGCATTGATACATGCCAAACATAACATACTTCAATTTATTCACCTTCAGGCTTCTGCAGATGCTGATTGTGTAATCTGCAGAGGATATGTAAGGAGAGCATTTTGCCCAGCTCTCTGACCAGCTCTGCAAAAGGCTGTGCTTTGGTGGAAAACAAAGAGTTTGTGGTATATTTAGATGTTGTCCTTCTCTGGATATGAGAGAAGAGCCTCAGCTGTGCCCTCTCTGCATACCATGTATGAAATCTGCCCCTGTGTGTAGTTCTCCTTCTACAAGTACAAAGAGACAAGATCAGGA
Organism: Upupa epops; assembly: GCA_013397515.1. Classification (NCBI taxonomy): domain Eukaryota; kingdom Metazoa; phylum Chordata; class Aves; order Bucerotiformes; family Upupidae; genus Upupa; species Upupa epops. The sequence continues at coordinate 240,023 of VZRI01014188.1, read as the reverse complement.
CAAATTTGGCAAGGTCTTCCCTTTCTTCTGTCTCTTGTCAGGAAATAGAAGAAACTTTTTCAAGTCCCTTAAATGTCTCAGAAGTTAGCATATTTCTATATGTGTAGAATCTGGGGTAGGTACCAAAGAACTGCAAGACATTTGCCTGAAAATCACTATTTTGGTACCAGCGTGTTTGTAATCTGCTGCTTTCCTAACAAAGCTTCACAGCAATGTAAGGCAGTGTTTAAATATGACAGTGCTAAGCCTGGGGTAAAAGTTCTGTTGCACCCCAGAAGCATTAGGTCTCCAGCAGGGTTGGAAGCATGGCTGTGCCTGAGGAGATGTCCCCCAGCCAGGAGATGCTCACCTGATTGCAGAGACCCGACTTAATTTGGAGCCGGAGCAAAAGGGGGATTTTTCTTTAGTCTAAACTGAGATGCTGGAATCATCACATAGTTGTAGCAGAAGTATGAATGATACAGGTTTGGTAATAGACTTGCAAGAGTTGACAACACTGTAGGCAACATAAACAATTATTTCAAGCTACATTTAGAGATCTATCACATTAAACAAGAAATTTATCAGGAATAGACTTTTCTGAAGGTTCAGCTACATCAGCTAGCACCTGTAGTGTACCTTTTAGCACGAGTCACCCTGTAAACTAAAATGTAAAGTACATATGGGTAGGAAATCCTTTTCCTGTGAATTATCCAATCAGTCTTGCATTGTTTGGAATTGCCATTGCCTCACATTTACCATCTTTTAATTCCATATAGGAACATTGTGAAGCAGCTGTTAAATCGTTATTTTCTGTGAGAGAATTCTGTCTGCCTGACAGTATTTTTGCAGTTTGATACCAGAGTGGTTTACAAGTCTTTTCTGCCAGTTAAATACATGTGCATATTATCAGAACCAAATGATAATGTATAATAAACTTTGGTTTATGGACATAGAAAGAAAGATAATGAATTACCTTTAGTAGTAGCTGCAAACATAACCTGTGATGCAGTTCCTGTGTGTAGCAGCCATCCATACGCAGAGGCTAAATGGTAAATAAGAGTCTGACTATTAAAAATCAATTGTTGGGATCAATGTCACAATCCATCTCTGTACTGATCGTTTTGCAATTGAGTAGTGATTTCAACCTTGTTTGCTGAAGCAGAGGCATGTGCAATAATAAATATCTTTGCATTTTGTTTTAGTTTTAATTTTAAGTAATTGCATCCAGCAGTGCCTTGATGCAGAGAAGTATCATATAATCCATGTAATGGATTCCTATGCCTATTCACTTAACTTGCTATGTTTACACACAAGGAGTAGGTTTGTATTTTTGAAAATATATGCTTGGTAAGCACTAAACTAAACCTTACAAAAACATTGTAAATATGTTCTAATTAATATTTGCTCTTTTCCTTAAGCTATTATAAGGATACTTAATGCACGGCCTAAAATTAGAGTTGACAATTGCAAATACAATCCAACCAACATAGTAATAAAATCAATACTTACATTTCCCTTGGGGCCACTATTTACTGTTTGCTGTGCCATTTCCTTAATGGAATGGCAGTTATGTTTGCAGCAACCTTGTAACTACAATTTTTATATTTTAACTAAAAGCAGCTTTTCTAAAGTGTCATGATTTTAAAGGAATCTGGAGTTGCTTTCAGAAAATTGCTGTAAGCATTTTGTAGCCAATTTTAACAAAGACTGAAAAAAGGTCTTTTCATGGTAGATGTCACTGAAATCTAAGATTAATTATCTGTTATGTCTAAAACTCTTTGCAGTTGCATTACAATAGACATTTCCCTTAATCTTGAAATACTTCCCTGATTTGTTTTTAGTTTCATTTACTCAGTTCAAATTATTCTTAATCACTGAAAGCTCATTCCTGTTCGGAGGTCTGCAGTGTTCTGAAGCATAGAAGGGACTCTGGCAGTTTATTTGACTTAGCAAATTAAAATAACGGAGGAAAAGTATGATCTTCAGGATGAGTCATCACAGCTGTTGCACAGACCTAATTCTAGCCTTTTGACTCACTGCTTCTTTCACTGAAGTTTTTTATTATCTTTATCCAGCAGGGCAGCAAGTGCGTCTGTGCCTTGAAATACAACTGTACTACAGAAAGCATGGTCTGGTTGGCAATTTTTGTACTTGCAAGTGTCATGTGTGTTTGCATATTCAGTATAGCATTTCTCTAACGAAACCTGACAGGAGGTGTGGACATATGAATGAAAATCTGTGAGTTATCATGGCTTAATAATTTGTTCCTTATGGGGTTCTGTTGATCGTGTAGTGCATTCTTGGCATAGGTGAAGTGTAGGGTAACAGATTCTGTCGTACAACATGGCCACTTAGTTTGGCTCAACTAACAGGGACTGCTTATTAGCTATTAACTAATTGCTGCCTTTAATCATGAGTCCATATTCTGAACTTCTGCTTTCGCTGCCATTCTGCAACTAGTATTTTCAATTGCATTCATGTCAGCAGTTCACACATAGATCTGCATCACTGTCTATTTATAGTAACTCTAAGCGCGTGGCACATTAGGAATACTTGAATATCCATTTCATGTGAAATGTTGACATTTCAGGATCTGCTTTTGTTCCTCTAGTAGTCATATGTCAAAGTTGCGGAATATGGACTATGAAAGAAATTTTGAAACACCAGAATTATTTTGTTTAGTGATGTGGAAAGTGTACTTACACTGAAATATGTGTGATATATAGCTAATCCTTCTGGAAATCTATGGTATAACACAACATATAAACCAATTGCCATGTTGAAGGAGGGAGTTAAAATCTGTCATTAAGATGACATGAGAATACCTGGATCTGATCTCTTGAAAATCAGTCTGAATCTGGGAAAGTATGGGGTTTCTGTATTTGTATGTCACGTGCCCGTTAAACTTGTTTAAAAACATGCTGATCTCTTGTAGTTGCAATGGTATGGTCCAGACACACAGGTCTCAATGGCCCTATTACACCATCTGTCCAGGAGTTTTGAAAGAGCCTCTAACATTTTTTTGTCCAAATCACATTGATACCAGCATTTTCAGTACTTCATGGTTGTTAGCAGTTAGCTTTTTGGATCTGGCAAGGGTGGTTAGGGCCTGGAATATACTGTCCAGACTGGATGTGGCACTTAGTGCCATGGTCTAGCTGATGTGGTGGTATTAGGTCATAGGCTGGGCTTGAGAACCTCAGAGGTCTTTTCCAGCCTCAATAATTCTGTGATTCTGTAATTCCCTGCACTTTCCTAATGCTATGTTTTATAACATCCTTCAAGAATTCTGTGTTTCCTGACGAACTCACTAGCTTACCCAGAATAGTTTATTACAATTAATATGACTTCCACACATACCTGTGAGAAACTTCATATAGATGTGGTGGAAGCTGCCATTATCAGAAAAGAAAGAAACAAAATTCCCATTTCCTTTAAAGTTTGTCCCAATTTGATTTTAATTCCTTGAGTCTTAGAATTTGTTCTTTGCAACCCCATGGTACCTAATAGTATCAGCAAACTTTGTTTTCATTATTATTTGTCCATAGTAATTGTGTGAACAGAATCCTAGACACATTCAAGGAAACATATTTTGAAACAGGATATTGAAAATAAAGTACATAGGACAACAAAAGTCAGTTTACGGGCTGATGTCAGCATTTGTGTGTGGTGATAAAGCCAAGCCCTTTTTGTGATAAAGATAAATTCATATCCAAATCTTTAATAAAAAACAAAACTGATGCTGGCTTTTCCCATTAAAGTCAGAAGCGTCTTTGTAACTCTTCCCAGAGTCTCAATTATTAGGAACAAAAGTTATGTCCTGTTAAGCAAAAAAATGAATCACTCAAGTTATTACATAGGGTGTATGTACTGTGTATCCCAGGCTCAAGCTTTATGCTGAAACCTTTGAAGAGGCTGCCCGTGCTTACCAAATGTTGTAATTGATACAGAATCACTGCTATACAACAGCTGCAATAACAAGGTGCTGCTGCCTTTACTTTAATCTACCTTTCTCTCTGCCAGTTTATTATGTTTTGAATTTATTCTTTTGTAGATCTGTGAGCTATCTTTCTTATGGAAATTAATCTTTTTAAAAGATTTGTACTCTCATTTTCAAACACTAATACATTCATTCAAGTATCCCATTATTCAGAACCAGCTGGCTTTTTATCTAGTGATATTTACTTCAAAAAGCCAAGTTAAATGGTATCACAGATTAATTCTCAGGGCACAGGAAAGCTTTTTTAGAGAGAAAAAGAGATTTGGTAATTACTTAGAATATCGCAATAAAATCACAGAACATGTCAAAAAATGTGTTATATAATCTGTCATAATACGAAACTTTCAAAAAAAAAGTTAATTCACTGAATTGAGCATATTATGTGGCACCGGTATATGATTTTTAAGTGGAACATTATGTAAGAATAAAACTTTGCTGTGATTTATAATGAGCTATGTCATGATTTTTAGTTATGTATTTTTTCTTTGCGGAAAGCACTGAAACTTCAAAAAGGGCATTATCCACTGAAATTTCTTACATAAATCAAACTGGAAATAAGACACATTTTACAATTCAATTTAAGATCCCACAGAGACAATAATGTTGCAAGCTGTGCATTTTGCAGAGTAATATAGTAACGTCTAGTTTGCATTTTTGAAAAACCAGATTAATCACACTTTATTGAATATGTTGAAGCAAACCTAAAATTCATCTATTATTAAAAAACTTGTGCAACAAACACAAACTATATTTTATACATAAAGGACAAACTCATTTATTCATTAGGTTAAAACACTTGGAGTATGCATTTTGTAGCTAGAAAAGAAATGACATTTGCTATCTGTTCTCCTATTTTAAATTTTTCAAAGCATTATGTTCAGAGTAATCCGCTTGAAAAATTGTACTGATACTTTAACACAGTATCAGACCCGAAGGCGGCACAGAAATCCCTGTGGAAACTGAGGGCAGTCCTGCTTTTTAAATTTCCTTTCTTATTGAATCACTTAACGGGACCAATACTCTGTTATATATCTCACACTTAAGTAACTTATTTTATCCTTTGATAGATTAACCTCAAGATAATAGAAGGTTTGGCAGTTTTTGGCATCTGTACACCCCTTCAACTAACATGATTTGGCCATACTTTGAATTAGAACATGTGTCTTTGCACTCAGCTGTGGTCAGACTGGTACATCAAAGCAGCCTGAGTGAAGTCTGGGAACTTGGTAGTCTCACTGACTTCAATGGAAATGGGATTTCAGTCTTAATCATTTAAAGGGAAAGATATTTTAAAACTATTTGTAGATGTACAGAGTATAATTGTGAAATTACATATTCTGCATCTTGTCCGGTATGTTAGCTGTGTGCCAAATTTGTATGCCAGATGTCAGGTGCTACTACTCATAAATCCATTTCTAGGAACACCACTCCAAGTTATTCTGGCCTTTAGGCCAAATTGGATTTCTAGAATTTGATTTCTAGGATAATTGCTGCCTGTAATGATTTGTCTGTATTTATGTCTTGATGATTTAAAAATGAGAATTGCAGCTTTTTTGTCAGAAATCTCTACTGACTGTAGACTGGACAGATTGTTTGCAAAAGCAAAGCTTTTGAAAAAACATTCAAATTCACTTTAAAGACATAAAAACCGTAAAAAAGTGTTTGTGGAATTTCAGAATTTGCTGCGCATTTTTGTCTTTTGACCATCAGGAAAACTTCTGATCCATTTCCGATATTGTAGTTCATCTATACCTGAAGAGTTTTCAGTCTAAATTTAACATTATTGCTTTGCTTTACTCAAGCAGTACGCATTGCAAAGGATTGGTTCACTTACATTTTCTGATAAGCGAGTGTAATAAAAGCCTGACAGTACGTTATGCACACCTTTTTTGCTTTGCACATACATATTAATTGTGTCTGACAGAGGAAGAGACCTCTTCGACCCCACTGAGAAGTTCTTAGAGGACATTCATGAGGGTATCAGAGAGATGAGTTTAATATTCCATAAAATTACATGATTTTACAGTTCTAAACTTTAGAGGAATCTGCTGTGGCTTCTCTTTCTGCCACAATGGACAGAGTTATGATGAAGTTGGACAGATACAGATGTTGTGACATGCTGACATTTTGATTTATTAGTGGTAATCCCTGAACATCAGACTGTCCTAGCAACCCTTTAGGAATTGTTGGACAATTTTATTCAAGTGCAGACCTGGAAATCTATTCTTCATGTGGTAGCAGGGGGCATGAGATAACATGTTTACCTGCTCTTGAATGGACAGCGTTATGCTTCCTTAAGTTATATTAAGAAGACACAGGAGAAGCTATCAGTTTTTCGTGATAACTAGTTCAACAACATGCCTAGCACTGGACAAAGATTTACATCTGAATACACATTCTCATCTAACATAAGGTAAATTAGCTTAAAATTAGCAGTGCTGACTTCGCTGTAGTCAATAATACTCTGTAATGATGGATTACGCAATAAAAAAACCTGCCAGCTCTAGCAGTGTGGAACTGTGTCAAGCAACTTGCAGATGTACAGTCACTATGATGGAATCCAGACTGATGGAATCAGCTGAGGTGTTTTCATATGGGTTCAAGGAACTTAGGATGAGTGATGATCTACAAATTTCTACTATTGAACTGGACAATGTGAAATGCTAATGCATGGTAACATCTCTTTATTTGTAGGACTTAAGAATGAGAGACTTAAGGTGGAGAAAGGGACCTGGGGGTCCTGGCGGACAACAGGATATGCGCCAGCAGTGTGCTCTTATGGCCAAGAGGGCCAACAGCATCCTGGAGTTCATCAGAATGGGGGTGGCTAGCAGAACAAGAGAGGTTCTTCTCCCCCTCTACTCTGCACTAGTGAGGCCACATCTGCAGTTCTGGGTCCCTTAGTTCATGAAGGACACAGAGCTGCTGGAGAGTGTCCAGTGTAGAACAAAGAAGATGAAGGAAGTAGAACACCCCCCTTATGATGAAAGGCTGAGGGAGCTCGGAGAAGAGGAAGCTGAGAGGTAGCCTCATTCATGTCTATAAATATATGAGGGGTGGGTGTCAGGAGGATGGAGCCAGGCTCTTCTCAAGGTCATATAGTGATAGGACAAGGGGCAATNATAGGCTGTGGAGGAGGCATCTAGCCCACCTTTTGATTATATGTAATAGCCACTATTATATAATAGCCATAGTTACAGACTAGTCATGAAACTTGTTCAGAAACTAGGAGATCTAGGTACAGAAGGTATCTGTCAACATTGTGCCCACAGTTCTGACCTGATGAATGTTATTCAGGATGTAAAAAGTGCTGTTTGGCTTATGTAGTTAGGTATCTGTTTTCCCATTATATACCTCCCCTTGGCCAAATTAGTGTCATGAAGAAAGATGGAACTAAGACACAAAATAAGACAGGTGCTTGTCTGTTTTTGACCACCAGAAGAGTCTACCATCCCAAATTTTACTAGGTGAGATGGATCTGGATGTAAATCCCTTGCTGGGAATTTTGTTTGAGACACAGACATACTGTTTAAAGTACATTTAAGGTGTATGTGCATATCTGGTTTGATATAAGATACTAGAATGACTAGAATGACCATAAATTCATGTGTTGTTCTTAAAGTTCAGAATCTTAAATCTTCGTTTAATAGCTTAGGAGAGCTTTCCTGTCCTAGAACTATTACAGAAAAAAAGGAGACAACTCTAAAGCAAATATTGAGTAAATTATCATAACATACTATCATTTAAATTTAATGACAAATTCATTGACATTGTGTCAAAAGCCTGATGACTTGGCTCTTTTGTCTCTTCCATGGTAGGTGAAAAATTCTTCTACTAGAGATAGCTTTTGGTGACAGATTTCTTCAGAAGTAAGGAAAAATAAGTATTCTGTTTAAAGTAGCTTAAAAGATTAAATGTTTCAATTGTAGAAATGAAACAAAAATGCTAAATTATAATTAGAAAGTAATTACTACTCCCTTCCCCTCCTCCCCCTAAATCACAACAATCCAAGAAATTATTTATGAAATACACTGTTTAAGACTTCTCTTTCATATTCTTAATATGAAATACTCGTAATCTAATTTCATCCTTTAGGTGGCTCTTGCATTGTGGTTTTACCTTTGATCATTTTTGCAAGGTTCCAGTCAGAAAAACAGCAGTCATGAACAGAGAATGGTCTCAAATACATATGAAAAAAAGAGTAGGCTAAATCTCAAAAAGAAAATGATCGTTTTTGCATTAACAGCAGCAGTTGTGAGAAGCAGTTATGTCAGATATGCATTCATATATAGATCTTCATTACTGAATGAAATTCTTCATAGTCTGGTGTCTGTGTATATATACTGCACGCTATTCTCACAAGTAAACCCTTTGGAGACAGGACTGTCCACGTGCCCTAACTGTAATGTAACTACTGTTACTACCAGTCATACTAGTTGTGATAGTTTTTCACTGTCATCCCGAGAAAACCATGTTCAGAAACAGTTTTGGCAGTCAAGAAACGAGACTCGGGATCCATGAACATAAGACATTCTTCTTTAAGTAACAGAATGACAGAGTCATCTGTCTTGGGACATGGAAATACAGAAAAACCCTAAAGGCTTAAGTACACAATAAAGTTCCTGTATTGTAATGAAGTACTGAGTAACAGCTGAGCTGAAAGAGTGATTCTTGGATTGCTGTGAACACTGTTAAACCTCACTGAAGGAGGCCTGATTCACAGTATCATTTTGTTTGCTAGGCTGATCAGACAGGACTTCTGATCTAGTTGATGTGTATGCTTCATATACAATTCCAAGTGTAAAAAGAGAGAATATTTTGTAGCAAATTTCTAGCTGACAATTTTTGTACCATTTAACATTTGTCTGTATTGTTTATATGTGTGTATGTGATTTAAGAGTAGAGATGCATGCACTGATACACAAAGATGTGTTCAAACAAGACAGAGGTGGTGAAGCTGTGTATATAAAAACTAGAAAAAGGTTATTTGTAGTGATTATTACGACTATTGTTATATTTTTACTACTTATTCCTCTTGAGTTGTGAACCTGTTCCATGTTACAAGTTCAGAAAAAGACTGTGTAAGACCTAAAAATTGTAGAGTATACCTGAATGGCCATTAGAGAGCTAAATTGAATCTGTACAGGCAACTCAAGAGTAAGAAAATTCTTCCCAAACCTTTGATCTAGCACCTTCCCAAAGGAGGACATGGCTCTACGAGAAGACTGGCGCAGTCTTCTGGCAGTCAATTTGTAAATGACTGGGATTGGAACATCTTCCTTACGAGGAAAGCCTGAAGGAGTTGGGTCTCTTTAGCTTGGAAAAAAGGACACTGAGGGGTCATCTTATTACTGTTTACAAATATGGAAAGGGCGGGTGTCAGGAGGAAGGAGCCAGGCTCTTCTCAGTGTCATCCAACGATAGGACAAGGGGTAGCGGGTGTAAGCTGGAACACAGGAGCTTCCACATAAATACAAGAAGAAACTTCTTCACACTGAATCGTTGTGGAGTCTCCTCCTCTGGAGACGTTTTTTTAAAACCCACCTGGACTGTTCCTGTGTGACGATGTAGGTGATCCTGCTCTGGCAGAGGGATTGCACTACATGATCTTTCAAGGTCCCTTCCAATACTGAACATTCTGTGATTGTTCCTAGGAGAGAGTGCGTCTAGCTGCACATCAAGACAAGATCTGGGTAAACACAAAATCCTTTTCCCTGAGTGGAAATGTGCTCCAGAGAGCCATGCGCTCCAGAGAGCATCGGAAACTTGTTGCAACTGGTAGGGTTTCATGCAGCCAACTTGAGATTATGTTCCCAGAGAGCTTAAGGATGTAATTCCTATCAAATTTGCTTAAGACTGGATCTTATACTATTTACTGATACAAATTGTTATTTTATAATTTAGTCTTGTTTCTAAGCATATAACTAAAAAAAAATCAAAGAATGAAAGTCTGAGGTGTCATGTTTAAGAAAGTATTCTGTGCGCTTTTTCATCCTTTGTGCATCTTTTTTTATATAGACTGAACATGAATTTTGATGACCTTCTTGCTTTTGAGTTCTTCAAGCCTAATGTATTTTGCATCTCTTATTTTTCCATATAGTAAATCATACGATGGGGCAAAGTGTGGTCAAACTAACAGTATGCATCTATTTATTTACAGAACAATACTGAAAATTGTATTGCATTGCAGGATTATCATCTGTCCTGAAAATGTGGAGAGTTTTCCACTTTGAATTAAAGGGGCAGTGATTAGTTTACTATTTTTCAAAACTGTTTTGGTCATTCACAAGAAAATGGGGTAGACATGTTACTAAGCAGTAGTTACCATGGTGTATTGCTTGGGTTTGCTTTTGTGTTTGTTTTTGAGCACAGCTAGTACAGAATTAAATGCTCTAAAACTCAGACTAGAGGCTGTAAAGGTCATAAATCATGGTTTACATCAACTGAGGAATTGTCTACATCAGACCAGTCTAGATGTTTAGAGCAAACTACCATCCAAACTCATGTTTTCTGCAAAGCTTAGGGACTTGCCTATAGACCTGAATAACAGTGCTGTCAATCAGAAGCTCAAAACTACATTTTTCTCCTTGGAAAAGTTTTTGGACTTGTCTAATTTAGTTTTCAGTGCACTAAAAATGAAACCTATTAAACTGAGCCTCTTACACTGTAGCAAAATAACACGTCAGAACTTACTTTATAGATTGAAGAAACAGGGAATCTTTTGCTAAAAAAACTTATTTTCCAGAAAATATTTTAAACATGAAGTTATATGAATTTATATGCGACTGAGCTGGGCATATCCTCTGACCTGTTCCATAAGCATACAGAAAGTGTTCCTATACACAGTTGCGTACAATAAGAATGTATAGTAATGTATTGTCTACTAAATAGGAAAATTCTACATGAGAGCAAATGCAACTGTAATCAAGATGTTCACTAAATAATTTGTGATGTTCATCATTTTGAAAGAGAGATAAAGAAAATGTAGTTTTCTGCTGATTTTGATTGACTTTGGATAGCCCATTAGTCTTCATATTATAAATCCTCGACATCAGGGGACTAGCTGTAATTCTAGCTTTCTTATCTGAAGTTAATGTATTTGCCCAGGTGTACCTGACAGTGAAATGTTGTCCAGTTATTACTTTCCTGATTACAGTGTGTATAGTTGCATATTTTTTTTATTTCTTGGTGATGTCCGAAAATTACTTTTACATGTCTAAATTATGAGGACAAGTTGAGTGGTTTTGAAAGAAGACAAAAGGAAAATTATTTTTAGTCAGATGTCACAGAGCTGAGTTGCTGAGCTTTCACTTGTGTTGGACAGTCTCATTATTCATTAAATTGAAATTTAAAAGAGCTTTCCCTGTGTTAATCTTTCTGATGAAATAATGAAATATTAGCATAAAAATATATATATTTCCATGGGATTCATTATTACTGTATAAAAAATGCCTTTCACTTATTAGTTTATATAAATTCCATATTTTCTGATTCATGGTTAAGGCTGTACTTTCATATTCAGCATGTAGAATTCCATCTTATTTTCTGGAATTACAAGTTTGTTCTGTAGTTTTTATTTATTAGAACATAAATATGGAAAGGTTGAGTGCAGTGGGTACAAATCTGGCTTGCAGTGCGAAGTGTGGTTGTCATTTCTCAGCCTTTGCCAAGAAAACCCAGTGCAATAAAATTAAGACAGTGAATGAAACAGTCAAAATGATTGAGGCTAAAACATGTTTTTCAGATTGCGGATTGTTACTGTTGTCTGAAAAGAAAAAAACATACGTGATTTAAAAGGTTTCTTTGGCTTCTCCTTCATATATTTCTGAGGGAAAATGTTTATCAATCCATAGTCCTTTTTTTACTTCCCAGGAGAATTTGTGGCCGTACTTATTTATGCTCTGTTGTGATAGCTGCTGAGCTGCGAAGCCCCAACCCATAAGCCCACTATGTTAGAGAAAATTATTAAAACTTTCAGTTATCAGGCCACATTGCTCATGGCCTATTTAAGAGCATAAGTGTTATTATATAACCAGAAAATAACAAAGCCAAGCTTTTTGAGGGGGAAGCAATGGGAAGAACTTTTTCTCTAGAGCAGAATGCAGTGTTTCAGAGACAGCTTGGGAAACTTTCCCTTTTCTGGCATAGTGCTTCTGATCTCTCTTGTGATCTCAGGAGATGTAATAATACTCTTGGGTTTGTATTTTTCTTAAAGAACAAACAGTATAAGACAGGTGCTTTGTACGTATTGCCAAAGTTTTTTTATGGTAATATAGATGTCTTGCAACAGTAATGTTATTTGTAGATGTCTGTCCTCTGTGTAGTCCTAGAACACTCGTAAACTGCAGGAAGTACTACAGCTGATTTTGGGAGACTGAATGATATAAAAATGGGATCACAGATTTCTAACAATTCAAAATCTAAACCAGGACAATTTGGTTTGGGTAGTTTTGTGAAGAGGTTTCCTGTCTGTCAGGATGCTAAGATTACCAGTTTTTAGTGCACTGATTATGCATATTTTCCAGTGCACATAAATAGCCTAGATAGTGAGTAGTCCACTTCAGAAAAATGAGCCAACACAGCTGATACTAAAGCTTTGTTTGGTAATTGTTGCTGTGATACAAATTGTTTCAGCAAACACAGAAGATAACAGCAAGATTAAGGGACTGAAATAAGATCAGTAGTACACACACACAGACACACACACACACACACACACACACAATAAGTAATGGCTGAGCTGTCAGTTGAAATTCAGGATCTCTGGCTTGTGAATGTAATAGTGCCCGAAACTATCCCTGAGCCAGGGCTGGGATTCACCTCTGTAAAGACAGGCTTGAAGTGTTATTTTCAAACTATAACAGGATGCCATAAAATATCCCAAGTTTTCCACAGAAGAGGAAAGGGAAGATCTAAGAGCCTAATTTTCATTTCTAAAATCCAACTGTAATCAGGAAAGGTTTGGCTTAGAAAGACATGGTTATATGCTACTATCTTAGTTACCCTTGAGTATCTTGCATGATCTACATCTTCAGATAGCTGTGGTGTCTTCTGCAGATGCCATGTGGTGCTCACCACCGCCATAAGGCACATGTGAAATTATTTTGTCAAGTTTAGATGTTGTGTGTTTAGGCCATTGAGTCTGGGAGCAGGATCGCTAGTTCCTGAAACCAGGAGATTGAGATTCAGTTGACCAAAGACAGATTTCTCCCACAGAGTGAGTTCAACAGTTCTCCAGAGCTTATTGGCTAGGATCCTGATGATTATTACAGAGGCTAAACTGCTCAGCTCACGTTGTAGGAACCTGAAATTGGGAAAAGTGAATCTTACTAGGGACAGAATGAGAAAGGCAAATAAGCAAACAAATAAGATAATATGGCTGTAAAAATGCATCTGGTATGTTTAGATCAGAGTTTGTTTGCAAGGCTGACATCGTACAGTCTAGTTTTCTGCTTAATTTTCTTTTTCTTGGCTGCATTACCTTCCAGTCCGGAGTTGTTTTCATGTATTATTGCTATCCTTAGCTACCTAATTGTGCTACTAATGAATACAAATAATCCAGGCATCAGGCTTTTACAGACCCACTTCAGTGTACAAATAATCTCTTGTTGTGCAACCGCTGATTATGGGAGATGGTAACTCACGTTACAGAAAATATGTGCTGAAATGTTAGTGATGGGGAAAACACTGATTTCTGCAGTGCACCTTTTAAATTATTAAAGTGTGTTGCCATTTTTGTTCCAACAGGTTGACCGTGATGAGTAAATGTGAGACAATCCGAGTTCAGTTTTGAAGCATGTGTACTTACGTTTGGAACTTCTGTTTCAATGTTTTGAGTGCTCCTATTAGCGCTATTGCACATGAAATATGTAGCTGGCTACCAAATTGCCTATTTGAGCACACATGTATGGGGTTTGAGCACTCAGCATTAAGCATTTGCATTTCAAAATTGGATCCCTTGTGCTTGAAAGCCTTAAAAATGCAACTCTATGGTCAGCCTAGTGCAGCGTCAATTGAAATGCAGTTTGAATGCAATGTGGAGCTTCCAGTTGCTGCTTCAGAAAGTGTTATGCTGAATCTGGAACACTTTGCATAATTTAATTAATTATGCCACTAAAAACTGATTTTCTCTCAATTTAAACCAAACAGCTTTTATGAGGGTGAACCGCAGCACCCAGGGATATCAGGTGTCCAAGCTTTTAATCCTATTACAAAGACTTGACAACCACTGATGGAAACTGGAAAAAACATAAGCCTCCAGCAGGGCAACAAGTAAAGAGGAAGAAGGCAACAGATTTTTAATACTCTTTGAAACCACTGTATGCATTATATCAAAATAAAATGTAAAAGTGACAGACCAGGTAGCTTACACTTTGTTGTGCAGATGATGAATACTGTCTGAGGAATAACACTTATTTTACTTTGTATTTAATGAAAATAGCTGTTTCCTTGAAGAGGAATAGCTTAACTAACATAAGAAAACGCACAGCAAGTCGGCTTGTATCTGTGTCTGTCCTCTTAAAGGGCTCTGGAGTACAATAGCCCCATAGTTTGCAAGTAGTTTCTAATGTTGCAGTTTGGATTCTGTCTACAAATCATTTTCCTTGTAAGCAAATCTTGACAGATGATGCCAGGCTACAAATATTAAAGAATCTGTCACTGACTAAACGCTTCCCTTGATACTTTCTAAGCTTGTCTTCTCCCAGTTTTTTAATGGGTTTGATACCACTCTAAAATAATGTACACTGTAATTCTGAGGCGAAAGGGGGTACTAATTCAGAAAAGCTCTAATTTCTGACCCACACAAACAGTGTCATAATTGGCCATCTAGGACTTTACTGTGCAAAATTTCGTGACCAGGTTAGGAAAGGTCACAGCAGAATTGACTCCATCTCCGTATTGAACATCAGCATACAACATAAAATTAACTGTACTGTAGATGATCTTGTTAGTAAATAGGGAAAATATTACTGGGAATTCACCAACTCTATGAAATTCAAACATCTTGCTTACAATCTTAACAAAAAATCATAGAATTACTAATACATATATTGCAAGTATTCTTACCTATATGAGAATTATATATATTTAATAAGTAAGAAACAATGTGTATGCACCTGTCTCAAAGGGAAAATGTATTAGTGAGACCATGGGACTATCATACCAGTGGAGATAGGGGATGGAGATCCATGTGGCAGCAAAGACAAAAGGGCTATTGATGTATTACAAACCATGGGGGTGCTTGAGAATGTTTACATAGGAATTAGGACTTCTCCCCTTGAAAAGGTGGAGTGGAGTGATCAATAGCCCAGCTGAAGTGCATCTGCCCCAATGCACACAGCATGGGTAACAAACAGGAGGAGCTGGTAGTCATTGTGCTTCAGGAAAACTGATACAGATGTCATCATGGAAACATGGTTGGATGATTGCCACAACTGGAGTGCTGCAGTGGTGGTCATAAACTCTTCAAAAGTCAAGAAAGGAAGTTAGGTGGGGTAGCACTGTATGCTAGTGGGTGATTTGGTTGTCTAAAGCTTAATGATGGTGATGATAAGTTTAAGAGTGAAAAGATCAAGCAGAAGGCCAACAAGGCAGACATCATGGTATAAACAACCCAATCAGAATGAAGCGGCAGATGAATATTCTATAAGCAACTGGTTTAAGTTTCAAATGCACCAGCCCTTGTACTCATGGGCAACTTCAATTACTAGATAACTGCTGGAAATACAGTACAGCAGAGAAGACACTGTCCAGACTGTTCTGAAGCATGTGGAAGTAGCTCCTAAACAGTTGGTGAGTGAGCCAAATAAGGCTCCCTGTTGTTTGTGAGCAGAGAGAGACTTATGGGTAATGTGGAGATTGGAGGCTGCCTTGGGTGTAGCAGTTACTAACCGATAGAACTTTTGACTCTTGGAAAAGTTAGTACAAAGCTCAGAAAAACTTTTATCTTGGACTTCTGGAGGGCAGACCTGTTAAGAAGACTGATTGAAAGAATCCCTTGGGATGAAATCCTAAGGGCATGCAGGGGAAAGGAATCCAGGAAGGAGATTCTGAAGCAGAAACGAGCGACCCATCTCCATGTGCTGAAAAATGGGTTGGCAGGGAAGAAGACTGGCCTCACTAAACTGAGAAAATCAGCTGGAACTCAGGAAGAAAAGGAGAATTTATGATCTTTGGAAGAATGATCAAGCCAGTCAGAAGGACTGCAAAGATCTCATGAGGCTACTGTAAGTGTCAAAGCTCATCTAGAGCTTAATCTGGCTACAGCCTTAAAAGACAATTGAAAATGTTTCTATAAATACATTAGCAACAAAAAAAGGGCTAAGGAGAATCTTCATCCTTTAGAGAATGCTGGCAAAAAGGCTGAGGTACTGAATACCTTCCTTACCTCAGTCTTTAACAGTATGTCTACTTGTTACCTAGGTATATAGCCTCTTGGGCTACAAGGCAGTGACAGGAGTGAAGCCACTATAATCAAAGGGGAAACGGTTAGCAATCTGCTGCACTCCTTAGAGTCACACAAGTGTATGGGTCCAGATGGGATCCACCCAAGGGTACTGAGGGAGCTGGAGGAAGTGCTCACCAAGGCACTTTCTTTAATTTAGCAGCAGTCCTGCCTGATTGACTGGGGAGGTCCCAGTTGACTGTTGTCCATCTACAAGGTCTAGAAGGAGGATCTAGGCAACGGCAATCCAGTTAGTTTGATCTCTACTACAGCGTAGATTTTCTTGAGAGCCATCACGAGGCTCAGGACATACAGGACAAGGAGGTGATCAGGCTCACTCTACATGGGTTTATGGAAGGCAGGTCCTGCTTGACTGACATGATCTCCTTCTGTCATGAGGTGATGGACTAATTGGATGAGGGAAAGCCTGTAGATGATGCTTTCTTGGACTTTTGTAGAACATTTAACATTGTTTCCGACAGCATTCTTGCAGAGAAACTGGATACTCATGCCTTGGATCACTGTACTCTTTGCTGCATAAAAACTGCTGGATGGCTAAGCCCAGAGAATATTGGTGAATAGAGTCAAATGTTGGAAGCCAGTCAGAGGTGGCTTCTGACCCCACGGCTCAGCACTGGTGCCAGCTGTGTTTAATGTCTTTATCAACAAGGGATTGAGTGCGCCCTCAGTGTGTCAAGTGCAGATAACATCAAGTTACGCTGGTGAATTGATCTGCTCGAGGGTCAGAAAGATCTGCAGAGGTGTTAGGGCATGTCATTGGTATGGATTTCAGCAAGGCCAGGTGCTAGGTCCTGCACTTACTTGAATTAGGAATTATTAGTATTTTACCATGGAAATGCTTGGGAGCCACGTGCCTTCCCAGAAGGATAATAATTTTATAAACTATTCCTGATTCAAGACTTATACGCCATTTCTGACAGAATTCTCCTAGAAAAACTGGCTGCTCGTGGCTTGGTGTAGTGTTTGCTGGATAAAAAACTCTTTGTATGGACAGGCTCAGAGTGGTAAATAGAGTTAAATTCAGTTGGCATCTGGTCACAAGTGATGTTCCCCAGTGCTAGGTATTTGGGCCACTCCTGTTTAATATCTGTTGACAGTCTAGATTAAGGGATCAAATGCACCCTCAGTAAGTTTGCAGATGCCACCAAATTGAACTGCTGTGTTGATCTGCTGCTTGAGGGTAGGTAGGCTTTAGAGAGGAGTCTGGAGAGGCTGGGTTGATGATCCAAGGCCAATGGTGTTTTGTTCAAAAGTGCCAAGTGGCAAGTTCTGAACTTGGATTACAGCCACCTCAGGTGGCTCAGAAAGTCAGTGGCATCCTGGCTTGTAATAATTTGGCCATCAGGAGTAGGGAATTGATTTTTACCCTGTACTTGGAACTGGTGAGGCTGCACCTCACTACATGGTTGAGATAAAGGTACTAAAGCATGTTCTGAGAATGGCAGTGAAGCTGATGTAAGAGTCAGGAGGACATGTCTTGTGAGAATCAGTTGAGTGAACTGTTATGATTCAGTCTAAAGAATCAGACTGAGGTGAGAATGCAATAGGACCAGAGGAAATGGCCTCAAATTGCTCCAGAGATATTTAGATTGGATATTCAAAAGAATTTCTTCCCTAGAAAGGTTTCTGGAGCATTAGAACCAGATACCTAAGGAAGTGCTTGAGTCACCCTCCCTGGAGGTTTTAAAAAGGCTTGTAGGCATGGCATTTAGTGGTAGATTGGCAGTGTTAGTTTAATGGTTAAGCTTGATGATTTTATAGATCTTTATCAACCTAAATGTGTTTCTGTGATTTTCAGTGGAGTTTTTTTAATGAAGCCCTAAGTACCATAAAAAAGTTTTATTATTTTATGGATGCATGTCTTAAGAGGGCAACGTAACCTTTCAGAAATACTTCTCTATTGAATCTGCATCAATTCCTCCAGATGGGCTAAAATTAAATGAGGCTTAGTATTTATGATTAATGCAAATTGACAGGGTCTTATTTTTTTATGGAAGACTATTCAAAATAAGTGAAATATTTCTGTCATGGTGGCAAAAAGTACAAAATAAAAGAAAATTTGAGGAAAAAAATACTTTGACTACATTTTATCTCCCTCCAATACGTATATGATTGAAAGTAGCTTCATTTTTGTGGAGAGTCTCTGAGTTCTCACAATACAAGAAAACATGTTCACTTATCAGAGGTGATGATATTCAAATCATGAATTAACCATCTCAGCTATGTACACTGTATCAAGGTTGTGACAACTTCTTGTAAAATAATAGAAGTATCTAATGTAATTGATTCTTTTCATTGTTTCATAAAATTGCTTTGTTTGATTGCAGGAGAGTTTGGACTGAATTTTCATTACCTAGTTCTTAACAATTTACACTGGGATTGAGACAGTATTGAGTTAATGAGTTAGAATTTATATTGAGCCTTAACTGTCTTCATGAAGTAACTAGGGAAAGAAAATCATGGCAATAATGGAGTATTTTTCATTATAAACTATGTTGTATGGCTTTTATAGTCTGGTTTTTAATAGATCTACAGAAATTAAATTGGAATTCTACCAACTTTTTTGTCTTTGTCATCCTGTTAAAACCGTGTTAAAAAATGTCAAGACTAATGTGCTAATTCTGTTCTTACTGAAGTGAGGAGGAGGTGGTATCAGTCCTGTTGTTTTTCAGGCCCCGTTTTTGATTAAGTAGTAAAGTGTATAAAGAAAAGCGTGCAAAATGTACTTTCCCATAGTTCCTAACGCAGAATAGAAATTGAGTGTAACTTAGTAGGACACTGACAGATGTTATCCTAAAGTCCTGATCAGGATACATTGTCATGAGAAGTGTAGAAACTTTCAAAGTCAGAAGGGTGAAATTGTATTCTATATGAAGGGAATCATTGTGTACCCACTTTTAGAAAGAGCAGAACAGAGAACCCTGGAGCTGTAGCATCTTTACCTCACCTTTGGGTCTGGGAAGATCATGGAACAGATCGTCCTAGAAGCTGTCAAAGGCATATGGAGAATGGGGAAGTGATATGAGACAGGCAGCATAGCCTTACTATTGTCAAATCTTGCCTGTCTTCTGTAATCAATGTCTGTTTCAGTGGACAGGACAAGAACTGTGGTTTTGATGAGTGTATTGTGCAGTGGATAAGAAATTGGTAGGATGGTTGAATCTAGAGTATAGCATTCAACAGCTTGGTATCCAGATGTGCTTGGACAAGTGATGTCCCTAAGGGGTCCATACTGGGACCAATGCTGTTAATTACTTTCATCATTACGTAAGCAGTGAGATCAAGTGCACCCTCATCAAGCTTGCAGATGACACCAAGATGAGTAGTGCAGTAAACAAACCAGAGGGATGGGATGCCATTCACAAGGACCTGGACAAGTGATAGAAGTGTGCCTGTGTGATTCTCACAAAGCCAAGTGCAAGTATCTGCCCCTGGGTCAGGGCAGTTGATGGTATTAATGCAAGCTGAGGGATGTTGAGATTGAGAGCAGCCACGCAGAGAAGGGCTTAAAGATACTTGGTGGTTGGAAAGCTGGATTTGAATTGGCAGTGTGTGCTCATGGCTTAGAAGTCAGTCATATCCTGGGCTGCATCAAAAGAAAGATGGCCAGTAGTTTGAGAGGAGTGATCCTGCTACTCTACTCCTCTCTGGTGAGACCTCACCTGGAGTACTATATCCACCTGTGGAGTCCTCAGCACAAGAAGGACATGAACTTGTTGGAAGGAGTGCCACAGAAATTATCTGAGGGATGAGTCTCCTCTCCTTTGAGGATAGGCTGAGAGTTGACGTTCAACCTAGAAAATAGCAGGGTCTGGGGAGACCTTATGGCAGTCTTTCAGTAAGTTAGGGAAACTAGTAAGAAAGATGGGGGCAGGTTTTTGAACAAGGCCTGTTGCAACAGACAGAGGGTGATAGTTTTAAACCAGAAGTGGGGAGATTCAGACTAGATCTAGGGAATAAATTTTTTACAGTGACAGCGGTGAAACACTGGAACAGTTTCTCAAAGAGGTGGTAGATCTCACATCCCTGGAAACATTCATGGTCAGGCTGGGTGGGGCTCTGGGCAACCTGATCTGGTTGGAGATGTTCCTGTTCACTGCAGAGAATTGGAGTAGATGACCTTTGAAAGTCCCTTGCAACCCAAAGCATTCTGTGATTTCCTGAGAGGGGTAGCAATCATATGTGGCTGATAGATGTATTAATACTGCTGAGAATCTGTGTATATCCAAAAGCATTAATATATTCAAATACTGTTTAGTGATTGTATATAGAAACATGAGTGTGTAGATTACTACGTATGCATAAAATAGTCAATCTCGGCCTTATTCATAGATACGCTCCATGAATAATATGTCATTAGGTTGGACTCTATTAAAATTTTCATTATATATAAGTGTAGAAATTAATCTTGTTATTTGAGCTTTTAACGTTGTCTTTTAGTTGTATACTTCTGTTTAAGTATAGGGGTATTTTGTAAGAAGAGGTCTGCTGTAGTGAAAAGGGTATTTCACAAATGTATAAATTATTGTTTCTCTCAACATTTAGTTATCTACATTCTTCCTTGCTGTTACTCCATTCCACTGCTAGAAGATTGCAGTAATCAATTAATAATCCCCTGCATTTTAATTCATAATATGAAATAAAAATTGAATATACAAATCTAGAAATCAAGCATATATTCATGCATGTTGATTCCCTCAATAAATTAAATTTTCAGTTCCTCCCTACAATGTTTATTTATTCACAAATAGAAGAAGTATCACTTTAAATTTTAATTGACACAAAAGCAGCTGAATTTTGTAGACAGATTGCAGGCAAATATATTCTCTCACATATAAAACAAAAGCTACATATAGTTCCACTTGCTAAGAATGGCAAAAGTATAAGTGAAATATGCATAAAACACAAACTTAATGTGAATGAGCACAGCTATAATACTTTGAGGTTTGTATTCTAATTCTTAACTTTAAATAGCTAGCCTTACATACCTTTTTCAGAGGGTTGACTAAAAACGCCCTAAAGTTCATCCCCCAACTCAGATATCAAATAAATAAATTAATTAAAAATTGCCACTTGCAAAACAATTAGATTGGTGGCCTTGCTTGCAAAAGCAGACATTGAAAATTTGGAGTCTTCCTTCTTCCAAATAATATATATTCATTCCCCACAGGCAGCAGTGATGGTTCTTGGGATAAAGAAAAACTTCAGTCTCCCCCCACCCAAGGATCACAGGCCTCTGTTAACCACCCCAACTTGCCTGGACAGCATAAAGTTCCAGGTAGTCATCCTCTCAACCCTCTTCAACAGAACCACCTTCTGCCAAATGGTACGGGTTGACATCTTTCAGCACTGACATAAGCAGCTTTCCAATTCCTGTCTTTATTTTGTGTTCTATAAATAGGCTATAAAAAATAAAAGATGTGGGGAATATTGAAGTACTTCCTTTAAAGTATTAAACAGGGGAAATGGAGACAATAAAGAAAAAATGCAATAAAACTGATAGAATAACGGCTAATCTGTCCATCAGTGGCATAATAATGCTAAGGCACCTTAAAGGAGATATTAAAAAAGATAATAAATAACCATTGCTTAGCAATGGTATCACATTTTGCACTGATATGATCAAACTAAGTGGTCTAATAGCCTCTCCTTGTGGCTAGAAACCCTCCATGATTGGTAGTGATTTACCCATGCATACCACAGAAGAAAACTGACATATAGCTACCTTGTCCTGCAGTGAAAACCATCTTGTCACCCATCACTCAAATATCGTCTGACAGAAAAAAAACTAGACAGTGTTTTAAAAATATGCAATATAGTAATAATAACAATAATAGTAATAATAATTTTCCTTTCTTTTTCCCCCACCAGGATTGGAACTTCCTTTTATGATGATGCCCCACCCATTAATTCCTGTGAGCCTACCTCCAGCATCTGTGACAATGGCAATGAGCCAGATGAATCACCTTAGTACCATCGCCAACATGGCAGCAGCAGCGCAAGTGCAGAGTCCTCCATCCAGAGTTGAGACATCTGTTATTAAGGTAACGACA
Organism: Upupa epops; assembly: GCA_013397515.1. NCBI lineage: Eukaryota > Metazoa > Chordata > Aves > Bucerotiformes > Upupidae > Upupa > Upupa epops. Next base: position 217,522 of record VZRI01014188.1, on the reverse strand, counting down.
TAAAAAAACCTACCCACCCACACTCACAACTCATAAATATTATGGAAGTAGATAGGTGTTATAAGGTAAGTCATAAAGTCAGTATGTATGAGAAGCCAAGTGGTATAGATCTGGGAAGACAGTACACTGCTTGTGGCCAGTGTTACCAGTTCTTCCCCCCCTCTTTAAATAAGTATTAAAGCAGTGCTTAAGTTAAACTGTTTTCATGCAGGTTCTGTTATTGTTGACCTAGAAACATACGGTATGATGATTTACTTTAGGTATCTGCATAATCAAATGTAGGATCTTCATCTGAATGAGAAAAATCTTTACTTTGTGGATAACAGAGGTGTTGTGAAGTCTGCCTGGACATGATCCTTTGCGTCCTTCTCTAGGTGAACCTGCTTTAGCAGGGAAGTTAGACTAGGTAATCTCCAGAGGTCCCTTACAACCTCTCCTGTTCAGTGACTCTAGGATCTTTTTTGGAGGCCATCAGTGGCATTCCTTTCTCACCTTTGAAGACTTGGGGAGTTAAGGCGTTGGCTTGAAAAGAATCGTTTTGTTAGGTGCTATTTCAACAAGGCTAGAGTCTACTTTAATGTTCATCTTGCCTGTATTTGGGAAATATAATCACTGTTGTAATTGTTTGATTACATGATGATTTATTTCCTCACATTTTTTTTCCTCTTTTTATTTGATCAGTATTTAGTAACAATTACATGACACTAAAGTTATCTGGAACATATATGGTGCTCCATGTTTTTCTCAATTATTTTTCTTAATTAATGTAGTGAGCACTAGAATATTAATTTGTAAGATACCTCTGTAATACTTGTTACAGAGATATCTTAAAAATGAATATTGGGATGGAGCACATGCTGAATGGCATTGGAGAACTATGAATTATTATGTCGATAAAACTACAAACCTTTGTTTTCACTATTTTTCCTACTGTTTCCCTGTTGTCATTTTCTATGAGCTATTCGATTTCATACGTAACAGTACAAAATGTGACCTTCACAAGTGTTGTTAACCTTCTGTTTCTAAATTTGGATAAGCTGCCTGCTAGCTTGTAAAGGTAATTTGCAAGCTAGTTCTAGCCTCTAAAGTTGTCTAAGTTGCTGTGGTCTGTATTTAAATACATCTGTGGTGTCATACGCTGGTATGACCCCTGTGTCCAATCAAAGTCAGATATGTTCAAAGTACCACATGGAATCTTAGAATCATTAGGGATTGGAAGAAACCTTGAAAGATCATCTAGTCCAATCCCCCTGCCACAGCAG
>VZRI01014188.1:192636-216210 GCA_013397515.1 Upupa epops | reverse complement strand
CCATCCTCCTGACACCCACCCCTCAGATATTTGTAGACATTAATGAGGTCACCCTTCAGCCTCCTCTTCTCCAAGCTAAAGAGATCGGGCTCCTTCAGCCTTTCCTCTTAAGGGAGGTGTTCTACCACATAGCTACTAAGCAGTGTAAAAAAATTTTCTTTTTGAGAAAGCAGATGTGTAACAGATCTCATCCCACTATGGGAAATGCTAGACCCAGAAAGCAGTTAACTGAGAAGTATTTCTGGCCCGTCTGATCTGAACCTGTCTAATAGAAGTAGAAGTATTAGGCTCTGAAAGGGAGACCACTGTCACAACTGTATGTTATTTCAGCCGTAGCAGTACCATACCAGATAATTTTCCTTATCCCAGGGTTCCTTTCCTTTTTAACAAGTTTATTCTTGTATAGCTCATGTAGTTGGAAAGCAGTTTCATTATAATCTAGGCAAAGATTTTGAAAGTACCTAGTAATTTTAGTTCTCTGTTTGAAACATTTCAGCAGCAATTCATAACTGGAAAATCATACTCTTTTTTCAAAATCTTGCTTATTTAAGCATTTGTTTGTTTTCATAATCGACACTATTTATCTCTGTCATTACTGAAAATTCAACTATCCTGTACTCCTGCTAATAAAATCTTTATCATAGCTGCCAAATTTTGTGCAGCTTCTGGCATAACATCTTGTGCAAGTTATTTAACAAAACAGGTTTCATGTTCCCATCTGGTTTGCACATAACCATAAATTAAAAATACGTGGATTTACAACAAAATGTTTCTCAATAGCCAAATTAACCCAAATTCTGTTTAGAAAAGTGTGTTCCCTCAAGGGTGGAATGTACTCTTTTTAAAGTTTGCACAATTAAGTTAGAGTTCTGGGACATACAGGTATTATCTATGGATAATAATAATAATGGAGACACTAAGNAGTTTGCACAATTAAGTTAGAGTTTTGGGACATGCAGGTAAAATCTAATGGAGACACTGTTGTCCTGTCTTCTTCAGTCATGATCTGTGACATATTGCCCGTGGTACATTTCTACTACAGGTAGACCCATAAACACAAGCATTAATCTTCCAAACAGAACTCTCTTTTAGATGTAAGATCTTACTGAACTCTATTATTTCAAAAGTAGAAAGTTGGAGGACTTTCTACCTCATTCCTTCAGCCCCTTTGTTGTACAGCATGTGTCGAGACGTATGTTCTCTTTGCAGATCGCACATAAGTATAGTCATGTGGATACACAGAGCAAAACCAAGAAAAACTCTTCTAATTTTCAATACTGAATAGAATTCAAACCCTAGCAACATGAAAGTGTGAGGTTATGGAGATTTTCTTCCCATGAGCATGGACATGTCATCACTGTCAATTTACGTGTTTTTCATTAGGCACAGTCAGAGGCTGCAACTTTAGTGTAAATTGAATTGTATTCAGTAAGTAGATTGAATTATATTCAGTAAGTACGCTATAATCAGCATACTTTTTAAACCTTGCACTGGTAATGTAAAATTGGTCAAAAATGTGTTATGAACTGGCTGCAGAATAGAAGCCAGAGAGTAGTGGTTACTGTCTGGTTGGAGGCCTGTATCTAGTGGGGTCCCCCAAGGATCAGTACTGGGACCAGTCCTCTTCAATCTACTCATTAATGACTTGGATGAGGGATTAGGGGGCACTGCCAGCAAGTTTGCTGATGACACAAAGCTGGGTGGTGTTGCAAACATCCCAGCAGACTGTGCTGCCATTCAGCAAGACGTGGACAGGCTAGAGAGCTGGGCAGAGAGAAATTTAATGAGGTACAACAAGGGTAAGTGTAGAGTCTTGCATCTCAGCAAGAACAACCCCAGGTGCCAGGATAGGTTGGGGACTGACTTGTTGGAGAGCAGTGTAGGGGAAAGGGACCTGGGGGTCCTAGTGGGCAGCAGGAAGACTATGAGCCAGCAGTGTGCTTTTGTGGCCAAGAGGGCAAACAACATCCTAGGGTGCAGCAGAACGGGGGTGGTTAGCAGATCAAGAGAGGTTCTTCTGCTCTGCACTAGTGAGGCCACATCTGGAGTATTGTGTCCAGTTCTGGGCCCCTCAGTTCAAGAAGGACACAGAGCTGCTGGAGCAACGAAGATGCTGAAGATAGAGCATCGAAGATGATGAAGGAAGTAGATTATGAGGAAAGGCTGAGGGAGCTGGGTCTCTTGAGCTTGGAGAAGAGGAGGCTGAAGGGGGACCTCATTCATGTGTACAAATATGTGAGGGGTGGTTGTCAGGAGGATGGAGCCAGGCTCTTCTCAAGGTCATCTGGTGACAGGACAATGGACAATGGGTGCAAGCTGCAACATAGGAGATTCCATATGAATTATCAGAAGGAACTTCATCCCAGGGAGGGTAATGGAGCATTGGAACAGGCTGTCCAGGGGGACTGTAGAGTCTCCTTCTCTGGAGATGTTCAGCACCCACCTGGATGTGTTCCTGTGCGACTTGGTCTAGGTGATCCTGCTGTAGCAGGGGGATTGGACTAGATGATCTTTTGGGGTCCCTTACGATCCCTAATGATTCTACGGTTCCATGATTCTGTGATAATACCTTAAGCTACAATTAAAGTAAATATCTTAGGAAACAGAAGTAAGTGAGGTCAAACCTTTTTATTTATTTTTAGCGGAGTAGATAAATAGTGTAGTGGCTCTCTTTCACAAAACTTCCTGTCATTAGACTCACAGAGCCATTTTGGTGAGAAGATCGTAAAGTTCAACCACAAACCCAGCACTGCCAGGTTACTACTAAATCATTTCCCTCAGCAGTACATCTCTATGCCTTTTAAATATCTCTAGGGTTGGTCACTCCGCTACCTCCCTGGGTAGCCTATTCCAATGTTTGATATCCTTTTCCATGAAGAAATTCTTCCTAATATCCAGTCCGAACCTCCTGTGGTTTAACTTGAGGACATTTCCTCTCATCCTATCTGATTAAGAGAATAGATCAACACCCATCTCTCTACAAGCTCCTTCTATGCCTCCTTCTCTCCAGACTAAACAAAATTTCTTCCCTTTTTTTTACTGCTATATTTTTAGACATTTTGGTTGTGCTTTCATTATCTTCTTGCTAATGATTTTTAATGTTGATGTTACTGAAATGTTTTTTCTTGGTCACAATGTTTCTGGAAGTTGATTTGGAAAGTTTGTGAATCACTCCTCTGGGAAATTCACAGTAACCTGAACTTGGTACCCGAAAGGACATCTGAGGTTTGCAATTCGAATACTGAGATGTTTACAGGTTTAAACTCTGAAAGTTGGAAGATCTGTGAGAACTCTCTACTCTAAGAGTAAATAAATTATAACCTTATGTAGTTCATTAACAGAGGACAAAATTAAATCTTACAAAATTTGAGTCTTCAGATTATAAACAACCTGGTTCATTGGACAAAAGAATTGCCATTGTGAACAGTGCCACAGTAGATGACTTGCTGACCTTTACTTCCAGTACACTGAGTTCACAGTTTGTTCTGTTACCTTTACACTCAGAAAACTTCAAATGCTTTTCTATTACTGGGCAATATTTAATTTCTTCATGATAAGAAGTGGGAATAAAGCTGAGATCAACCAAGCATTTTATCCTGCTGTGTTCAGGAGATGAGACAAAGACAAAATTACAAGGGAAGCCTTACAAAGCAACACTTAAGATTTGGCAGTGACCTCTGAGCTCTAAGATCTTCCGAATTGTATTTCAGAAGAGTGTTGTGCCCTTTCAAACATGAGTCGAACATTAGATGTCTTTTTGTAATGGAAAGTTTAGATATATGAGTCGGATGAATAAGAGGAGAGCAACAACAAGCAGGGACAGCAGATTGTGACAGCAATGAATTGCAATGAGTGTGACAGCTGTGACCTGAGGATGCTTTAAACATGAGGTGGCTTTCATCACCTGCCCATGGTTTCAAAAGCTCAGCTTGTTAGCAATTTCACTACCACATTTTTTCCACTCAGCAACAAAATATATGAAATATAAAGGACATAGCTCATGTTAATAGCAACTTGAAATAATTATATGTTGTAAAAGGTAGAACAGAGCAGCATGCCAGAATATAAACTTGCACTTTATCCATATAATGGAACTGATACTTAGAGAAAGAATTAAGAAAAATGCAGGAGAAATCAGTATCTCCAGCTGAAAAAGTAACCAATGGCACAGTAATTTTCCACTGCTTATGAAATAGCTGCAACTAAACTTCTGCTATTCCACTAATTCTTTAAATATATCACAACACATTGTGTTATACTTGTTTGTAACTTGTTTTTACAAATATATATGTATGCATATTTTTTCCTATATCCAATAGCAGATATATACTATTAGTATGTTTATTGACGAAGGAAGCTGCTGACAGATATTCATTCATTTTTTTATTGGCAATATATATGTCTGTTTCTACTGATGTAATTTAAGGTCACTATATTTTTCACATATAAGACTAAATAATAGCCAAAGAGAAGAACTATGACACTGCCATACAGAAGTGGTGGAACAGAATACATTAAATATCTCATGTCAGAGTAGTGGTGAGCAAGTTCAGAGCGTGGACCAGAAAGGAAACTAGGAGGAAAATGAGCAAGTTTACCACATGGAGTGGGTGGGCAGCAAAGAGTCTATATATAGGTATACATATAGATTCTGAACTATATTATGAAACAAATTAATATTTAATTTTCTTTTTATCACAGCAGTATAAGATACAGTATCATAAATCTATTTGTATGAACTTGCACATAACACAGAAAATTTTCATGTTAGAATAACTATTTCTTCTTATTTTATGTTAATATAAATATGAATACATATAGTTACTTCTGTTTCTTCCTTTAGCATTGGAAGACCTTAGGTCAAACCATGTCTTAACTCCTTTATTATAGGAGAAGTTACTTTATCCTACCTCATAGATTATTCCTGTCTATAAGATTAAAATTATTTATTTTAACTTCTACTACAATCTTTTTACAGTGAGGATGATAACCATATCTGATAGCTGTAATTCAGAGTAGTATTTTTTTTAATAATACAGGATCCTATAATTTGTTTTAACATGAATGTTTCAGGTGTTTGAAGCTGATAGCATCCATATGCTCCTAGGGATTAATTTATGTCATGTCAAATAGGTACCAACAGACAACACATGATGCATTGCAGGTAGCCCTGATTTTTCTGTTTGGCAGTTTGTATGTTCACATGTGTAACAGGAACAATGTATGTGGTTTAAGACTAAATGGATGCAAAATAACCATGAGGCCAGTATAAGGAATGGGACTCTTTTTGCTATCTTGGATGTATTTTAGTTAACTACTTTGGAGTGAGGCAAGTTCTACATTGGAAATGTAAATGTGTAGGTAAAAAGTGAACCTAGGGTCACTAGCTCATATGTAGACATTTATACTATTGGCAGCAACATTTAATCTGACAAATTCTTGTTTTTATCTGGTATATGGTTTGGATTGACTATAAGTGGCACTTTGTGAACTGGAGTGGTTACTTTTCAAGTAACATTAGATTGTCAAAAGAGGAGAGGAAGAAACCACACAGGAAATGTGTGAACAAGTTGCCAATAAGAAATAGTAAATTCAATTTCAGGAGACTGTTGGAATTCTGTATAGTTTTTTGAGTACCTTAGGGTATTTTATTTGTTAAACCAAGTTTTCATATAATTTGTAAATTTAGTTTAAAGGATACACATAAAAAAAAAAAGGAAGCAGGACCCAAGTAATTGTCATCACATTTTTAGGAGAGACTACAAAACCTGGAATTCTGTACTTCGATGTTTTGTGGCTCTTCCAGATATAATCCTGCTTCAGCATGATTCCAAACTGTCAACTGCATGCGTGCTACTGTAGATTTGGCAGCGAAGTCATGCTCTTTCTTGGTATTGAAAGGCATATACTCTTGTTTGTTTGCTTGCTTGTTTTTAATCTCTGTAATGCCCCAACCCTATGAAACTCAATTCCTGGCTACATCACAGTACTTTACGTGCTCTGCTTCTCTGTTGCTAAAATACCGCTTAACGATTACTTAGAGTCTCCTGTTTGGTCTTGCTGTCAGTTAACTGCTGCTGATACTCCCAATAATCCTGTAGTAAAGAGGGCAATAAAAATCAAGTAAATCTATAGTCTTTTTGTCTTTGATCTCCTTCTACATTTACTTCTATCAGTATTCTTGTTGTGGGAACAGCAAAGCAGAATCAATAAAAAATTGCAGACATAAAACAGAAAAATTGGTCAAAAAGATAAATATATTCAAGATATTCAATCAAGAGGAAAAGAAGTCTTAATATTATGGATCATGTTCTTTGTAAGAAATAGATTCAGTAAGTGCCATTGACTACAGCATGAAATATTTTAACTCCTGAATTTTAGATTAGAAATTTAAGGACAAGAAAACATGTGCATCAGTAGAAAGCTAGCAAGATCTTCAGTAAACTAAGAGATTATTAGCAGTTTACTGTGGAAATGATGGGAAGCCAGGTGCCTTCCTAGACAGATCCAAATTTTATGAACTATTCCTGAATCAAGACCTGCCTGGATGCTGCTCTGTGCTTTAGGCAATCCTGCTTTGGCAAGGGGATTGGACTTGATGGTTTGACGTCCCTGCCAACTCCAAAGCTTCTGTGATTCTGTGAAAGATTTTGTTTTTAGACTAACAGTGTGTGAAACAGTGTGTATCATGTATCCTTTCCCTGCTATGCAGCTACCAAAATGATTGAAATGTCTGACACTGAAAAGGCGTTCTTTTATCCTCTGCATTTCAATGCCTTAAAGCACAGACATCTGTAAAGGAGTTTGTTCAACACTGAAGAGCATCAAGACAGCTGACCAGTTGTAAAAATGATATACCTCTAAAGCGAGATTTAGTTGCATGTCTAGAGCTCAGACCGTGACTAAAATTAAAGGATGACTAAGCCCAAGAAATGAATCTTATAGAGAAGCAAGCTAGAATAAATGGAAAAGCTGAGAATGGAAATACCTTTGAGGAAGACATATGCGGGAGATGAAGGCTATGCATGCGAAACTTGTTGGTTATTTGAATTAGGCATATTCAAACTTTTTGAAAAGATTGTGGAATTTGATCCCTAAGGAACAGGAATGGTGAAGCATAAAGGAAGTTTGTGGAGAGACAGGTGGTGAAAACCTAGAATATATCTATTCCTTTATCTTCTTAGCAGCAGAGGAATTAATCCTACACTTAATAGCTGAAATGTCTTCTCTTCATTAGTGATACAGGGACCAACAGCTGAACTCCATCAACTTTGCATTTTTATTGTATTTTTGAAGACTTTTGGTAATGAATCCCTTTTCAAACACTGAAAGCATGCTGCTGGGGCAGAAAGAAAGGAGACCAAAAAAAAGGTTAATATTAGATGGCTACTTTCGTGACCTGGTAAGAGCTACAAAGACATATATAACGCAAGGAAGGAACTATTTTGGACTTCTGGGTACCATTACTGACGTGTTAAGATACATCTTAATAGGAAGTTGCTTAAAAGAAGCAGGTGGAATGAGATCTTCCAGTATGGTCAGTGCAGCTCCCTAAAGTGAAAGATTCACACATGGTAGAAGCATTTTTTGATATTAAATATTAGATTCTTAAATGCTTAGGATTCATGATTTATTTGAGATTGGAAACAGTACCAAGATAAAGAAAGCTTCAGATCTGTCTCATACTAGTATGTTGCCCACTACTTAGTGTGACTTTGGTTTTAATGCCCATTTAAAATTCTTACCAATGCTGTAAAGTTGGTCAAGTGTGTGTTGTTGCTACAAATGCCCTAAATTGTTCACACTCTTTTTAACATGTGAGTACCTTTAGAAAGAAATGGGGAAGCAAAAAAATTAGTAAAAGGGTAGTTGAGACTTACGTTTTGAAAGCATTAAATAATCCCGTATTTTTTGTTTTCTAGTAAATATTGTGAATAGAACTTTGAGACCTGTTCAGCTCATCAGCCAGTAAGTGAAAGGGTAGTGGTCTGGGCATCTTTCTGAAACTCCAGAAAGCAGAGCTCTTTTGTAGGTCTTGTCTGTCAATCAGGTGGACATCTCAAAACTGTAAAGTGGCTCAAATGGCTCAAATGTGAGCATTTTTTAGTTTAGGAGGCTCCATGGATTTGGTATCTATAGCCAAACTGACCAAAATGGGAGACAGTTTGTCTTCAAGGTGGGCCCCTTTGTGTAGTATCCTAGATAAGGCTATACCTGAAGTTTCCTCTGTAGCTCATGTGTCAGAACTGCAGTTAGAAACTTACATTCAAATACGCTGATTTAAAACAGAACCCTGCAGAGTTTCCTCCTCATAATTTTAGCAAAGTCACTCAGAATTTATTTGATTGCTGAAACACCCTCACCAGTTCATCAGTTAATCTGGTTCGAGACAAGATTAACCAATTAATTTAGTTGATGTGCTTATGGGCTGAAAAAAAAAAACAAAACAAAGCAAGGAGGATTCAAAACTACTTACAAGTGGTTACCGCTAAACTTACAAGTTACAACCGCTTACAATCACAAGCAAAACCCAAAGACTAATTTGATTTGGCAAGACATGTTTAATTCACAGAATAGAAAAGCCCCAAAAGAAGGACATACAAACCTTAATCACATGCTCTTACATAACTGGGCTGAGCCACTACCTACATCACTTCAATCAGGTTGAAACCTCTAGCAGTTCTTATGGGAACATGGCTTATTCCAATTTTCCTGTCCTGAGAGACAGTGGCTGTGTAAAAGGCCTGTTCCCTGTTCCATGTGCTTTCAAGCCAGCCTTACACTTCCAGTGTGCCAATTCCTGCAGGCCACAAATGGAGAAAACACTTTATTTCAGCAAATAATGCATTGCAGTTGAACCCTTTCTTCTGCTGATCTCTGAGGCTCCAAAGCTCCCATTTTCTTTTCATTTGCCATGTTCCAGCCTGATGACATGTACTCCTTTCTGAAAAAAGGCCAGACAAGTGAGTCGCTCTCCACAGGAAGCAGGGAACAGGAAGCTCTGAACTAGTTGTGCTGGCTTTCCAGAGTCACAAATTCAGCTTACCATTCCAAGGTGCTCATCACAAGTTGCCCAGTCCTTGTGCCAAGAAACCCACCACATTCAAACTACAGGAGAGACGAGTGTATATAAAGATATCTGGAGATATCTTGAGTGGAATTAATTTTGTGTTGGGAGTAGACAATTTTTAGGAAACAAACTGGACAGGGGACTGTCTCCTAGGTAAATTCTGTTCAATTATCATGCAGTAAACACAGTTTCTTTGCTGTGTCATGTAGACTTAGTTGCATAAAAGTAGCATTTGGCAGGGTACAAAGTAGCTCTGATCAAGTGAGTTATTTACTACACATGGTTGTGTTTAGTAAACATATTCCATGTTTTGTAAAATTTGCAAGTGAAGCCTACATGTAAAGTTATTGTCTTACCACAGAGAAAATCCATCCTCTTTTTACACAAAATCTCTATAAGGAAGACAGCTTACATTGCTATTCCAACACCATTATCTTATCGCTATGACTTTTTAGAGCTACTATTATTTCCATTTATTATTGCACTTAGTTTTGATACAGAAAAAAAAATTTCTATGGACTATATTATTGACTGTGGAATTATGAAGTGAGGATATAAAAATCAGTTAAGATATTAAATTAGTTTATTTTCAATTTCTGTGTAGTTTAATACCAAGTTTTGTTAGAGTTGAAGGGTATATTTCAAATAAATTTATAATGTCAGTATATATAGTTTCCTTATAGAGTTTGTCTTCTATGTCTTATTATATGTGAATAGAACAACTCATTATCTGTTTTGTTTGTGCAGTAATTATATTTTGTTGTCCTGTGCATTCTTTTTGCTGTCTCTGTCTCATAATACATGCTGTAAAAGCACACATAAATAAATAGGATAAACAAATTAAGCTGTTTAAATAAATTAATTTACTCTGCAACTCGTATTCAAATCTTATGTGCTCACTGGTTTTCAATTTAATGAAACCCATCTAAGAACAATACATTGTATGCCAAATAGTGAAATTATATATTAAATGCATGATTAAATGTACAGTGTTCCAATTTATGCCAAATATGTATGCTGTGCATGCTTAAATCCTCCTAAATCTAAAGAAATAAATCTTCTGCATTCTGGAAGCATCTACATTGTAATCCCCCTCTTGAATACCCGGTCCATGGAAATATAAACAGATTCAAAGTCATAATAAGCCTAGAGCTGTAATGCAGTTAAACTATACTCATCAATGTCTTTGACTTAAAAACCCAAGACTGTTAAAATGGAATCCACTTCTAAAGTGTCTTCTACCACTCCATCAATAGGTCTATTGAATCCCTTTGCAATCAGTATCTCATGTTTAGCAACTATTTATTATGAAGCTTACCCAGAAAAACTCTATTGATTACTTGGCTGTGTTGATAAGTTTCATAGGAATGCATTCAGAGAAATGCATATATATTCATCTAGCAATGCATGAAAACAATATCTGATGTAAAAGAAGTTTGCTCTGTCAGGAGAGTGATGCTCTTCTCAGGAAAACTTCTAAACATCTACAGAAGCAAGTTTTCGGATGTGTTATTGAATACATACTAATTGTGCATTCCATTATCAAAAGCTTTTAGTGAGTTAAATGTATACAGTTGTTTGTTTTGAAGTACGATTCAAACCATCCCAGTCCTCATACTCTACTATGAAGAATCAAAAAATATCTTGAAGTGATGCTCCCTCTTGGTACCATACCAGACTTTCCCCTGAAAAACTGGAAGTGTGTGGCCATATTATTGGCCATATCACTTCAAAATAGGGAGAAACACTCATTTCGGTTTTGAAGTGATATGGCCAATAATATGGCCACACACTTCCAGAAAAGTGTGGTTTATTCCAGGTTTGTATTTTCAATTCAAAAAATGATGTTGATTCAAGTGAGCTGGATAAAACCTACTAAATAAAATAAAGCAAATAAAACCTTTCATTTATGTAAGTAGAGATGTGGTTTAAAAGCCTGAGAGGATGAGCAATACTCATGGTGCATACTATAACATACGGTATGGTGTCCAAAGTAGCCAAGCTTCATTTGACAATGGTCTGCAAATCCTGGCCACCGCAACAGAGAAAAGAGTAGGTGGTATTTTAGTAGGTAGAGAAAATTTAGGGAAATTATAATTGAAAATAGAGTTGAACATTGCTTTACTTTTTTCCAATTGTTTTTCGTGGGGTCTAGGAACGTGTTCCAGACAGCCCTTCTCCTGCTCCTTCTCTTGAAGAAGGCCGAAGACCTGGCAGCCATCCATCCTCTCATCGAAGCAGCAGTGTGTCCAGCTCTCCTGCACGGACCGAGAGCTCCTCAGACAGAATCCGTAGGTCACATTCTTCTCCTTGTCACCACTTTAAATCTGATTAGGTGCAGCTGGTTTTCCTAATCAAAATGCCCTCGTCTTAAGTAGATCTCATATGTATCATCTTTGGAAGTTCATCTGCAATAAGTATCTCTCAACATTATGTTCCCCAGTTTACACTCTAATAATATCTGATGCTACATGAACAGGTACTGATAGAAGATGCCATCATGTCATATTAAACATAAAGATATGAGCTGTGAAATACAGAATTGCATCCGGGAAGCAATTTGCTAGATTAGTTTTAGAACTGAACATATAGTGTAAACATTTTTTAAAGAAATTGAGTTTTATTTAATCTGGTTACTCTAGTTTGATTTCTAAATTGAATCTGACTTCATAAGCACCATTTTACATGGCAGGATTGATAGGTACAGAGAATAGTAAGGTTAAATAAATTAAAAAATTTGCAAACTTTATAATTTTTTTTAAATATAAAAATTTGTAATTGTGAGAAATGTGATGCAGACAGTATTATCACCTCATAGCTCACAAGGGGCGAAGTGAAATTAAACCATTATGTCTCAGTGATAATGTTTTTATGAAGATTCTGTGTACAGAATGTAAACTACATGTTAAAGGTTCTAAATTCTATGGTACTCCAGTGCAACTGATTGAAAAGGAAGGTTTTGAAGACATTATTTTTATGAGTATTTTTCTAAATTCATATTACATTTGTCTATTGCTTTTATTATTGCTCCATTGTAAGTTTTTATGCTCTTAAGAGATCTTTCCACAGTGTAATTTTTCAGCAGGTGAAACTGGAGGATCTGGCATAGAGATAGAAGGCCACTAAATAGCTGTATAAAAGACATAGTTGTGTTGATTAGATGAAGCACACAAGTCTGTTGGACTGCTTCCTTTCAGACTCTCCACACACTCAGGAAGATCTCTTCCTTGGCCTTCAGATGAAAGATCTTTCATTACTATGTGATGAAAAATGACTTACCAAAGCAAAGAAGTTAGTCCTGACCATGACAAGCTGAAAATTCTGTTTTCTTATTACTTGCACCATTTGAAGTGTGGAGTAAAATGGCATTCCATATACTGTGACCTATTTATTTCTCCAGGCTTGACCTATGAGCCTTTCATTTTCTCTCCCCTACCCAGTAGAGGAGGGGAGTGATCGAGCAGCTTTGGTGGGTGCCTGATTTACCTGCCAGAGTCAACCCACCAGAGTTCAAAGGTAAAGTTCTGGGAAAAAAACCTCATGACCCTGAATTATTAATATTTTTTTTTAAATTGACTGAACGGTGTATTTTTAAAAACCATTGAAGACCTTTTCCATTGATACCTAAATTAAAACGAAAATTAATTAATTGAGAAACCCTTACAATTTTGCTAAGGTCTCACACTTGTTTTTTTTAAGAAATCTAGTATTCAGCTTACTCTCAGCAGAGGTCAGTGGGACATTGTGCACATTGTTTCTTCCAATGTGAACATAAGAGTTCCTTAAATATTGGATTGCTTCAGTAACTTAGTGATTTTAAAATAACTCCTTTCCCTCCTATCTGATTTGTTAATATAATACCTAACTCTGAAGTACATCTGCTTTTGTGGTGCCAGAAAAAGTAAGATGACAACTACAGAAATACAGGTTGAATATGAAGGAACAGCTTACTGAATAATGCCTCCTGCAAACAATTTTCGGGGGTAAAAGTGTAATGATAGAAACTACTTTACAAAAGCTTTTGAGGTTTGTTTGAGACTCAAAAAGTTCTGTTTGAGAACCCTGAGAAGAGCCTTCCAGGCTATCTGATGTGCAAATAAGTCATTCTACTGTTGTGCAGTATGTTTTGAGAAACTGTTTATCATGTGGAAGGCCACAATACTTAATTTAAGGATATTAGGAACTGCATATTTGGACTGCTAATATAGCAAGATTTTTTAACAATTATCTAAATAAATCAAGTCAGTCAGTCAGTCTAGAAGTGTCTCACATAGAACCTTCTATGCTTTTGTGGTTTGCTTCACTTGTGTTTCAGTCGTTGTTAAATAAAGAAGAAAACATGTGCAAATATCTGCCTTTGTCAAAGACGCCAAGCTTTTCTTTTAAAAATGTTTTAAATGTTTTCAACCAGAAGTAATAAGAAGCTCGCCCACTGTATGATTACTGATGGCACCAATTAAGTAACTTTGTGGTTGTCAGAATTCTTGTGTAATTAAGACTATATAAATAAGTACAAATGTGTATCATTAATACAACAGCTGATTTTCATTCTGCCTGCACTTGTGTCTAGCAGCTGTCCATCAGAACGGGCTATCTATGAACCAAATGTTGATGGGTTTGTCACCTAATGTCCTGCCTGGACCTAAGGAGGGTGATCTGGCTGGTCATGACGTGGGACATGAAGGAAAAAGAATACACATTGAGAAAGGTAATATGAATATTATGGTTTAACTGTTTCAGTGTAAAGCAAGTGTTGTCTCAGCAGCTAAACAGTTTTATAATCCTGATTTTTATTTAACATATCTTTCTTCATTCTTCTACTTTGTAGTCCTTGAGAATAATGAACGATACTTATATGAGGGAGGAATTTCATAAATACTACAAAGATGAGTGAAAAACAGTTTTACATTACTTTTGTGCCTCTGACCCTTCTACAGTACTGTTTAGGTATTAAGTTTCTGTCTCCATCCAGTTGACTTTAATGACCTACTTCCCAAAGGGACTGAGTACCCGTGAAAATTAGTCCATGTGTGCAAAAAGGAAAACGACTAATACCAAGCCATTAAATAAAGGAATTGCATAAAATGAGGCTGGTACACATTATATAATGGGATTTAAATTTAATTGAGTATATGACCAAAGCGTTTAATCTAAGTGAATAGTCCACATGCACTTATGCTGATTATGACACCGTTTCGTCTCTGTTAGTATTCAAAGTTAAGTTCCTTATTCAGAGTTGTTACAAGGGATTTTGGCAGGGGGGGTGGTGGTGTTGGAATTTTAAAAGCTATGTGTCATGTTATATTTACTTAGTATATTTGAATTTTAAGTACACATTATACATTAAGTGTACAGGCAAGGAACATGACACATCCTTTGAAAAAATATTCTTTGGGTTTATCAGAAAAATCTGTTCTTTGAGCACAATGTGAGAAAAAGTAAAAGGTATAACAGCCAGACATTGAAACACAGCCAAAGAGGCTACAGTAGCAATGAGATTTCAGAATAAGACATTTTGTGCTATGTTTTAATACCTATAAAATGACACCTCCTCTGTCTTGTGTTTGAACACTGAGATATGAAAAGGAATTAAAATCTGGACAATTCTATTCTGGACAGGTGGCATTTTTAATGGGATTAGCAGAAAAATTAATGGAAACAACATTTCTTTTATAAAACCCATTTAGTTTGGTTCATTGAACACACAACCTGTCTTAGCTTATACTATACCCTCACTCAGCCCCTGCAAATTGTGTCCCTGCTGTGAAGTATGATGTGATCAAATAGTTTGTTTTGAATTTCCATAAATGATTTTATTTCAGCCTTTGAAATTACTCATTTAAGTGCAGTCAGACTGCTAAATCCTGCAAAGTACACAGAAAGAATTGTTACTATTTTTGGATGTTATTTTGGTTTTTTAAAGGTTTTCTTTATAATGGCACCCCAAATGTATTTTCCAATCAGTTGCCAGTTCACGTTTTTTGCATGATCTGCTCTCAGGAAAACTGCTGAGAGTTTTTCCCTCAGTCCTTGTTTAGGTCAAACCTCCTATTTTTTGTGTTTTTCTCCACACTCTGTTCCAGCCTACTGAATTAATGGTAAATATTCATGGGCTATCTAGATTGATAGGATATACTAAATTAAAAATTGTTTTCTGTCATGACTACATTTATCATGTCTCTCATACCAATCTTGCAACTTTAATACTAATGTAATCTGTATTAAAAAAAAAGTGATTTAGCTTATAGATATTTGTGGAGATAGTAATTATCTACTTCTGTCACTGCGAGCATGCAGTTAGATTTCCAGACTGTTGCTTACCACTGCAGATCAGTCAAAATTCAAGTGTACACTAAAATGTGAGCAAACATGTATAGGTAGTGGCACTCTGTTGAAACCTCATCGTCATCATCACCTGATTCAAAGGAAAAGGAAAGGAGAACAGACATTCTAAAGAAGTACACGAAGCATTTAAACATTATTATGTTTTCTTCTAAGCCACTCTTGTTGGCTAAAGTCTGTCAACTGCATCTAAACCTGCCAGAAGTCTTGGAAGTGATCTGACATAGGGGAAAAATTATTTATGGTCAATCTGAAGGGCTAACAAAATCACAGCAGAAGCAACTGATAAATATCCCAAATTTTGAAAAGACTTAGTATTGTCTGACCTGATCTGTGAGTTGTATGCAGGAGAGAAAATACTGTTCTATCTAATTTACCCAGCCCATGCAACATAAGGTAATCTATTTAGAAACAGTTCATTGGAAGTTGTAAACTGAATAAACATTTGAGCCTATTCAGTCTTTGGAAGATCATAGGCATATCTGTTCAAGATTCAGCCAGACTTCTTATTAATGGCAAAAATTAGTTTATATTATTGGGGGGGGACAAGCTACCAGTAAATCTCTTTTGCATGTTGGCTTGAGGTTTTTATTTGCCTTCAGACTGCCTTCAGAATTTGTTCTTAGGTTCTGCTGTGTGCAGCCTTGAGTTACCTCATCTTTCATTGGATTCAGGTTGTCATTATCCCACCAAGAGTCAAATTGGGTTCTGTGGATCTGATTTACTGTCAAACTCTAGATCAATGTTTGTTGCAGGAAAATGGCAGGAGTTTCTCTTTGAGGAGAAGGATTTGGGGGTGGGGGTGGACCAGAACTTTAACAGGAGCCATCAGTGTGTGCTTGCAGCCCAGAAAGGCAACTGTATACTGGGCTGCATCAAAAGAAGCATTGACAGTAGATTGAGGGAGATAATTCTTCCCCTCTACTCTGCACTTGCGAGAGCCCATCTGTAGTGCTGTGTCCAGTTGTGGGGTCCCCAGAAGAACATAAAGGTCCTGGAACATGTCCAGAAGAGAGCAACTCAAATGATCAGAGGGCTGGGGCTCCTCCCCAATGAGTACAGTCTGAGCAAATTTGGGCTGTTCAGCCTGGAGAAAAAGAGACTCTATGGTAAATTTCTGGCAGCTTTCCAGTATCTGAATGGCCCTCCAAGAAATCAGGGATAGGGCTTTTTACATGAGTACATAGCAAAAAGGGAAAGGGAAAGACAAAAAGACAAGGGAAAATGGTTACAAACTTGAAGAAGGGAGATTCAGGTGAGATATTAGGAAAAAGTATCTTTCCTGCGGTAGGGGTGAGATGCTTGAACAGGTTGCCCAGAGAAGTAACCTGATAAAGTGAAGGTGTCCCTGCCTCTGCACTGGGGTTTGAACCATACAATCTTTAAGATACCTTCTAACCCTGGCCATTCTCTGATTCTATGATCACGTGTAAACCATGGATGTCGGGACATATTCCAGCTGTTCACACCAGGTGTGTATCTTAGCTATGTCCTAACTTCATATTGGGGCAAGATGCAATGGGCACATTTGAAGTTGCACCAACTCCCTGGGTTCTGTCAGAAGAAAACCTAGATTTTCTAATGGCTATGTTGTAGGCTATCCAGTCTGAACTAGGGAGGACTGCATGAGGCACTGGAGGGCACTTATGCCCCGCAATTTGTACACATCTCAAGATGTCATCATCTGTAGATAAGTCAACTACAGTAGATCTTCAGAATTTTTCCCTTATAGGATAGCAGATTTTCTAATTTTACTGGTAGTTGAGTGTAGAACTGCAAATGATCCTGAGAAGAATGAGGTAAGTTCAAATACACAGTGCTAATTCAAATACTTGACAACCATTATCAAAGACACGTATCTAATGTATAACCTATAACATCTAACCTACAACTGTGTAATCTATAATCATGTATTATTTGATGATACACACTGGGTTGTATCATGTCAGATTTCGTAAGAAGGACTTAGGTGAATTAAGGAGTCATATTAGAAAAGATCCGTGCATTTTTTTATGTTAAAGCTCTGAGCCTTCTCAAGTGAAGATTTTCTATTATTCAAAGTGTTTGCCCTAGGTAGCCCCTCAGTTTTGGTGAGATACATTTGATTACTTATCCTGCTCAGTTGTTATCTGAGATCTTGAAGATCTCCTGGTCTGGAGTTGCAAGAAACTACAGACCTGTTAGCCTCACCTCAGTTCCAGGCAAAGTTATGGAACAGATATTGCTGAGTGCTATCATGCAACAACTGCATGACGGCCAAGAGATTAAGCCCAGTCAACATGGATTTAGGCAGGGTAGGTCTTGCTTGACTAACTCAAGTTACTTGATCAAGTAACTTGACTGGTTGATGAGAGGAAGGCTGTGGATGTAGTGTGCCTGGATTTCAGTAAAGCGTTCGACACGGTCTCCCATGATATACTCCTGGCAAAGATGGCAGCAATGGGCTTTGACAGGAATATTCTATGCTGGGTCAGGAACTGGTTGGATGGACGAGCCCAGAGAGTGGTAGGAAATGGTGTTGCATCTAGTTGGCGACCTGTTACTAGGTGTCCCCCAAGGGTTGGTGTTAGGTCCAGTCCTGTTCAACATCTTTGTTGATGATATGGATGATGGGTTGAAGTTTATCATGAGCAAATTTGGAGCCCATGTTGATCTGTTGGAGGGTAAGAGGGCCCTGCAGAGGGACCTGGACAGACTGGAGAGATGGACAGACTCCAGTAGGATGAGTTTTAGCAAGTCTAAGTGTTGGGTTCTGAATTTTGGTTATAACAATTCCAGGCAGAACTATAGGCTGGGAATGGGGTTCTTAGGGAGTACTCAGGTAGAAAGAGACTTGGGGGTATTGGTGGACAGTAAACTTAGCATGAGTCAGCAATGTGCCCAGGAGGCCAAGAGGGCTAATGACATCCTGGCCTGCATCAAGAGTGGTGTGGGCAGCAGGGCGAGGGAGGTTATCCTCCCCCAGGATTTGGCACTGGTTAGACCACATCTGGAGTATTGTCCAGAATTGTGTTCAATTCTGGGCCCCTCAGTTTGAGAAAGATGTCTAGGTGTTGGAATTAGTTCAGAGAAGGACAACTAGAATGGTAAAGGGCCTGGAAGATATGCCCTATGAAGAGAGGCTGATGGAGCTGGGTCTGTTTAGCCTGGAAAAGAGGAGGCTCAGGGGTGACCTGATTGCTGTCTATAACTATCTTAAAGATGGTTGTAGTCAGGCGGGGGTTGGTCTTTTCTCCCTGGACACTGGACACAGGACAAGGGGTCACAGTCTTAAGCTCCATCGGGTGAGGTTTAGACTTGACATTAGGAATAGGTTTTTCACTGAAAGAGTGATCCGATTTTGGAACAGGCTGCCCACAGAGGTGGTTGGGTCACCGTCCCTGGAGGTGTTCAAGGTTAGTCTGGATGAAGTGCTGAGTGACATGATCTAGATGTTAGATGTTAGGTTTACTTGGTTTAGTTGGATTTAGGTTGGACTGAATGTTCTTGAAGGTCTTTTCCAGCCTTATCATTACTGTGATACTGTGAGGTGCATTTTTGTTTGACTTTTTTTATGTGGCTGAATACTTCATTTTCAGTGATGCTGTCTGGAAATAGTATAGGAGGAAGGTGATAGTGGAGGACTTAAGGACTAGACTGCTGAATCCTGATCCTCTTCTTGCTCATTGACTTGAAGTGTTTAAAAAGGAGTTCAAAATTATAAATGACTTGAAAGTTAAAAAAAACATCCCTTGGAGATGTAGATCCAAATGCCTTGTAGACAGAGGAGAGAATTGAACATGGATCCCATTTCCTGGGCAGTATTCTTAATAATTATGCTTTGTGTAAATGAGGGAAATATATTCTGTATGGCCAGACTCTGGTTGTATGTGGTATACAAGATGGAGTATACCTATGCATTCTATAGGTCAGTCCTACTGCCAGAGTTTCTCTATTTACTATATCCTGACAGCTTTACATGATTTTCTGTTGTCTCCAGACAGACTCTAGGTCTACTTGTTAATTACATCAGATCCCAGTTTGCAGTACCTGTTTTGAATAGTGTTAAGTGATGTTGCTGCTCATAACCACCCCTAACTGGTACCTGCCTAGCAGTACTCAACCTGTATGCTATAAAGAAATGTAAAACACAGTTCACTTCAGTCCGAGATTACTTTCTGGGGTACAAACACCTCAAATATAGTTACTTTAACACCAAATTTAGATGCTTAAGTGTTTTATTGGATCTGGCCCTAGGGCATCAGATTAGAATTTTCTGTCTGCATCAGTTTATATTTTTTCAGATTGACACCACCAACAAATGAAGCCTGAATGTCATGCTTACAGTTTAAATTTAATATGTTACTTGAGGTGTTATGGGAAGGACATTCTGTTGTTGCAAATATGGTTTCTATAACAAAAAATTAAATATTAACCATATTCATAAAATAAGCTGAACTGTTTGTTTCAGGAAAGCTTTTAAACTATGGTATTGATGGAAAATTCTTAAGTAAATTTCAAATAATCATCAATAACACTACCTGACTACTGTGGTAGCATCAATTAATGTATAACTTTATCAAATCCACATATTAAAATGTCCAAGTCTTTATCTCTGTTTTTTTCTCCTGTGGAGATGCAAGCAATCAGAGAAATACCTGGCTAACATCTTATAAAATAGAATATTGAAATTGTAAAATAGTGTAAAATGAAAAATAATTTATTCTAAAGTTATCATTAAAATTACATGTTCCTGTTTGCAGTCATTCATGCAAAAGGGAACTAATGATAAATCTGTCATCTTGTATAGTTAGATATTCACTGTGTATTATCAGCTGTAAATTCTTCTATGATATATAAATAGTGTAAATATATATCAAGCATGCTCATTCACATTAGTAAATACAGAAACACTTCCGAGTATGTTTTTGAGATATGAAAGAATCAAAGAAGGTTTTAGCATTAGCAAAGATTCTCTTCTACTTGAGCTGTCCTCTAGCAAAGTCAACAAACAAATAGTATGGAACTTTGCTTAATTTCTGGTCCTGGTCTGTGTTACAATTATAGTTAGTTGTCTGAGGAAGACTGTTTTTAAAGAGTGTCACTCAGTCTATGTAGTTTTACATCATCTGCATGTTGTCAAAGTGATCTTGATTTGAGCTTCTAAAACTGGACCCATTGTAGCCCAAAGGCACATGCATACTGGCCATTCTATATTTATGGTGACTCAGATGCATCTTGGGTGTATCTGACTTCCTGCATAAGCTCTAATGCATTGTACATGCACCAAGTATGCAATGTGTTCTCAATCTATTGAAACAAATCTGCATGTGCAATTCCTCTGTGCCCTGTGCCCCAAACACTTCCAAAAAGGTACTTCTTCCTTTTATTGTTTTTTTGTGTCTTTCTTTTCAATGATCATTATGTGTCCTTCATGTACTAGACCACAGTATGGTCTTTATAATCGTAGAAGTTGTTTATTACATACAGAGGGGAAGCTAGCTAAACAGTATTTTGAAATAGTATGTACTTATTTTCGTTTTTCTAACTAATTCTTAAATAAGAGGTGTAATGGTAATGGGTAAGTGGTTAGAAAGGACTTATTTCATCATGGTACCACACTGCAGTTTTGAAATTGTTAATTTCCTTTGTATTTACTGCTAGAAAAGATATATTCTAGTGAGTAAAGTTAATGAAGTTATGGCTGTTTCCACGAAAAGGAACTGTGATGTTATGTCCCATAGCACCAGAACTAGGACCAGACAAATAATAGTTTTGTTTCTCTGAAGGCTTTTTGTGAAAGGACGAGAGGTAACAGTTTTAAACTAAAAGAGGGGGAATTTGAATTATTGAAAGAAAGGTTTTACAATGAGGTTGCCCAGAGAGGTGGTGGAGACCTTGGGACATTCAAGGTCAGGCTGGGTGAGGCTCTGAGCAACCTGATCTAGTTGAAAATAGGGGGATTGGACTAAATGACCTTTAAAGGTTCCTTCCAACCCAATTCATTCAATGATTCTATTCTGTGATGCTGTGACTCTGAAGTCATCATTCTTAGGTTTCTGTTGTGCTAGTTTAATGCTTTTGCAGGACAAGAAAAAAACACATGTTGTGACTAGATTCTCTTAATGTCTCAAGACCTGAAGATCAACACACAACTGTTTTATGAATTAAAAAGGAATATAGAGTTATACTTATTATTCCAGAAAACACACATGCACTTGCTTTAATGGAAGAAAACATTATTTTCTAGGCTTTGTTGCACTTTATACTATCGGTTACTGTTACAGAAAAGGGTGTTTACAGCAAAATTTTAGGATTGTCTTCCACTTGAGACTCCTTGACAGAGCTGTTTGAAAAGTGTCAATAACCTGATGTTTACTTTTTTGTTTTATCTAAATTGCTCAGATTCAAAATACAATCAAAAAAGCAAAACACAAAATCATGGGTTTTATGGCTCTCAAGCAGGTCTATCTTCAAGTATGAGAAGGTTGGTTAGGATCTTTATGGGCTGAATCAGGAAACAGTCTGCCTTCATACCTGCTTCTCCTTCACCCAAGTTTAGTTTTGGTTTTAGAGACCAGTGATAGAAGAGTGTTTCCTTTGTGCTAATGATATGCATTAGACTGATTCAGTGATCCTACATTTCTGGAAGAAATGGTGGTGCATTCTTGGCCACAAAACTCCAGAGCAGTAGGTGTAATTAGAATCACAGAATTATTGAGGCTGGAAAAAACCTCTTAAGATCATCAAGTCCAGACTATGACCTGACATCACCAGTCACCTAGACCATGACACTGACTACTGGCAGTCTTTTCTTAAATGTCTTCAGGGGTAGGGACTCTGTCACCTCCGTGGGCAGTCCATTCCAATGTCTGATCACCCTTGCCATGAGGAAGTGCTTCCTAACAGCCAATCTAAACCTCTCCTGGCACAGCTTCAGGCCATGCCTTCTAGTCCTATCACTAGTTTCTTGAGAGAAGAGCCCAACCCCCACCTGTCCCCCTGAGTCTCCTCTTCTCGAGGCTAAATCAGCTCCCTCAGCCTCTCCTTATAAGACTTTCCCTCTAGCCCCTTCACCAGCCTCGTTGCTCTCCTCTGGACCCACTCCAGTACCTCAGTATCTGTCTTGAAGTGAGGGGTCCAGAACTGCCCCTAGTACTCGAGGTGAGGCCTCACCAGTGCCTAGTATGAGGGAGAATTATGTCCCTAGTGCTGCTGGCCACACTATTCCTGATACAAGCTAGAATGCCATTGGCCTTTCATGCCACCTGGGCACACTGCTGGCTCATATTCAGCTGGTTGTCAACCAGAACTCCCAGGTCCCTCTCTGCCAGGCTGCTCTCCAACCACTCATTCTCCAGTCTGTAGCTGCTGGGGGTTATTGTGGCCAAAATGTAGGACCCTGCATTTGGCGTTGTGAAACCTCATCCCAATTGGCCTCTGTCTGTTCAGATCTCTCTGCAGCAGCATCTTCCCCTCTCAACTTGGTTTCATCATTGAATTTACTAAGGGTGGAATTGATCCCCTCATCCACGTCATCAATAAAGATGTTGAATAGAACTGGGTCCACCATTGATGCCTGGGGGCACCACGGCTCACTGGATACAAACATCCAGTTTTTAACCCAGCAGAGGGTGTACCCATCCAAGCTTCTAGCTTTTCCAAGAGGATTCTGTGGGAGGTGGTGGTTAAGCCTTTGCTGAAATCTAGGTAGACCACTTGGCCGCTCACCTGGTTCTCATTGTAGAATGAGATCAGAGCTTGAAGCTGAACTTGAGCTTATCCAAGCTGTGTTTTTCAGAAATCTTTGAAAAGTAGTAAAGCAGGCAACCAGCACAATATTTAGCTAAAGGCAACATCTTATTGGAGGAGAGGATGTCTTGTGGTAAACTTGGTTGGTGCAGAAAGACAGAACTGTCCAGCTGAGAGGCCATAATACTTCCCGGTTAATCACCGATAGACAGCTGAGCTTTCATTTTGCAATCAAAGCCCTGCTGTCTTGAGTCATTACCTACTGCAGGGCTCTAAAATACTTTTTATGTTTTCCTGTGTCTTGACTTTAATAATGGTGATATAAGAACACTAAATACGGACGTTTAATATACTTACTAAATATTAGCATTTTGAATATTTGTTGGGCTCTAAGATTTATTGCAACACAAAACATGAGAAAAATAATCCAT
>VZRI01014188.1:85136-187636 GCA_013397515.1 Upupa epops | reverse complement strand
CGCATAACAATTTTGTGAGGATAGGACATTGTTTCTGAAGAATAGGACTAAAGTCCAGTCCCGAGTGTACTGAATATTTTATTGTAGACAGATAACTGGAGGAATAGTCTCAACTTAGGGCCTCAGACATTTTGGAGAATACCTACATAAGCAAGCAGCAGTCATGTTCATTCTTACTTTGCTCTGTTCTTGACAGAGGAACTGATCATGGGAAAAGGTTTAACAGAAATTTAAATCCAGATTTATCCTGGATTTTCTCCAGAGGTAAAATGGAAAATAACTAAAATGCATTCCTGAATTAGCTAGTTGTGTCTGAAATTCCTCAGATAGCAGAGAGCACTGTAAATATATTTCTCTTGTATCTCAAAGTAGTTTTGTAGGTAAATGGAAAATTTTATCACCATCACCACTGTCCACCTGTGACAAAACTAGAAGTGTGGCCCACAGGTTGACAGAGGTGATTCTTCCCTTCTACTCTGCTCTTGTGAGACCCCACTGTAGAGTACTGCATCCAGCTCTGTGGTCTCCAACACAGGAAAGACATGAACCTGTAGAGTGGGTCCAGGGGAGGTATAAAAATGATCAGAGGGGTGAAACACCTCTATGAAGAAAGGTTGAGAGAGTTGACACTGTCCAGACTGCAGAAGAGGAAGGCTGTGCAGTGGTCTTTTAATATTTCAGTGGGCTTACATGAAATACAAAGAGAGATTTTTTACCAACGTCTGCAGTGACAGGACAAGTGGCAACTGAAGGGGGCTTACAATGGATGTAAGGAAGAATGTTTTTACGATGAAGGTGGTGAGACATTGGAACACATTGCCCAGAGAAACTTCACGTGTCCCATCACTGTAAGTGCTCATGATCATGTTTGATGGGGCTTTAAGCAACTTGATCTGGTGAAACCTGTCCCTGCCCTTGGCAGTGGGTTCAACTAGATGATCTTTAAAGGTCCTTTCCAACCCAAACCAGTCTATGAATCTATGAACAGGTGTTTAATTGTCTAAAACATTATAAGTAACTCTCTGCTAGAGAGTTATTCAGTGTCCAGGAAGCTTCATGTGTCTTCCTGCCCAAAGTGTGCTACTGCTGTTCTCAAAAAGAATGGATTTAGGCTTTTCATGCCCTTTTAAATCCCTTCTTGGTTTAAAGAGTTTTCCATTAATTATGTACAGACAACCTAACATAAGAAGGTAATTCCACAGTGTTAGATGACTTTGTTAAGTTTCATGAGAGTTTCAGGTACAATGTTGTTGTAATACCTCAGTTCCTTTTGAGGACTGAAGACTCCTTAGGTTTTGTACCTGAATAAGAAGCCATAAACAGATCCCACAATCCAAGCCAGTCTTTCAATGAGTCTACGTAGTCCCTATTTGAAATCTAAGATACTTCTAATAAAACTACAAGAATTGAAGGACTTACAGGGGAAAAAAAATGTGTCTTATAATTGCTAAACTAGTTACCTACACAAAACTAATTAAAGCCCTTTAATATATCTTAATTTGGATCTAAACTGCACTTCACTGGGACTTAAGCAGTGTACAGTGTTGGTTCAAGACCTCTGCCTGAAAGTGAATGTCATCATAAGGAGCAGATGCTTATCACACTTGCAGCATGACAAAACTCCTTGGAAACAAAAAAGAATCAGATTCTGTTGTGTATAACTACACTGACTTCTGTTAATTAAATTCATAATCAGTGATTCTTCATCACTGAATCCTGCATCTAAGGCAGTTTCCTTGAAAGTTCCTTTGCTCAAATTTATGTAAAACAAAGCAAATTACTAATAGGTGTAGAATAACATTAGAACAGCGTTTTGGACAAAAGAGAACATAGGCTTTTCTTTGATGTTGGTTTAAGGATTAATCTCTCCTGACCACACTCAAGGAATTTGATAGCTCTATCTTTGTTTTCTAAGAATTATGATGTCATTTAGGATCAAAGAAAAATAGGAATCGGATTCTTTTTTGAAGCCAGTGTTGTGCAATATAAATTCTGGCTTCTAATGATATTCAAGCACATAGTTAGATTCTGCTGCTGTAATAACTCACATATAATATCCTTCCTAAGAATTACGTGACAAAAGGCATTTGTAATTATATTTACTTCAGAAAGATTATGGTTTATAGTTAAACCAAGAGAGGCATCCTGTCATTTTCAGAACCCGTTAAATGTGACAGAATCTATTTTTCTGCCAACTTGTGAAGACCAGGCAGAGAGCAAATTTGCTGTGGTCAGCTAAGTGTAACCACTGAGCAGGAAAGTGAATTTAATAATGCATTATTGTTCTTCACTGAAGGTGAACTGTTACAGTGCCTTTGTTATAGCAGACTTTTCCTCTGCTTAGGTTTCCAGATGCCGTGCAGATTACCTGATTAAAATCTCTAATGCATGATAAAATGTTCCATGTACGCTTTTATATTAACATAAATGCATCAGTTTTTTGAGGACTGTGACACTAAAGCTAATTGGAAATATTTACTAGTCCGTTATATGATGTATATGACACACAAGTATTTACTATATGTAGACTAAATGATAAGCAGCTAAGAGATCACAAAGCTTATAAATCCACTATTTTTTGGGTGGATTTCATAGAATGAAAGCAATTTTCAAGAGGTTCATGATGGCATCTCAAACCCCTGAACTGATGTCGTGTTTTGGGTTTCTGCTTTCTTTTTTATTTCTCATGGTAACAACCCAAAGAGAAAATACTCCTCCTGGCCAAACGCTTTTCTTTTCTTAACTGTGTCCTGCCATCATTTCAGCACTTTAATCTCTTTACATTTTCTAGTTTCCTTCTGCTTTTCTTTAAACTTAGTCCCTTTTTCTTGTTACCCTACCAACTTCCAATTAAAATTTGAAGCATGATGATCAGTTAATCACCAATAAGTTGAACTCTCTTATTTTTTTAGGTGAATAAAACTAAAATCAGCATGGAGTCATGTCATTTAAAATTATTACCAATGTGTCCAAAAGACATTTTTTTAGGAAGTAATTGTTAGAGAATTTAGGTTTTCCTGGAATAGAGACACACTATTAGATGTTTAGATGACAGAGTTCAACTCTGCAATCTGTCAGTGCAATCTCTCTTCTGTCACTGATTTTTCGGACCTGTTCAAGGCCCATCTTCATCTCTAGCACCTGGTTCAGTACTCATGAGAAGTTTGCTTAATAATTTTCTCAGAGTTCCTGAGCTTTACTTGGAAGGCCTTAAGTGGAAAGCCTAGTTCTTTATGTATACATATGCAGAAGTACTATAGCAGGCACTGTGTTCAATAGACACTGTATATTGGAGTATGGGTGTGAGAAAAATAGGTATTAGCAGGATTATTAAAGAGATATTTCCAGAGCCCACTGCTCTGCAGCAGGTCAGCAAGGCTGCAGTAATTAATGCAAGCAAAGCAAGCTCTATCCTTCTTTTCCTGTGTTTACGAAGAACAGTTGAACAATGTTATGTGTTACTTTCCATTTTACTGCTTTAGAGGATCTGTGTCCATACACTTAATATCTCTACATTTATAATTATGTTTTGTGTTCAGGAGACCTCAACATGTCTCTGGGGATAAGATCACTACTTTTCAAAATGTGCCTACATCTGAAAACATGAAGTTGGGAAAAAGAACTGATGAGCAACACCCCCTCATGACTAGACATCTGCAGAATGATAGAAAGTCGGATCAGAGACTACAAATAATGGTCCAGACAGACATTGTTTAAACTATAGTTGTCAACAGCAAACTTTATTAGAAAGAAACAGAGGGAGGGTCTTCTTTCAACTTTGTCATACGTGTGACTATCACAATGGGCCAAACAGCAGAAGCTCAGGAGACTGAAGGGAGGGGGGATTAATAAAAGGAGCAATTGGATTAGGATTGGATTTTGGCAGGGAATGGTGGATGAGAAGCTGATAGATTTTGACTTGTTATTAAATTAGAAAAAGGGAAATAGATAATTTCATAGCAGAATCAGCTCTTTTTTCCATGTAGTCTTTTATCCCCCTTTTTTGCAAAGTATTTATGAAATTAATTTTGTTCCTCATCGTACAGTCTGCAACTTTAAAGGACTTAGAGGAGAAAAGAATTGTCTGATAATTGTTAAACTGGGAGGTCTAATTACCTCCACAGTTAATTAAAACTCTTTAACTGCCCTCTTGGTGTGACAATGATACTTTCTCCTTTCTAAATGAAAGTGTAAAGGTTAAACAAAGCAGCAATCTAGCAAACAGCCTACTAGAATTTGTAATCTGACCCTGAGATCTACTGTTTACTTTGCAGAAATTACAGTCCTGGAGTGTAAAACAGGTGCAGAACACTTGATACCCTTGCCCACTGTTACACAAACTACTTGCTTTTCACTGGACACATAGAACTTCCTGCAATTCCTAAAAAACTCCAGAAACCCTAGATTAACAAAGTGGAAAAACTCAGCCTATTTCTTGTCCATGTTCCTGGCAGTGCAACAAAAGATACTCGCAGTGCAAGGGTTTTGTTGTACACAGGAGAAAAGACCCACCGCTGGAGCCCTGTGGGTGCAGCTAAAATGTCTTAAACACTTGTTAAAGTTATCACTAGTAGTAGGGA
Source organism: Upupa epops (assembly GCA_013397515.1). NCBI lineage: Eukaryota > Metazoa > Chordata > Aves > Bucerotiformes > Upupidae > Upupa > Upupa epops. The sequence continues at coordinate 183,056 of VZRI01014188.1, read as the reverse complement.
CATTTCAGCACTTGAAAACCTAGAGCAGGTAGATACCTCTTTCACCAAAGCTGTGTTACAGTACTTTAACTTTTTTCTTATTTTCTCTGTTATTAAAAAAAAGGGAACACTTTGTTATGAGTAATCTTGCCAATAACATGGGATAATTGTTTCCCCACTTGTTCTTTTCATTGAGCATATGTCTAACCAGTCCGACCTGCAGAAAATGACTGAGAGAAATAACGGATGCCTCTGAGCACAGAGAAGTTCTGAATGCACTGCAGAAACTTACTGTATACACCTTGTGGTAGAAGGTTATATATTATTGATTATCTTAATAGGAGATACCCGTGGATGTCAGCATGTATGAAATCTAACCAATCCCGTCATGGGTCAGGTTAAGGATATATATATATCTCCTTATGAATTTAGAAATTCAGCTTGCCAATGTAGTTACACATTTTTTTTCTCAACAAGTGAGACTCAAATGTCCTGTAACCAGTGATTGAAATCAGGAGCTAAGATTCCATACTGTTCAAATAGAGGAAATAAAAAAAAATAACCTGCATAGCAAAGATTTTCTTGAAGAAGGTTGTCTTACATTATAATTCTGGTTATAAACAGCTGAGGATTTAAATCTTTTCAACAGAGATGTGCTCAAATACAGAGTTTTTTGGATGAAAGGTTATGTTTTCATCTGCCTGCATTTTTTGCAGTTCAAACAGAAGAACTGCATATGTTCAGTTTGTAGCTGTCTGATTTGTGGGACAGTGAAAGCATGTCCATTTTCCATTGTATGAACTCGTAAAAATACAACTTCAATGACGTTTTAGCTGTGTTTTCAAGGCACGTTTCCGCTTTGTTACATAGCAAAGCCTCCATGTAACAGGCTATAAATTCTGTTAAATAAAAGAGAGCTAGGGAGTGAGCTTGAGCACTGAATCCTTGATTGTCCGTACAGCTTAATTGTTAGCTTTTAGCCTGGCTCTGTTTTGACTGCTACAATTAGCTCCCTCCACCACACATCTGCTCTAGAAAGTGCTAGCACTAAATAATGTGGACACAAGAAAATCTTACTTCACTGCATGGTCAGAGTTCAAATCACAGACCTTTTGTTTAGCACTGTGACATCCAAACAGAAGAGAATAACATTTGGTTCAGGAAAGGATATTGGGCCATGACTTTACTATCAGAAAATTTTATTTAGAGTAAAATAGTATCTATGATCCTGTCATCTTTAGGGTTGCACTGCCTGCTCAGCTTGCTTTCATTTAATTTAAAAAATGTTTCAGACCCACATTCTAAATCTGCAGAATCTGTTTCTTACAACTTAGGATATCATTTCAAGTAATTGGATTTCTTACCAACTGAAGTTTTCTTACCACCTACTGTTGTACATTCCCTTGGCGTTAGCTGCATTTCTTGCCAAATGTTTGATCAGGGTTCATCCATTCATTTCATCCTGAGAGTCCTACCCTATTAAACCTGCAGGTTAGCACTACAGATACTCTGTTGTACCCAATTATTACCTTTTAGAAAGCAGTTGCTGAAGCCAGTCAGTAGATTTGCTACCAGTAGAATTTTTGGTTTTACACTGTATCATTGGCAAGTCCTTAGCCTGTTGTTACTTCCAGGTTGCAGTGTCTGCATTTGTACCAGTTTGGATTTCTGCTTCAGCTGTTGGCCAAGATGGGAAGCATGAAATGTAAAGGGAAATGTGCACAGAAACAGAATAATTCTTTGGTTGCCTATTTCTGAACAGAAATATCCATTATCAGTTCTGATTTTTTCAGAAGAAATACGGCAGGGAAAAGTTTTCCTCTTGTTCCATTAAACACTCAGTTATACGTTAACCATTTTAACTTCTCAGGGGGAAGACTCAAGGTAATATATTAATTATTTACTTTCAAAAACAGTGAATGGCAGTAATTCTTTTGCTTGATTTCAGTATAAGTGTTGAGCAATCACTGGGTTTGCACTTCCTTATAAACAATAATAAATTACATTGAGTTTAATAGACATAAAATTAAAGTATTTTCTAACTGCCTATAAAAGTTGCACATTTGACCACCATTTGGAAACCATAATCTACAACAAAATGGGGCTGTGTAACTGTGGATCACCATTTTTTTTGACTGTCATGTTACTCCATCTTTCCCTTTCTGCATCATTTACCAACAGCCATCAATGAGCTACATAAACAATCCAAACAGGACTTACAGTATAAGCCGATGTTAGCCTGTCATCCCAATAGTTCGTATGATAACATCCAGTATCGCTCTCCTTGCATCTAGGAGCTGAATTATTTGTCAGTGCTTCTGATCACTGATTAGAAAGATTTAACACAGTAAATATGTAGGTACAATTTAACGCTTACAAATAGGGATGATTAAGAAAGGAATTTGTACCTGAAACCCCAAAATACACTAACTAAACACTGTTTAATTACAAGTAGGATAACTTTTGTTGTATACTGTGCTTTTCTGTTACAGAATTGTACTACAACTTTTTGTGGAGTTTTCTTTCCCCTCCCTTTCCTCCTGTTTTGGATTATTTGACATTAATTTTCTATAATTAAAGCCTTAACTAAAAGATGATAGAATTTTTTCATTTATGACCATTTTTATTTAATTTACTGGATTAAATTGAAAAGATAAACCTGGGTGGTTAATGAAATTTTCACTTTAATTTGGTAACTAAATAGTAACGGGTAGGAAACAATTATGTAAAATGTTAACAGGACTTTACAGAGGAATTAAGATTTAGTCAAATTAAGATGGGTTTACCTTAAAATGTTTCTGATTAGTTTTAACACAAAAATGTATCATTTTAAAATTATGTTACTGCTTTAAAAGTTATAACTATCTTAGTTTAAATGAAAAACTGATTGTTCAGAACCCCCAAACCTCTCAAGAACTGTCTTCAAAACAGAAAGGCAAAATCAAATCATTGCTTATGCTTCTGTTTCCTCCAATTAATTTACTCAGCTGAACATATTGACTGAATTAGAAGTTTGACTTTGTCTCTTGCATTACCTTAATGTGCAGAGCCAAGAAATTTTTTATGAGTTTACTGTCAAGGAATTAATAAGTTTTTTTTCAAAAATGGAGGTTTTATTCCTTAACATTTCAGCATGATTGTCTTTCTTAAATTACAGACTCTTTTCTCCTGCAGCTACAATCTCACATTAGTGTACAACATCAAATGTTGACTCTGCAGGAGCATTGTTAGTACTAGGTCTTTAATTGTGCAGTGGACTGAGAATTAGAATTTAGTTTATGTTTTCAGTGGGAGGAGAAGAGTGGAAAAGGAGTTGCATTATTTACCATGTTGGAGTCAGAAAGCTACTATGACAATTCAGTTTTTTTTACTCTTTTAATTTCCCCCCCTAACCTGAATTTTAATTGCATTTACTGATTATGTAAATGAAGAAGAAAAATTAACAAAAGCTTTTAAGGCAGATGATGCCAGTCATGTTTTTCTTTTGATTTGGTTTGCATCTTAACGTGGTGTGTTCTTTCACTTATTGTATGTTTAGCCAACCATCAGCCCCATCCTGAAAGTCAACAATAATAAAAATGTAAATCATCATCAAAAGCATGCCTTGCAGTGAGAGAACATTTCAAAGATTGTTTATCAGTTGTTCATTTTCTCCTGTCAGATGTTGAAATCTTTTACTTCCCATCATATTGCACAGAAATGCAGTTTTACTGATAGTGTCTACTTGTAGCTAAGCTGTGAAAAAGTCAAAATTTCATTTTGTAAAAGCAGTTATCACACTGAGTACTGCAGACCTAGGTTATTGGTCCTTATTTAGCAAGCTCACAGATAAGATGTCTAATTTCCTGGCCAACCTTTGTGTATGTGTGTGTGTGGGTCTGTGTGTGTGTGTGTGTGTAAGTGAGTAAGTATGTGTGTGGGCCCAGTAAAACATATAAAATTAATGAAAAAACAACCTGTACAGCTTTTTTTCACTTTCAGCATACAGATACAGAAAGTAAACACCAGCCATGAAGTCACTGTGAAAAAAAGATTTTAATTATTAAATTAGCTGTTAATATTATATTACAGTATTTTTAAGTGCTGCATAAAAATTTAATTAGCAATATGACATGTGTGGACTACCTGACTTAAAAGCTGAGCACAGATTAATATAGACTCAATCAAGTTCTTCTGCTGTTGATTTAAGTTTGAAAAATTTCCGTATCTAAATGAGAGCTGTTCTGAAAAAATGGAGGGGAGAAAAGATACGTGAACTGGTTTAATACAGCCTCTGTAGTAGAAAATGTGCAGTAGAGTAGAGGATTGTCTGCTAGTTTTCCATAGCTGTCTTTCTTCTCTGATGCATTAAAATAGTAATCTTATTTTCAGCTGAAGGAAACATATACCAACATTTTACTTATTTTTAAAAGTAGCAAAAAAGAATACCATGAGCAGTGAAAAACAGATTTTGGTCAGGAACATGGAAGGAGTGGTTACAAGACCCGTTTTGTCTATCTGAGGTAAAAATCTGAAATCAGTATGTAATATTTTATAAACTGGAACAGCTTCTTAGTTGTCCTGATTTTGGTCATTATTTATTCTTTTTCACCTTGTTTATAGCTCATACTTCTGAAAAGAAATGCACCCACAGTAACGAAGTTGTTAGAAGGATAGGAGAATGAGTGGAACTACAGAATAAGTAGTTTGATGCCAGCAATTTTTGTCTGAAATTTTAAGTATGAAAACAGAATTTCTAGTAAGAACTGTAGGTCTATTTAATTACATCTGTTTTCATTATGCACTTTTCTGTTCACTACACATTTCATAAAAGAGCAAGTATTTTCTGTTCTGGACATCAAATACATTCTGTAAGATCACTTGCAGCTAATACAAATGGAAAAAGAGTTTAATAGTTTTGAGGGAGCTTTTTTTCCTACATTTCTTATGTTTTATCTCAAAATCTACACTTTCGTCTTATCACACCAGAACAAAACCTTGATTACTAATATCCAACTCGTTTACTAATGAAATATGTCTTCACAAATACATTTATGTCCAAAGAAATGGCAATTAGAAAAGTAAATGTAGCTACTATATTGCCAGGACAGAAACAAAATTCATACCTAAATTTCAAGCCCTTGGCTTGAACCTGAGTCCTTTCAATTTTATTTTTAATGCTTCAATGAGTTGCTTTACATAATTAAACAACTATCTGTAGAGCTGTTCTTTATGTGTTTATTAAAGATTGTCTAACTCATTTGCTGTTGATACTGATTGTTTGAGTGGGAAAGTAACTGTTATAAATAGCTGATGTCCAAGAAAATGAAGGGGACTGATTAAGTGGGTTACGTTTTCTCATGTATTTCTTGTGGAATTTTAAAAATGTAATCTTAAATTGGATTACTAATGTGCAGTGCTTTAATTCCTTTAAAATAATGTCCAATTTGGTGTGTTTTAGAAGTTTGAACACAGTAAGCATTATCTGTGCCCAAGAACATCTGTCTAAATTGGCATGATTCCAAAGATACTGCTAAAGTTAAGGTTCACTCACTGATTTTGTCTAGTGTTTAGCTAACACCAGTTTTGTAAGGCCTGAACTTAACCATTGCTACTATGTGATTTCTTTGTATCTGTTTTTATTTTCTTTTGAGAGAGTGAAAAAAAACCCAGCAAACCATCCACCCAGCAATATTGCTTAATTCTGTGAAAATGAAGCTAAAATCCCTCCATATGTCTAAATCCAATGCTTACTAGAAGTTTCATAAATTTGGTATATGCTCATCCAAACTTGAACATTTCATTTATTAATTACTTCCAGCTTCAGTTTTGGTAAGCGCATTTTAAAAGATGTAATTTTTATCTTGTGATGTAAATGAAATAGATGTTTTTATTTACAACTCAAGTCACGCAAGTCACCATACACTGTCTTCCCATAAAGTTACAGCTATGATGTCTCAAAAGAGCTAAAAAAAGTCATATCCTCTATTTCATATCTTATTTTCATAATTGCTTACATTCCTATAGTGTAAGAAATCAAATGCAAGGTTTCTTTTCACTGCAGGGCTCCTGTGCTGATAATTTGTTTGGGGTCCAGAAATATATCTAAATCTTGCTGAGTGGATATTTATTGTACGCTAATACAAGTGTTTTGACATGTTTGAAGTTTAGGAAATGTTAATTAAATAACCCAAATGAAGCTTCTAACATGCAAATGTTTTATATCAACTACAACACCCAGAGTATATGAAAGCCAGGTGAACATTCTGAAAGCCTGAGCTCACTGTATGACATGGGAGAGGAAAGATGCTAATCTTCTTAAGCTACAACAGAGGACTTTGCAGGACAATCCATAAGTACTACAGCCAGTTTGTAGCCTACACTGAAACAGATGGGGGCTGTGTTGCTGGAGAAAAACTCTGTGTTGAGCACTGAGACTCATTCTGTTCATACTGATTTCCCTGACGGAGGAACAGGAAGCCAAAGAAGTTCTGGTTTTCCTTTAATTTCTGTCTAATTTCTTTCTGGTTATTTTGATAAAAAGAAAGCGATAAAAATGAAGGATTTACAAAGTAAATAGATTCCAACAACTGCAATTAAATTTAGAGGAAGACCCTTTTGGGTTCTCCCACATAACAGGCTGCTTCACCAAACAGTCGTAATGACAGATTTGGAAGTCTTGAAAGAACAGATCTTGGGAAGCAGCTATATTTTTGTCAAAACATCTATGCATGCAGTTAACTGATTCCTAGACATGCTCTGCGCTTCCATGATACTGTTCCCATCCAAGTTTAAACTTCACATTGTCATCCTTACCTTGATTTGTGTGGGTGATTGACACTCCCCAACTTCACATTCAGCACGTAACATATATTTCAGTTTGATTTTCAGTCTAGACAAGGGGTTAAGTGGAAAGTGGATGGAGGTTTTTCTGTGCCTCCAAGCCTCATCTTGAAAGTTTTAAGGGGTTGTCCCTCTTGTTTATTCCCCATGAGATTAGCTTGTAGGTTTTGGAAAACATTCTACAACTTGTGAACACAAAAAAAGGCCTCTGCTGTGGTAACTGTATACTGTGGAGGAATTTGACAGAGCTGTTCAATGTATTCAGTGCAGGATGATGTGGTTTATGTTGAAATGGATTAGACCAAAGATGAAGAATGGTGGAAGGGCTAGTGAAACGGAATAGGGAAGGAAGAGGAGGAGGTAATGGACAGAAAGTGAAACACAGAACATTCCATTTAAATAGGGAAATGGTTTTTTACTGTGAGGTTGGTGAATAGAGTTGGTGGAGTCTCTGCAGAGCTACTCAAAACCCAACTGGACAAAGTCTTATGTTGATGCTTCAGAAGTGCCTTCTAACCTCAACCAGCATGTGATGTGTAAATTAGTAAGGAAGTGTTATGATTAGCTAATGAAAGGGAACTTTAGATTTCCCTCTGGTATTTTTCAACTGTAATATGACCCAAAGAGAAGCAGTGAATAACTGAGATGATTTGCTTCAGTTTGGTGTGGTCTTGTGGGAGAAAAACTCAAAAATTATTTATCCAAGAACACAAGGCACATTTAACTCTGATACTTTCATGTTCATGAACACTCTGGTCTTGTTTTCTGTGTTTTGGGATCCTTGATTTACTCCCTGGTTAACTATAGAAATCATATACTTCATTTTTGAAAAGCACTTACAATGCAGATAATTTGTATTCTCAAAATCTTTTTTTTAAAATGTTTTAAATTATTATATTTAAAATTAAATGCTCTGAAACAAATGTACACCTAGAAAATGAATTTATTGCATAGCTATCCTGGCAGCCTTTTTCTACCCTGTATATGTTTTTCATTTTAGAACTCTGTCTTTTAAAATTGGGGAACAGAATATTTGTTTTTTGCACAGAACTGCTTTTACTAAAGCTGCAGAGACTTAGTAAGTTTGAAAATCTGAGAAAGATATCAAGACAGAAGTACTGGCTTAATAGTAATTAATAAATTTGAATGCTAAATTAAAAGTGGAAGTATCTTCTCAAAGTAACATGGATATAAACATACAAAGCTTTTAAACCTGTATCAGCAGAACTGATGTGAGGCTGAAAAATTCTAATTACAACTAATTTGAATAAATGCATTCATCTGTCAGAAGTTAGAACCGTATTGAAATCAGTGTAATCAGTTTATCAAAATGTTTCAATATTTGTCTCATAAAGTGACAAAAGTGTGTTTTACAGTTTGTAATAAAACATTTTGTATGGATTTGCAGCACAGTTATGTAACTGTGGACCAGTAAGCGTAGTAGTAGATGTGAGGACCTGGTGATTTTCTGGACAACCTAGGCACTGGGTGGCTCTCATGGATTTTCAGATGATGACTTATTTACCAACTGAACAGAGGAGTTATGTGCCATGTACATAAAATACATGTAACAGGCTTGGAAAATCTGAACTCACTTTCCACCTGTATTAAAACCAATCAGGCTTTTTTAATTTTTCATGCTTCTTAGTTTTCTGAACTTTGGTGGTTTGGATTTGAGCCGTTTTCCCAGCCCCTGGCATCTGAAAAGAACCATATCAGATGGGATCTTTGCAAAGCACAACTGCACGTTTCTTTACTCTGGTAAAGAATCTACTTGCAGTCCTTAATTGAAAAAGGTTGGATTATTGTTTTTCATTTAAAGCTTTCATCAGCTTTAAAAATTGATAGCGCCTATATTCACAAGGGATTAAGGAAGAAAATAAGTATACAATTTCACAGCCTTTAAATCACATAATTTGCCACTGAAATTAACATGTATCATCTTGAATTATTATTTGATCTTATACATAAGTGCTCTGCTATTTAAGAAGAGTCTTAATAACATACCTACCAAAGGCAGTTCAAAGCTCTTTTATCATTTTTTTTCATTAGTATCTCCCATTTTCATTTCACTCCTTTTGTTCCTTACCACCTTCTTCATCCAGAAAAATAAGTAACAGACAGTGTTGCTTTTGAAATGGAAAAATGGTTTCAAATCACTGGCAAAGCTTAATGACTTCTGACTGCTGAGATATGTTAATTTAAGCCAGACCAAATGTTCCTCAGCTGCAAATATTTGGTGGTGTTCACTGGGAACTGGCAAGATTTATGAGGGCCCAGTGGCAAAGGCTCTCTGCTCACATGCCTCACATTACAATTGTTTCACGTGTTAGATGATAAAAGGCTGTTTGAAAAAAAAAAAAAAGAAAAAAGGCAGGGAAGAAGGATAAGAATCAACTTCTCATGGAAAATGCGTATAGGTCCAAGGAAGATGAGGACTTAGAAAGACAGCTATGCTTTTTTTCTGTCAGGGAATCTTCTCAAAGAACCATTTAACTGCTGAATTAATGTGGTATTCTCATGCCAATCTACGTAGGGTTTTTTTTAGCCTATCAAAACATCAAAATCCATGTGACTGGATGCTTGAAAGCACTGGTAATGGAGCATAGAGGACTTTATTTATTTATCTCTTTATTTATACTTCTGAGTGGGCAGTCCAAGCCTACTGCAGACTGATAGTGGTCAAAAGTTACTAACCTTTGGCTCATGGCCTATTTTGAGAAATCAAGGTGATGGTTTCAATTCAGTAATGAGGAGAAGGGTATCTGCATCACACATGTGACAGGAACTTATGTTGATAAACACTCGTGATAAGGGAATGTTACTGATACAGGTCAGAGACTGAACTGACCTTTGGGAGAAGGCACCTGCAGGACTAGCACATCAATAACAAAAATCTGTGGAAGCATTCACTGTCATCTTGTGTATTAGTTTGTAAGACTGTAAATTGGGGAGCATTCAGTCTGTCGCAATTCAACAATAACAGCAAAGAAAAAGAGCAAAAGGAACGGGGCAATATACAAGATATGTTCATAAGTTTCATTTTTTCATGTATGCCTAAAGGGAAAATTTAACCTTCTTTATTAATTAAAGGAAAAATGTATTCCTAATTGGCTTCCATTTACTCTTTACCTCTTAAGTGACTGTGAAATTTGAGGGTCTTACTATGTCCTTAGATGTTCTAATAGGATTAGATCTTATTTTTCTGATTCTGAAAGCGGAAGCCAAAAAGTAGTGCTAGGAAATCTTTGTGTGCAGAGAAAAGAATGCATGCCTCTCCGCTGAGTTAAACAACTCATCACTTATAGCCCTTCTGCTTACACATAAAACCTCCAAGGCAAATATAGTTTTGCTTTCCAAGTCTGTTGAAGGCTGTTATTGTTGAAAGCCTAATTGCTGCTTTCATTCAGACTAGTAGCCTCAGCTTTAGAGCTACTAGCTTACCACTGCTGCAGTGCTTTAATGATTTACCATTGTACCTCACTGCTTCTCATACGTGATAGACCAAGCAAGTTATCCTAAAATTCATGGGGAGAAAAGGTACACTTGTGTTACATGAGATCAAGTCACCCCCAAAAATTCCCGTGGTGTATTGCTGTGGAATTCTTAGGGGCATCCTGAGCTGAGTAAGCATCAGCATGATTTCATTCAAACTTCATGGTATGAATGTTTGCAATCAGAATAGATTAACCCTGATTATACAAATCAGCTACAGTGAAGGTCTGCTAAGCACAGAAATGACTGCTCTAATGATTATAAGGTGATAACTCCTGGGCGGTATTCAGGGTTTCCAGTGAAGTTGGTGGGAGTCGCGAGGGCTAAGTGCATTCCAAGCATTTCAAATGGGAGAGGAAAATGCCTCTGCAGGGGTCAAAATGCCGCCTTGAGCTTTAAGGATTTTCGTTTTTCTAATGTACATAATGGTTCTCACAGACAAGAAGTATTTTGAAATAAACAAACCAAATGTTGAGGTTTAATAAAAAATACTAATTAAATCAAACACGGAGAACTATGGTGTTCATATTTGCATTCAGGCTGAAACTATTGCTCCATAGGGAAAAAGATGCAACATACATTTGTGCTAAATACTTTAATGATGCCCTTCACTCGGACAAAAGGAAAAAAAGCTGACAGTCAGCAAAAGAAAAAAAATTCAGATTCTTTTCTTGCATTAAATATGACACAGATTATAAAAAGCAATATTTTTACCCTTGGAATGTTTACAAGTATTGACATTCTGTCCACTCGATTGTCAGCTTGTCTTTAGAGATAGAGCTTCCAGGTTCTTAGCATTTAGTAAACTGACACTGATCTCTATTCTTCTTTAAACTTCTATGCAATTCTCTGCTTAAAACCCCCTCCATGATACCTCAAAAGGTTATTCTTGCTCTAGTCAGTTCAAAAATTCTGTGCTATCCTTATGACTGTTTTCCTGATCTTCCAAATTTGTGTCATTAATAAGACTTAATAGTTTTACTTTAAGCCTCAATGAAACTTGAAAAGGGATTTAGGAATGTTGCAAACTGCCATTCCCACGTGCATTTCCCAAGGCAGAAATGGAAAGGAGCTCCTCAGTGCCTCAAAGCGGTGGAGGAAAGGGAAGCAGCAGGACCTATAGAGAGGTAGAGCAAAGAACTGCTGGAATTAGAGGCAGATCTGGGAGGCAAGGGCTGTCTTCACAAGTTCTTCTGTTAATTCAGTGGGAATTAAGGTACGCTAATTGGGCAGCACAAAATCTGCTTCATAAATCTAAGGATCCACAGTTGAGTGCTGAAAAACGAAAGTGTGTGTCAGACTGCCTTCCTTACCTGAGCAAAGCTTTGGTGGAATTTAAATAAAGAGTAAACTTTTGCTCCTTTGAGTATCAAATAGGTATATAAACAAGATTAGCTGCATGTTAATAAAGGTTAAAGCAAGAAAAAGTGTACCATTTTAGAATAAATTGCCAAGCCTTCCTTTCAGAAGTGATGGCATCATTAGATTTCTCTGCCATTATTCATATTGCTGTTTACTTTAGAGGGCTAGAGAAGTCCCTTATGATTTAAGTAAAGTTTGTTATGTTTTACTCCTATTGGCGAGCAAATTCCTCAAGGATAAAATATCTGTAAAATTTCTCTGTTTTATTTCACTCCTGCTTATGTGATTAAACATGATTTGTGGTATTTAATGTAATCAGAGTATCATTAATTTTCTGCTAAAACGTTTCTGCATATGGCCACGCAAAATCAGTATCTACCGTGCCATCAGTTGGTTAAGGAATCAAAATGAGGATGACAGTGTTTTTGTAAAGAAGATTTCTCTGAATCTTTCCGCCCACAGGCTCTGTTGAAGGCAGTAAATAGTCCATTTTTGTTAATGAAGCTTCACTCATACAGCTGGGATTGTTTAATATTTTACGAGTGTTACTTTGTTTTGCTCTCAACGATCTCAGGCAGTTAAGGATTTATGAATCGTGTTTTTCTCAGCCCATCTGCGGTTTCCTATCTTCCCTGGCCTTGAGAATATGTTTAAATTTATTAAAGCGAAGCAAAGGCTCATTATTTCAAAGGAGAGCCAAAGTGACACAGTGAATTGGTTATTAATGGAAAGGCACTGCCATAGGGCGATTGAAATTTAATGATATCCTACAAGAAAAAAATGAGGGTGTCACTTTCCAAAAAGTCATGCTAAATGCCAGCCTTTTTAAGGTCCTGCCGCTAATTTTATGCCTGCGCACAGTAATGTTTTCAAAAGCGTTTAGGAAACACGGACCAGTGACTGTACTGATTATCCTTTTCACCTTCTCGCCTGTTCCAAATGGGTTTGTGCAGTGAGCGATTTAATCTCTAAATATAGGGAACGTTAAAAAAAATAACATTGCTGTTTTTCACAAGCTAAGGGCCTTTTGCAATCCTCCAGAGATGGACTTGCAAATATGCTATCTCCATATGCTCACAGTAAGCTCTCAAACTGGCTCATCACCAAAAAAAGAAAAAAAAAGAAACAAAAACTTCAATCACTTTATTTCTTCTGCTTTTCTGTCATTGTAGAGGTGTTTTATGTACACAGACTACGTTTATAAAAATTTAAGTTACAAATGATTAGAGCATACCTAGAAATTTATGAAATTTCTCCGGTTTTACCCAGTTTGTCTACATTTTCTTTCAGAAGGCAGTGTTTGTTTCCCCAAAATGCCTTCCACCTGTTTCTAGATCGTCCTTAGTTTAGAATTTAATGTTCACATGGACTTTGTCACTATCTTTTTAGTTTGAAAGACAGGCTGTGCACTGTCCTTGCAAACTGCAGTATGTTCCTCCCAAGTGGATGTTGAGGCTTGGTGCATTGTTTTCTATTAATTTGAGCTGGGCAAAGTTCTCAGACAACAGAGACCCAATATGGGGTCTTTAAGTGACTATTGCAAGAGTTCCAGGTGGGAGAGGGAGATGGAAAGGAGACATACCTGTATTCAGCCTGTGTAATCAAGCTGATAGTAACTTGTTGATGATGCTGGTTCTCAATTTACTGCTATAACAATGTTTAAGCACAATTGAGGAACGTGGACTGTTGATAAATCACTGATAACACAAGGTTTGTGTAAATGTCTGGACAGAAAATAGCTTGTGATAACCATGTCAAAAAAGCAGGCTTTACATTAGACACCTCACAATGTTAGATGACTGCTCCTTTGTAAAAGCCAAACTGATGAAGGATTCTCATGCCTTGACAACAAAGCTGCTATGGCTACACAAGCTATTGTGTGACCTTCCTCAGTTCTCAGCCTTCAGGATGAAGAATCTCCTTCAGTACTTCCCTGTAGCCATTCTCCTAAGATACCAGCTCCCACAGAAAGCAAACAAATACCCAGCAAAGTGAAAAGGAATAGTAGCATAAAGGGATATTTGGTATCAATCATCCTCAGTTAATACAGAAATGGTAGAAGTCTGCTGTGGAAAAGACACATTAGGTCACCTAGTTCATCTCCCTGCTGGTGCGGGAAATGTTCCCTACATACATTTTCTAGTGGTCCATCTAGTCTAGTTTAAATACCTGGTGCAACTCATTTATATTTATATTGTAATTTTCTTACAAACATAAATATAAAACCGAACTCCAGACATTGCCCTTGACAGGCACATTAGTAACAAATCATTTTCTAACCTTGCTTATGGTAAATTTCCAACCATCTGCTGACAGGTAAGCAGATTTTGTTTTAAACTCTCAGAATACTTTCAGTTCCCATCCTCAACAAATGAAATAAAAAACCACCCCTACCCAATTATAAAATGACAGCACCATGTTGTTTCTAAACAGAGAAATGTCACCCTCTCCAGAGGTGTGCGTCTCTGACAGCCGTCCCCTGCGCATGGTCCTGCCCCTCCTACACATAGGATAACCTCTGATCTTAATCAAACCATCTGCCGTCTGCATGCCATGGAGGTGGAGGCAGCCTGAGGGTAATAAAGACTCGTAGCCATCTTCTTTCTTCCCCATTAACAGCCCTACAAAAAATGAAAAATTCATGCCAGGTTCTGAACTCTTTCTCCTACAGAGCAGAATCACGAGGTCAGAGTTTCTGGTTTGCTCATCTGTAGAGGATTGGCAGTGAAGAAGAGTTATTTGCTAAATGGAGCCAGGGTAGGTGAAGTGAGTAATTTCTGAGGAAGCAGCAGACACCGCTTCACATGCTTTGGTCTTGGGACTGTGAGTGGGTGCTGATAATGTCACCTGTTCTTTGGAAGCAAAAGTATGGAAATGCTAATGTATGGAAACCAGCTGGTGAGAGGGTCATGCTCTGATAAACAATAGGAACTGGGGTGTTAGAAGGAATGGTCAGCCTCTGCGAGGCTTGTCTTCTCTGGCTTAAATCACTGGAAAAGAAGGATCCTCAAACTGGGTGCAAGAATTATCATAGCCAGCACCATGCCTTCACATGACTTTCTGTTGTCTGGGGTGAGGAGGCAGAACATCTGGAAAATAAAGCCAGTAAGACCAGCAAATACTCTGTGACCTGAAGCTCTAATAGGACTTGCATACTGTTTGAAAGAACATGAGGAGAAATGGTGCCTCAAGGGCCTGCAACTTCAGTTCCTCTGAGCTTCCTGTTTTAACTATAAACTTATCATCCTATAACCTTTCTAACAAAGACATAAACACTTCAGCTACATATATTTTGATTGTTTCATGACAGTTTACTGGAGGTTTAGCAATGACAGATTTCTTCATTGTCTTTTTGCCAAAATTTGTCCTTTAAGTCATTTTTGTTGACTGCCCCTTTTAGCAGCTCACCTCACAATGAGAGAGGAGACAATTAATGGGAGGGTGATTTATCACTGCCAAAAACTGTCAAGGACTTCTGTTGTAGCTGGAGAAAAAGCAATTTCACATTATGGCATTTCATTCCGAATACATTGTATTTACAGCTCACAGTTTTATTTTCAGAGCCTATTATCAGGTGAAACAGTTGCATCTGAAATGTTGTTTGTGACATAGGTGACCTGTTAGGATTTGATAAGTATTTACGCCAGAGCACAAGGGGCTCACACATCTGCTGTTGGCAGAAGCAATGGAAAAAAATAACCTGGAAATGAGGCGTTTGATTTTTCTGGTTCCTACACTCGAGCATCTGTTGCTATAATTAAGTGGCATTCAGTAATTGCAGAGCAATGGTGAAATAAACATAAGCATTCTTGCCAGCTTTTAGGATTTGGTGTCCTTACAGTAGGAGAGACAAGCAAAGTGACTTCGTCAAGAACAAAGGGTTCTGTAGCAAAGTTTAGCAATTCACTTTCCTTATTGCATAAAGAGGAATTATACAAAGGAAAAGAAATAGAGAGAGGAAAAAAATAAATTTAAATTGGCCAGTAGCCTTCGTGCATTTAAACTGTTCTCTGCAAGAGGTAAACAGAGTATTGAACTGGGAACATGTTAACACTTCTCTGTTGAATGTACGAGTCCCTTGGGGATGTATTTAGAAACTAAAAATTGAGCATGCAATGTTAACTAAAAAAATGAGCATGCAAGAAATGTATTACAGAGAGGGACTTTCTAATGCAATGAATGTGAAGAGGGAGTTGAGCACAAGGTATCTGCAGAGGTCCCCGCTGCCTTTGTTTATGCACTAATTGTGGTGTAAATGAAAACAGGACCTGGTGGTCAGCATTACTTCAGAACCCTGGTTGAAACAGGCTCTTTTAATGAATCATTTATCAGGCATTAGTTAAATGATCAAATATTCCTTATTGTGTGGTGAGATTCAGCATACTTCTAAAATAGAATTTTTTAAAAGTTGGATGNAACATTGTGTCATCTGCTCAGAAGTTGTGCGATTGTTTTATAAGAACAAGCTGTTCAACTCGTTATCTCAACAATGGTCCTTGGTACTAAGTATAAAAATAAAGGTGGACCATTGAATAGCAGTACCCATGTAACCCAACAGATACGTGGCAGATGTAGCATGTTATAAATTCTGAGAGCCTTAGAATAGAAAAGTGTCTGGCTTTGGCTGTCTGTTGAGGCCAATAAAGAATGCGCATGAAAAAGAGCAATTAGTATTGTTTGAGGGGTCCATTCTCATATATGCTTTTGCACATTCTGCTGAGTGGTCTCGAGCAAGTTTGGCATTAACTGTGCACCTGCCTTTTTGGCTGGTGGAGTATGTCAGAGGAACCACTGTGCAGTGAGTAGAAAAAGCTGTCAGTATCTTGAATATATGCATAATATGTCTGCTCACATGCGTACATACTCACATACATACATGCAGTGAGAGAAAAAGAAGACGTAAAATTAGTAAAGAGAAAACAATCTTGTTTAGCAGAGATGAGACAAAGTGCATTGAAAAGTGAAAATACCTGATAGAGTTTTCTTCACTCTCTATCACTTCCATTCATTTCTACATGACCACAGCAGGCCAGCTTGAAAGAGCTGTAATAGCACAGGATCTGTATTTTAGCTATGTGTAAATGTCATATTGCTTTTCTTACTTTGGTGTTCCGAAAGAGAAACCAAATCTGTTAACTAATTTTGTTTGTAAGTACATGTAGTTTGAGGGAGGCGTGGCTTTCTAAACTGATAGGCTATTATTTTTAAGCTGCATTTAATTGTTGTTTCAGTAACTATATTTTTCTATTATTGTATGTATTTCCATGATATAATGTGCCAAAAAAATTACACAAAAATCCGGTCAGACTTGAGGACAATAATGTTTAAGAGTCTGATTTGAATAAACTCCATTTATGGATTAACTTTTCTATACGGCAACTGAGCTATTGGATTTTGAAGCTGTTTAGGGAATCCTCATGAACCAGTGTTCCTGAACTAGGGGAAAGCCAGAAGACTTAGATTGTCTTTCAGACTTTGCCAATGACCTGGTGTGTGAAGCCCTTCACCTTTCTGTGCCACTCTTCTGTGCTCCCTCTGTGCTTATTTACAGCCAAATTCTTTGAGAAAGGAGTTATCCTTAGGCATTTGCACACGACTTTGATTTGCTTTTGAGCCCTAGGCAGTAAAAATAAGTATTCTCACAATAAGAATCTCACTGAGCAATGTTGAAACCTTTTTATTTTTGATGGAGGCAAGCCCACGGACAGTGGCTGTGAGCCTGCTCCTGCCATCCTTGAGTTGGCTTCTGTTTCTGAGCTATTTGAATAGGGATTGCAGCATTAGGACCTCTTGTAATCAACATGCTTTTGCCAGTATCCATTCTCAGCCTATTAAAGGAAAAAAGATAGTTGTGAGAACTCTGTCAATACTGAAAGATCTATTATGTTGTCCACTAAAATCTTAGTAGAGGCTATAGGACTGCTTTTAATTGAGATTTTTACAACCGTTTGATAACACTGTTTTGATCATGGTATTTAGGGCTGCATTCCAACAGTAGACATAAAACCTCTGACTAATCCACTGAGTCACCCAGTCCCTGTCATATATTGCTTAATGGTCCATGCTGCCAGGAATTATAATAGCTTTCTAGTAGTAATTTTTTTTTTTAAGGAATTTTATGGGCACAAAGTCTTACATAAGACTAAAACACAGTGTTCTAAAAAGACACTCAGAGAACACTTACTAGGGCTGTGCTAAACTGTAGGATTTTCTTTTTTATTTACAATAAGCTTATAGAGTTGAAAATCACATATCCTGTAAGTTAGTGAATAATATTCTAACTTTGTTTGGTTAATGTTTGCAGGGCACTTACAGATGCTAGAATAATCTCTAATGTTTTTGCTCAATCTGCTCTGGAGATGGATGAAATAAATAGTTTAAACTAATTAATGTAACACCAGCTGTTACAAGTGCTTGGCAGACGTCTGTGAGTTTTGATGGGCAGAGAGCGGCTGTTGTACTTGACTTTATTTTAGTACAATGTTGATCACAGTGTAAGCTGGAATAAATGACGAGCCAAAGGAAGGAACAGAGGATGAATTCTGTGTAATGCAAAATAAATATTGCCCTTTTTCTGAAAATATTTTTTCAGGTCGAGGGAGAGTTATAGTGGACTTTCATTAAGTCCTAAGTGCTGTTTCAGCAGCTGTGCTAACCATGCTCAGTGTTAACACACTTTACAAAATCTGGAAGAATATACAGGCATCTATGAAAATTCACATTGCTTTTAAATTAAAAAAAAGAAAATTAAAGCTTAATATGAGCACTTTGGCTGTGTATTGTATTCCCACCTAGTACCTGCTTTTAGAAAGAAGAGATGTTTAAGAGACAGGTAAAGAAATAAGAAATACCAGTTCTAGAAACTTACTGTTTGAAAATAAGTTGGATTTTAGTGATATCTATGTACTTGAGACTGATGGTATTATATGTCCGTTATTTCTCTATTTTTCACTCTAAAAATGAGCATGATTGCAAAAAACTTGCAAGGTGTAAAACAGTGATATCAAACATAGCTGAGTACTTTGTTCTGTAGCCTAAATGTATCAGTTCCTGGTCACAAAACAGCACACCGAGCAAAAAATACATTTCTGATGAGAACTCATTGTTTCTGTGTCACTTAATAGGAAGTTAAAATATCCAAGTAATTTCTTTTTTTAAAGTTGGAAGGTAGAATAATTGTGCTGTGACAGGGAAGCGATGGCTGCTATCTCTCTATGTGCCAGCATTAAGATAACAGTGTCATTGTACAGATTGTTACCCTGTGAATATGTCTAATAAGTTATTATAGCATGCTGAGCAGATGGCAAGTGTGCTCCTGAAAGAATTGATGGATGGGATATGATGTCATCAGTGAGATGACAAGGTTCACAAGGTACTTGACCTCCAAGAATAAGTCCTAACTGGTTAGAATTCTAAATGGTGAACTTCTGTGACACTGGCTAAATGGGAAATATGTGCAATTTGTATTTCTTTATGGTAGTGTTTACCCTCTTCACTGAACTCCACATAATGGGATTTGGTCCCTGAAGACTGGGAGATATTGTTGGAAGGTTTCACCCTGTAACCTTCAGAGGATTTCAAATACAAATGTATAGCTCTGAACTTTTAACAAAATCCTACTGAATGTTATGAAGTCCAGATTTATATCCTTTCTTTATAGGTATGTATATAGAACTAATGTCATTGAGATACACAATTAATTTAACCTGCTCTTCTGAAAGAGAATGGCTATCTCAGTTACAAAGTATGAAGTATAAAAATAATACAGTTTCTACTTCTCTAAACGTGTGTTTGAAATTATGAGCTATGCTAGCATGACAAGGATCTTAACAATGTGCTAATGATTTTAGTTAAGACTAGTTTCTCCATCTCTAAATTGAATTAAACAAATATGTATTTGATCTAATTATCTCTCTAGCTAGGTATCATCCTTTTTATTCTGTTCCAAACTACAAAGTGGGATCTACATTATTGAATCACAGGGTGCTCAAGTAGTTCTTTGCATGATTCATGAAATGAGGAAGGTACATGTGAAAGCCTCAAGAGGGAGAATCCTGCTACAAAAATTAGGCACTGCAGCTGCATCTGGTGGACACCTATCATCTTTGTTCTCTGCAAAGTTTAGGTGCTTAAGGAGTACTGCTTCCCTGGCAGACTGGATAACCTAGGCAGAGGAATTCTTATCTTCATCTCTTTTAGGCACTCTGTAAACCTCACTGTTCACAAACAGCTCTGTAAGTGTATTTTTATGAGCAATTATTCAGGTAGACAAATCCTTCAAAATTCAGAAGTAAAATTTTCTACCTATGAATTCTAAATTTGAAACAGAAGCAGAATATTCAAAACGCATGTTGTAGAGAATATATATAAAAAAAAGCAACTGAAACAAAGAGCATAAATGATTACAAAAGGCATATACTGTGCCTTCCCTAAGATGAGAGAGTCAGAGAGTTTGGTGTCGTGTTTCTAACCCTGAAATTAGTAAAGCGTTTTTCCCCAATGATTTAGCTGTGTTTGGCTGTGATCAAAAGCAGAAAGGTAGGATGAAGAGGCATAAGCATAGTAGTTAGCCTCTTTTAATCTTTAATAAAATACTTATGGTTTCTTAAAACACTGCTTGGCTTCTTTGAAATGAGGAGATATGTTCCTTGTGGAAAACTCTTCTATATTTTATTGTTTGCAGAACAAAACCTAAATGCTAGATACAAAAATAAACTGTGGGAGCATGTACACGCGTACTTGTTCTGAATTCTTTATGCTATTTATTTTCAACACTGATAGTTCTTTGAGATATTTGAATATTCATGTGACAACATAGGAGTTATTTACATGAACTGAAACTGGAGGAAACCAGATGACAAACCTATAAAACCTATGAATAAATCCAGTATATTCTAATTTGCACATTTCATAACGTTCCGAGATTCAAAGAAGTAAAAGTTGTTGGTAAAATTTCTACTAATGGAGAACAGTGTTGCATTTCTGAAATCAGCTTCTGAGTGCAATAAAATGTTTTTAAGTATGTTGCAAATTGCTTCTAACTTCCCTGTATAAATAAAATGCCAAGACTTCCTAAATCACTTAAGAATTACTGCAAAGCTTTAGATTGAGTTATTGCACCTATTACAATGTGCCAATTTTAGAGTAATTACTTTGAAAATATGGATTACAGTTTGAAATTACTGGCCTTTTCTTTGTTTGTTGATTTTAAATTCATGTCCTTAAACATCCAGCCCATGTTTTTTCTGCCAGTTTGTTAGCACTGTTAAGTAATATTCAAAATATTTTCAACTAGCAGGTGAGTTTATCAAATAATTTGATAAATGATACTTTCTGGATTTTTTTTATGAAGCAGAAAATACAGAACCCACATCTTGTATCATGTTGTCATAGGTATATTGATTATGTGGCCAAATGCCTTCCTGGCGCTAAGGTTTGTGGACCCAATCTGGCCAGTGTATACATGTCTGTATGTATGTGCATGTGCTGGAAGACACATAAAATACTAATGAAAGGTAAATGAGAGTTCACCAAGCTCTCATTGTCAGATGGCCTTTGAGGAGGATAGAATGCCCTGGATAGCTTGAGACTGCCGTATGGATCTAGTGGAAAAAGGTAGGTCTTGCACACAGAGCAAACCTACCATATGGACTGGGTGGAGCACTCAAAACTCTAAACATTTCTCATACACCAGGGCCTTTTACACAGAAGAATGTAAAAACATACATAATGCATTGCACACAAAAAGCCATTGAAAAATGGATCAATTGTTTAGGTTTAATATGATGCTTTCAAGCAGTGTCCAAAACTATATAAATAATCAGGGCTTATTTTGAAATAGTAAAGAGGATCATCAATCATTTACAACTGACTATTTTACTTTGCATCTAACATCTGCTGTATAATGGGACTTTACAATACCATCCTTAATGCTGTACGAAGACATAGCAGCCAAAAATAGTGATAGGGTTAAAGCAGACTTTCTCTGAATGTGTTCCCTTGGGGTTTTTTTCCCCTCCTGTTCTTAACCAGAAGCACGAATATATCACATTGTGGAAGAGTTCTGAGGCAAGTCCTGGATTTAGAAATGGCTTCTGTCCTCTTAGTCTTTTTTTGGGAATTAAGATTAAACATAGAATTGGGTCATTGATACAACTTTATTTCCTCTATGATAAACAGAAAGGACCCGTGCCAGTTGAAGCTCTGCTGTTTTGATATCTGTTGCTTTTGTGTTCAACAAATCTTCATTAACTTTCCAGATTGAAAGTGTGATGCTACGCAGTGGTATGAAGAGCTGTAAAGTAACACAGTAAAATGTTTGTTATATTTCAAACTACTGGGCCTAATGTAGAAACTTCCTCACATTTCCATATAAACGTAACTGTGTTGTCCTTAATAATTTATACTTTTAAAAAAAAGTCAGAAGGCAGATAAGCAATCCAGTTGTGTTTTTATGAAAATACAGGAAAATGTAGCAGAAATTAAAGTTATATTTTAAGGCCATTTTTCACTGCCTCATCTGTTTTGAAAATTACTTAGGTCTTGCTTTCACAGTTTTACATGTGAAAACAAGAAAGTGAAGTAAGTCAAGATCAGTCTTATTTTGAAAATAGGGTGACTGTTTAGGCTCATTTGTCCCTTCTGATTTCTCTCACAATCTCTTCCTTTCTTCTAACTGTATTTTTTCTCTTCTGAAATTTCAACAAGCACATAGTTTCTGAATATCTTGGAAGGGTAAGAAAATGCTGAAAATACAGAAACAAAGGCATTTTAGAAGCAATGTTACTGAGAAATAGGTTTGAGAAGTAGGGAAAAAAATTGTAGGAAGCCTAGATTGGGCTGATATGCAGAGATGTTAGGACAAAGGGACAAGAAAGGAAAGCAATTCTAAAAAAAAAAAGAATAATTTAGATTTTCATTTTTGAAATCATTGAATTGTACTGAAATTTGATAGAAGAACAGTTGTCATCAGGAGCCCTGACTTCTCTTCAAACATTCAAACAAATCAGTGAAGTTGCCATGTGTTGCGTGTCTGGGTGCAATAGTTCATAAAACCAGGCAGTGCTTTTCTGATGCAGATCTTGCTGGTTTTTTAGGTGGGCTAAAAGCCAATCTACTCCTAGGATAATGCATGGAAGTATTATCCTTACAAGACAACAAGCTCATCAGGTTATGATAGTAAAGTGTGTGCAACTCGTTTCAGTATGTTTAGCCAGTATTGTTTTCACTGTTCCATAATGGTAAAGATAGTTTGATTCCTGTTTTATCTGCAGTGATTATGCACATGAATTATAATAAAATAGTAGAGAGCATTTGAGCAACTCTTAGAATTTATATTTTGCTTCTACTGCATCACATTTATAATTGCTTATGGAATTAAATAAATTATACTTCAAATAAGTTATTGGCGTAAACATTGAATATTGACAGAAAACTTGATGTGAAATGAATGTCACAATGTGCATTTCCTAGATATTAAGATGAAGTATAGATAAAAGTCTGGATTTGATATTTAATTTGCAGGAAGGTTTTAAACTGGATCTGGGAAAAGATTTTAGTTTACCAGCAAATATGTGACATGTTTGCTGTATAAGGTACCTTAATCTTTTCTGTAATGTAAGTTGAACTGTTCCATGTTACATTATGACTCCAAATTATTTTTATCTTCTTAAATTAGAACTGAGTGTGGCCCATAATGTATAAATACATTAAGGATATCTTTTGGTCTTCTCTAAAATATATTTTGACATATTACCATTAATTAAATATTCCAAGACATGAAGACACATGCAGTACACATCTCACTTTAAAGTGGCTGCCTCAAATGGAGCAGAAAGCATTAGAGTTAAAACTTCTATGTTATCCTATCAGTGAGCATCAAACCAGTGAAAGCTGTAGAAATCTCACTAATGGATACATTTTGGCAGCTTCTTGCAGATGTTTGATGAATTTATTGCAAGAGGAATCATATCAGATGTTAAAATGCTTGTCTTTTCATTCTGAATTCTATTTCTGAGCACGCTGGAGTTTAGGGGTTTTGTTTATTTATATGGTTTTCTGAAAATCAGATATTAAGAGATAATCTATAGGCAGTATTTGAGAAATG
Source organism: Upupa epops (assembly GCA_013397515.1). Taxonomy (NCBI): domain Eukaryota; kingdom Metazoa; phylum Chordata; class Aves; order Bucerotiformes; family Upupidae; genus Upupa; species Upupa epops. Next base: position 159,292 of record VZRI01014188.1, on the reverse strand, counting down.
TGGTTATAATACAACAGAAATCTGTTTCTGATGCTATGAACTCTGAAACTCATACTGAACTCCCGTAGGTAGACAGACAAATTTCTTTTTGGATATCATAACCATACAATCCAAAATGTGTGCACCAATTATTGTCTACAGTATTTGCATCTGAGCCCTGAATCCATTCCATAGATAGTCACATTAAGTACATTTATTATACCTATTGAAAAAAAACAAACTGTGAAATCATTTTAAAAAGTGATTTAAGTATAGAATCATTAGGGATTGGATGGGACCTTGACAGATTATCTGTCCAATCCCCCTGCCACAGCAGGACCACCTAGACTAAGTCACACAGATCCAGGCCCGTCTTGAATGTCTCCAGACAAGGAGACTCCACAAGCCCCCTGGGCAGCCTGTTCCAATGCTCTGTTACCCTCACTGAGAAGATTCTTATACAAATGTGGGGAGTTTAATGCAAAAACTAATGAAGCCTCTGTGTTATACCACTGCATGATAGTAAATGAACTAACCCATTTATTACTCTTCCTGGTGAGAGTTTGTCAAAATGAGATGCTTCACATGACTTTGTTTTCAGTCACTTGTACTGTATTATCTGTGAGAAGAGTTAAGATCTTGGAAATCACATACTTCTGTAAAAGGTGTGTATTGCCATTTGGGTACTTAAGGAGAGACTAAATGTTATTACGCTACTGATGACAAAACAGGTGTTACCTTAACTTCTCTCCCTTAAGTTCTTATGACTGCAGGGCTTGAGCAACACAGTACCCAGGCATTTTTTTTTTTTTCAAAGCAGAGTTTCCTTGCCTGTATTTCCAGTGCATTTGTAGCTTTTCCTGCATATTGGAGAATTACCAAATCTATCACAGGATAGCTCCATAATATTGTGTTGGACAAGTTCATCTAACTTTTTTGTGATTATTTTACTTTATAAGCATTTTTGGCTACTAGTGAGGCACTAATACATCTGGGGCAATAAATTTGCCTGATCTTCTTATTCAGTTGTCTAATTTTTATCTTGTCACTCTGATATTAGAGTTACTTACTTGATTGTATCCTTTTTATTAAAGAACTTAATAAATTCACGGGCATTGATAGGATCTTGCAGGAGAGTGATCTGTATGTAAGTATACATGTTTTTAAAACGCATGGTTTCTGCATAAACACTGACACTGAATATTTTATATTTTTAGCTAAAATATTATAGTTTCTCATGTTACTCTAAGAAGAAACATATTATTCTGAATGAATATTCAGATTTTTAAAAGCATTAATCAATAGTTCAGTTTTACAAATTCTGACCACATAAATATTTTTCTGTTAGGACAGGTGACCAGTAGAAGCTGCCATAAATACAAAGTGATTTGAACCTCTTTTGCCCTCTCTGTTGAACCTCCCTAACATATTTATTTGTGAAGTCCAGTAATGTTGACTTCTGCCACTTTACACCAGGTGCCATGCATTCCTGGTCAACCTTGTCTCCTTGCCAGCACTCTGGGGACAATGGTGAGGGACAGGTCATGTGTTGCTGAACAAATGACAGCTGACAAGTATTTCACAGACACATTGCTATCATTTATTTTCTGTTTGGGCATCCAGTTCATGCTGTCAGCAGATTACCAAGAACTTGGTCCATTTGTCAAAGCAGCAGGAGCATTTATGTGTAGTACCCCCTAATTGCAGTATGGCTGATATGGATTTCTTGAAAATACTGATGGTTTGGGATTTTTCTTAGGAGAATATTAAAATTATTAATGGAACACAGACCAAGAAAAACAGAGTGGATGCAATGCAGTTCCAGGTATTACCATAAAACCTTCATCTTCAGAGAATTATAAGCTACCAGCTGTTGCCTTCTTGGTACTGTTATGCTTACAAAAGAGGAATGATGTTATTTTGGCTGACAATGACAAAAATGCTATTATTGATATTCCTTATTTTCCAAATCGCCTTATATCTCCAAATAAGAGAAGTTTTTCAACTTTCATGAAACGTGTCAAGAGGATTATTAATCCAAATGATGTAGCATTTGAAATGATCCAATAAAATCTAAACAAAATACCATCCTTACATGCCGTAATGTTTTTTCTCTGCATTTTGTAGTAGCCATATGGAGACGGTTAAAGTGTAGGGAGAAACTGGCAGCAAGAAAATAAGTAATGTTGATGTATTGCCTTGTGTATTGCTTTTATCAGTTGAGCTGTGCATATTTACATCCACAATTTTGAAAATGTGCGGTTTAGTGTACAATAATTATACAGTCTTTAAGTCTAATCCCAAATTTAAAGTCTGATGTTAATCAGGAATTTAACTCAGACCTAAAATACTTGGCTTGATCTTTGATTCTGCATCCTTTTGGGACACCTAAGTGTATGATCAGGCTACTGAGGTGAGGGATCCAGCTTCTGTAGTCAACACAGTGACAAACATTAAATGGCTAGTATCATGAGTGGGGAGCTTTGATTTCCTGACCAGATATCCCTTTACTACATAGGTGAGAATGGATACCTCTAAGCAAGGCTTTGGAGGAAGCTCAGAATGACACTTGTGAACTTAAAGGAAGACTCTTTTTACACAACCCTCCAAATACATTTTTGCATATGAGTAGTTCTCATAAAATCACTATGAAGCCAAGAAATGTTCTTTTTAGCACTCAGTATTGCCTAGCTGATGGAGTGGTGCTAGCAAAGTACTAATTGGGACATTGGACAAAAATGCATTTATACTTTTTTCAGCATCCAAAGCACAGATGGCCTTAATCTGCATCCAGTCCCTGCCAGTAGCATGCAGTAGTAGTTCTCATAATGATGACAGTTTCAAATACTATACAAAGTGCCTTGTATTTGTACTAATATACTGTATAGTTTGTCTTTCTAACCGTCATTTTATATTTAGGAATTTCTATTTCTTCAGACTTAATGTAAGTTCATTTTATAATTATCAGATATATGCAGAATCATCTCTTGACTATCTCCTTTCTTCTTTTTTCCTGACTGTTCTAGGCACTTTAAGGAAGAGTGTGAAAATTTGTGTGAGTGAACAGGGTAATTTTTATTACATGGACAAAAAACCCATTATAATTATGTTTTAGGCATTATGTGCTATGATGCCCAAAGTGGAAATGTCACTGACTTTTTAACATTCAGTTGTATGGTAAAATACATTTGTTTAAAAATATGGATGATAATTGATTGTGAAATATTATGAAATCCTTAGAATAAATAAATCAGCAACTGTTTGACCCAGCCCTAATTGGTACTAGGCTGCAAAATAAGATAAAGGTTATTAAAATAATCCTTTTATTGAAAGAGAAAATTAGATAAGTTGTGCTGATTGACTCAGAGGCCCTCCTAGGGACATGCAAAATGAAGAATAAACTCAACTTGATCTTGTCCAAAAAGCCCGAAGAAATCCTCACAGCTGGAACATCACTACTAATTACATTTTGAGCTTTTTGGCTATATTTTGCCAACATATTCCATTCATTTATAGTGATGTTATACCACTAACTCCTTAACAAAACTAAACCACAGGATTTAAACAACCCATAATTTTATATATTTGCTATTCACAGCTATAACTTTTATTTAAACGATAGTTCTTGAAATACTGAATTACTAACTTGTAGAACATATGCTGTATATAAAAACAACAGTTCACATGTTGTCTGTACTTCTGAGTCAGCATACATTTTTTGCTCCTGGGCATTCTTTCTCACCTCTGTCACCACATAATCTCAATGCTATTATCCCTTTCCAAAGCGTTCAGTCACCTTGAGTGTCCTTCTTTCCCGTTTTCTCAACTCAGTCTTCCCTCACTTCTTGATTAGTCCCTGTCTTCTTGTCAAGTCATCCCTGTTTCCAAACCCCTATGTTGCTGTTCCAGTCTAGAAATGTGTTCCTTTCCTTCCCCTGTATTTATAGATAAATTGGTTTGCAAAGTATCAGCTTAGAAAGAGAGGGCCCTGATCTTGTGTTCAGGCCCTCAATCTCCATCTGGCTCTAATTTGCCATTGTGGAGACAACTCCAACTGTACTATGCTCAGTGACCCTGTGTACTACTGGAGAATTGTAGAATCGTTTTGGTTGGAAAAGGCATTTAAGATCATTGAGTCCAACCATTAACCTAACTGTACCAAGCCCACAGCTAAACCATGTCCCTAAGCTCCATATCTACCTGACTTTTAAGCACATCCAGGGATGTCTTGTTTAACCACCTCTGGTCTGTAGGGCTTGCATTTTCTTCAAAAGGACTTTTAAGTGGCATCAAGTTAAAGAGTGCGTGTTCTGAATCCTTGTCACATCTTAAAATGGTCCATAATGGTAAGAGGGGATATGCAGATATATGTTCTGTAAGACCTACTTGCACAAACACATGTGGCAGCGTCAGGTATAAAGCTGTTGTTTGCAGTGTACACATCTAAGAAATGTATCATGGTAGTGGTGATCTTTTCCATGTAAACTTTTAATCTTTTAGTCGTATTTCATTTTTGGTGAGTTACTATTCCCAAATTCCTTAGGCAAGCATGCCAAGCTAGGAAACCAAACTTAGTGGTACTGTTAACTGGTGCTGATAACTGTGAGCACCAGTCTCTTTGGAATGTTACAGAAACAAGCAGCAAGTCAATCTGATATTCTCTCCTTAGCTCTAGTTGTCACAGTTGCAAATGCTTTAATTTCAGAATGCAATAAACAACAAACATTTTGTGAGGTCCCTCTACAGTCATCTTGCATTAACCCCTAGTTATGTGCAGGATAGATTTCAGTGACCAAATCTGTAAAGAAGCCAAACAATATGAAAATTGAGCAGCAAGAGAATTTTTTAAAATCTGCCTCAAATTTTTGTTGCCCTTTTCTTTTGTGCAAGTGTAAATAAAATTTATTATTTAAAATAAAAGAGCTTCTCACACCTGAAATGTGCAGGTCTGATTAAGGTGAAATACAAAACTTGTTACTGATGGGTGTTTGACAACATCAAGTAAAATGATAATAACCCAAAAGGAATAGGTTGTTTCCCCAAAAATGCATGCACCAGATTTATGGTAGCAAAAAGAAAGGACAGGACCCTCTCTCACCATTCATATGGTAAGGATGAACTTATTTTAGGAACAAATACATGTGAAATATTTTACAGAGAGCAAAAAAGCGTCAAGATCTGTTGCAAACACATGAAATGGTTACAGAAAGGCAGTCATCTATATAGTGTTTTTTTGGAGCCAGCTATTATTGCTTGCTTTCAAATCCTGGCAGTATCAGTATTCTCCAGTTTGATTGGTGACCAGTCGGAACTTATCCCACTCGCTTTTAGGAACAAAGACAAGAGAATGGCTACCTCTATTCATCTATTACTGTTTAAATAGCTGTCACAGCTTCCAGGATGTCTGTTTCCATGTTATCTGGTGCAAGAATAAAATAGAATGGCAACAAACCAAATACAGTGAAAAATGTTCATTGTATTTGGCCCAAACCAGCTGCTGTTTGCAGATAAAATCTGTTTTGAACAGGAACAGGTGAATTTTGGAAGTTGAGGAACAGTGGATGGAGTGGATGAAGCATTTGCAAGTATTTTGAAGATATGTGTCACATTTAGACTTGCTTGTTACCGTGATTTAGTTCATATGTCAAGGCACATATTTATCTCTGCTCAGATACTGTGGAGACTTGGGTAACAGCTTGTCCTAGCCTTTCTTATTTGTTAATTTATAACATCTCAGTTATAGAGCCCAAGTCAAGGCAGGCCCAGACACTTCTTTGTGTCTTTTTCTTTTACCTTTTTCTTTACACTGTCATGCTTTTAATTCTGACAACAGAGTTTTAGGTGGACACCCTCCCCCCTTCTCCTGTAAGTTGTCTTTGAATTCTTCCTTTGAGGCATTTAGACTGAAAATACCAAATTTCTGTTTCCTGGCAAGAGTTATTCATTTTTGCAATGTTGACCTGCTAGTAGGTGAAGAGGAGCATTAGCAGTTTCCTTGCAACAGTTAGGCTAGTGATTATTTGGAAACAAAGATAACTCATGGTATTGAGAAACAGGACTTCTGCAGGAATGGAAGATTTTTGAATGCTTTAATGGCAAGAGGTCATATTATTTTGCTACTAAGCTATGTGGTTATGTTTTAATTGGCCATGTTTACAGTGTGGTTTTTCTGTAAAATGCATTTTTTCAAAATTCTCTCAGTCATTGCTTATCTCACATCCACAAATATCCATGCTTCCTGTGTATAATATGTACATTTGCTCTGTTTCAAACATACTCACACTCAAAGTTTATTTCACATGGGACATCAAGAAAACAAAGTCACATTAGTCTGACTTCTTTTTTCTAAGCTGAAATTTCATTAAAGTAAGTTCACAGTAAGTTCATCTCTCTAGTATTTCCCTTCAATGTAAACTTGTTTCTGTTATTTATTGTAACAGAAGAGTTTAGATGTTACTCGAAGTTCATGCCATTCTAACATTTTTGAGTTACTTTGCTTATTGCAAAACTGCAGCACATTGTTAGGAAGATCTTTGCAAACATCACAGTGTATTTTAGGCATGCATAAAGTACAGTAAACTTAACATGTATTTAAATTTAATGTAGTAATGCAGTAAAAAATGTAATTCCTTGCTTACATTGTATGACATGAACTGTGCTAGGAGCTTTCTGTTTCTCAGCAATTGCACAGAAGAGATAGAATTATAGATCTCATTTAAACCTACCCAGTTTTAGCTTGAAACTACCCCCCTTGTCTTGTCACTAGAGTCTCTTGTCTAAAGTCCTTCTCCAGCTGTCCTGTAGTCTCCCTTCAGGCATTGGTAGGCTGTTTTAAGGTCTACTCAGAGCCTTCTCTCCTCTAAGCTTAACAGCTCAAATTCCCTCACCCTGTCTTTATAGGAAAGGTGTTCCAGACCTCTGATCATCCTTGTGGCCCTCCTCTGGCCCCACTCCCAACAATTCTGTGTCCTGTTATTTTATATGGGCCTCAGCGTAGTCTCCAGGAGAATCTGCTACATGATCTTGCCAGACACAGAGGTCAGTGACTGGCCTGTAGTTCCCTAGGTCATGGGGTTATGTCCTTTTCCAGTCGGCAGGAAATTCACTGGACTGCCATGGTTTCTCATGGAATGGCCTAAGCAACGTCATCGACCAGTTCCCTCAGAACCTGTGAGTGAAGCCCATCAGGTCCCATGGACTTACAAAACTCAAGGTTTTTTATGTGGTCATGAACCTGATCTGCACCTACCATAGCTGTTGCTCCTTTCTCCCCGTCCCAGCCTTTGACTTCTGTGGCTTGGGTGGCATTGTTTGAGAGCCTTCTGGTGAAGACTGAGGTGAAAAAAATAATTGAGCACACTAGCCTTCTCCATATTGCAGTTTACCAGGTCACCTGTTCCCTTCTGGAGGGGGCCACATTTTCTCTCACTTTCCTTTTTCACCAGTATACCTCTAGAAGCTTTTCCTGTTGCCTTTGTTGTCCTTGGCAAGATTTAATGCAAACTGGGTTTTGGCTTGCCTAACCTGATCCCTGACTGTGTGGATAATTCCTCCATATTCCTCCCAGCATTTTTAAGAGAATTTAAGTTTAAGGAATTTTTAAGTGGGCCAATTTTATCTAGTACCTTTTAAAATATTTTGACAATGTGAGACCTAAGTTACTAATAAGAGTCTTAGAAAGTACACAAGGTCATTGATTTATTACTTTGAAAAAGCTAGAGATGTCTTTTTTTAGTCTATTTTCTCATTTATATGAACCATGTGTAATCTTTCTCACTGTTCTGTGCAAGTCAGTACCTTTACTGGAACCACTGCTCTTTAGCCAGACAGCTCACAGACATAACACTTAGGAGGTTGTATAATTTTACTAAGTTTTCTGATTTTTTTACATGTTTATAATTTTTATGATTTTTTTTCCTCATTTTTCTAATTTTATAATACTTAAGGTAGGAATCATTTGAGAAAGCTGTATTTGCAGCAGAGGAAAAAGACAGTGTTAGCTATGCAACAATAGTACATGGTGTTTATCAGTCGATTCTCTAACCAGTGCTGTTTAAGCTTTTAGTTGTTTCTGCTGCTTAATGCAATCAATTCTAACAGCAGTTTGGAGAAAACCCATATTGTAATAATTTTTCACACTAAAATAGGATTTGAGAAGATGAACTAAAAGATTAAGTGGTGAATATTTCTGTAGTATTTTAAAACTTGGGAAGAAAATTTAAAAATCCTATTTAGGGCCAAAGTTTAGTTGTTACTAGAAAATTACTACAAAGATACCCATGTTGCTGAAGAAATCTTTTATGACACGGAATGGGTTGAAGCATTCTTTGGTCCACATCAGTTCCTTTCCCAGAGGTTACCTTAGTAAACTTGGGGATGATGACTTTATAAGAAAGTGGTATTTGTGGCACAAATACTGGCAAATGGGATGTGAAATGGTGTCATACTCCTTCTGTAGGCTGCTTTCATCCTGAGCCACAGTGAAATAGAAAGAACAGCTTCCATGGCAGGACTGATCTCATCAAAAGTAGATCTCTCCATCCACTCTAGTCAGCTTAGGCTTTGCTTACAGTCAACAGACGCAGAGAAATTTTTGTCTCCTCCTGCAGCAGATGTGTGTGATAGTTCAGATGGATCAGTACCCTATACTGGTGTCTGCTTTTCTCCTCTAGCTATAGAAGGAGCTAAATGGGGCCAGCCCAGAAGCAGATGTCCAAACACCTGTTTGGATATTTCTGTGAAGGAGTATAGTCTGCGAGGCTTTTACTGTAAGACTGTAAATACTGGCTAGCACGTCAGAGCTGATGAGGTGATGGAGCAAGAAAATTGCACCTAAACATGGTTGATGGAGATTGTCGTCTTCTGGAGTAATGGTGGATGGGGACTGTTCAAATGAAATGTTATTTATTTTGATTAATCGTTTTGTGCTCATGGGGTTATCAAAACCTACACTGTAGCCCATCTTCCTGATCCTAGACTATGCCCACTCAAGAAATTATTGCACTCTAGTCAATCAGAGTTGCTCTTTTTTAAGTAACTTGGATCAGAATTTTTATATAATTCCTAATGTACATGATAGGATAAAGACAGAAATGTTAAATATTCAGTAAGTTGCAGAAAGGAAAGAAAATACTGCAAAACATGTCTCTTACAATCATCAAAATCTGAGTGTAAAAAAAAACTCTTACAAACTCTTCTGTAGGCAGATAGCTGTGCAGAGATGTGCATAATACCAAATACTTTCTGATGTCCTTGTATTGAGATACATCAGTATGTGTCAGTTAATAACTGAGCCCCGGGTAAGAACAGTATGTATAGATCTATGTATCTATATATATACATATAGATAGTTTTCCTTTTGAAGAATTTAGATTAACATCTGGTGAAAAGAAATTGACCTAAATTTCTGTATTATATCAACAGTAGACTAAAAATACTTTACAAAGTAGAAAAAAACCAACGCAGACTACTGAAGTTTCTATTAATTGTGTTTTGCTTTTTTTTAATACCACTCTCCCCCCTTTATAATCCATTCACAGATTATCTGTGAAACTTTAATCTTAGAAGTCTTCAAACTGTGTGCATTTTTTTCTGTTGTGATGTCAGAACTGATCAGATCTGATTGTTACAAAGATTCCACTAAGGAGTTTAGCACTAATTGTTGGAAGATGTCCATGCTTAAAAAAATTAGGCCAGTGATTGTAACCATGCTGTTAATTTCAGGTATTGTTCAGGGCATGTTTCAATTGTGGGAATTATGTGTACTTTCTTGATTAAATTGCATTGAGAAGCAGTATTGTTTCTTGCTGTTGCTTTATCTTCTGAGCTGTAAGTGAAACCATTAAGAGCGGGAAGGGTTAATTGTGTGGGAAGCCTTGTATTCAAATACTTCTCGTATACCAAATACTTGTCATGCTAGAAAATATTCTATTGTCAATCCAAATAGAACACAAGCTAAAATGAGATGATTGGGAAGGTGCCCATAAAGTCAGCCTGAATATATTATCACAAGTATATGTGAGATAATATTTGTTTTAAAAAGATTCTATGGCACTGTAAACTCAGTCTCATTAGAGACTGCATTTAAAAGGCTTATAAAGTTACTCATTAATGTTATCTTCTTGTATCTCCACAGCTTTTTCATTAAAGAAAATTCAGCAGAAAGCATTTTCTCCTGATAGCAGGAACCAATTTGCAATAAATGTTCTGGAAACCACTAGGGAAGCCATTACTGAGGTCTAATAAAAACAGACAAGCGTAACTTGTTCTATATTTTTGTTTCAATCACATACAGATGAGACCCCGCTCTCCACACCAACCGCAAGAGACAGCCTTGACAAACTTTCTCTAACTGGGCATGGGCAGCCACTACCTCCAGGTTTTCCATCTCCTTTTCTATTCCCTGATGGATTGTCCTCCATAGAGACACTTCTGACTAACATCCAGGTAGGCCTTTCTGTAGATCAGCTAAAAGGGATGGAAAGGGGCCAGTTTCAGATTTTTCTAAATTAATATAACCATTCTAGCTTAATCAGTTCATAACATTATTTGGATCAACAAATACACTGGAAGTTTCTAATATTAGGTTTTAAAGGAAACACAGCAAACAAATGAATTTAGAAGCTGTCAGATACAGTACATAAAAATACAGATTGTATATTAAACCACAGCAGAGAATTTGATGAAAATTATATTTGCGTGTTTAACAACATTTGTCTTAAGTGCTCTTTTTATTACAGGCTAATGAAATGTATCTTACCGTTTAACTTTATCTCATTTACTAAGAAGAGAACCATGTTTTTAATAAATAGTTGTTTTAAGTTGCTGGAGTGGCAAGGTGGAAATGATATTTAAAGCTGTTTGAAATGTGTCTCTCATAAAAGCATTCACAAGAAGCGCATCTTTTATAAATAGGCTCATTTATAAATAAGCTCATTTCACTTAAAGTACTCTCTTTAGAGAGTAGACTCCAAAGGGTATTTCCCAATTTTCTGCAGATTTCCTGTTCAGTAGTCACAATACCTACTGTGTGTATAGTATTATTTAAAGTGCATGCTAACACAAAACTTGGACCCAAGATGTTAGTGTTACTCAGAATGGGTAATGTTTTGTCCACAAATGCAGCGATCATATGTTTCCCTGGTACATCTTTCGCAACAGTGTAGTTGAATGTCGCATGCAAAACGATAGCACAGGAAAGAATGCAGCCGTATTGGTACGCATTTCCAGAGAAACCTTGTCTGTGCAGCTACTAATATATTTGTCACAATATTTTTCCTTGTTCCCTTGAACAAATATATAAAATCTCCATTCAGCAAAGGCTGTCACTGAGTAGGGCCTGCTCACTTGATTTCCTTATGCAATATCATTTCAGTTTATAGTACTTCAAATTTGTTTTATGAAATGTTACAAGATCCATCCTTTGGTGATGTTCTGCGATACAATAATGCAAACCACTACTATTTAAGAATAACTGTTGCTGTATCTGTTGTCTTTGAAAGAGTGTATTTGTGATCACTTTTTGTGGTTCTGAAACTTAACATCTTAAATATTTAAATCGCAAACCAAGGTAAGGCTACAACATTCAGTATTCAAACAGGTCTGCCTCAAATGCATAATCTGTAAATAATTTCCTTTTTTCTAAAGTATCTAATCTTATAGCTGTGGAGGGGGAGCTCTTGAGAATTTTTTTGAGAAATGTATGCACTTGGTGTCTCCAGACGGCAGCCTAATGAGCAAAGCATTCACTATCAACAGGTTAGCTAATCTTGTGATTGAATATGAGAGTTCTGCACTACTTCAGGATAAATGACCAGGACTAATTTGCCAAGAATGCATTCAGTATTGGTTTACAGAAAATGTGAACATGAAATTAATTTTTAACTTTTTAAAAAAACCAACATAACAAACCAACTTTAATCTTATCTGGAATGAATAACTAAAATAAAAATCATTGCAGAGAAAACAGAGATTTCTGTCATCGTACGTTTGTACTTACTGCTCCTCACCTTGATGTTCCACATCACAACAAATCCATTATCAGGGTAAAAGAGACATAAGTTCTTTTGGATTTTTTCACTGTGTCCACATACTGCATTGCATGTTTTCACAGGTCTGTGAATCCTTTCATGCCTGTATATATCACCAAGGGACGTCTTCCCCTGTCCCTGATTTACTCACCTTCAGGACAGTAGTAGAAAAACACTTCATAAAAAAAAATGGAAAAAACCCCAAACAACCAGTTAGATTTTTCCACCTGTGTAGAAAAAGTTAAGTAGGATTCTTAAAAACAGTACAGTCCATTACAATAGCCTCTGAATACTAGTGTTAGTTTTTATAATAAATACAATTTCAAATAATTTCCATACTTAGCAGTTATTGCAGTGAGAGAAAGCTTGGTAGAGCATTTGTGGAAAGAGGAAATTCTGTTACAGTCCCTACTTGTAATATCATTTGTGATATTGGAATCATTTGCAATTGTTGGAGTGGATCTAGAGGAGGGGTCACTAGGATGATCAGAGGGCTGGAGCACCTCTCCTATGAACACAGCCTGACAGAATTGAGGCTGTTCAGCCTGAACAAGAGAAAGCTCCAGGGGGACCTCAGAGTAGCCTTCCGGTACCTGAAGGAAGCCTACAGGAAAGTTGGAAAGGGACTTTTTACAAGGGACTCTAGTGATAGGACAGGAGGGAGTGGTTTCCTGCTAAAACAGGGTAGATTTAGATTAGATCTTGAGGAGAAATTCCTCACTGTGAGAGTAGTGAATCACTGGAACAGTTTGCTGAGGGCAGTTGTAAATGCCCACTCCTTGGAAGCAACCAAGGCCAGTTTGGATGGTACACTGAGCAAGTCAGTCTAGTGAGAGGATTGGAACAAGAGGAATCTTCCAACAAGTGGTCCTTCCAACCTAAACCGTTCTTTGATTCTATGACTTTGCTAAGAAATGCAAATGTATTATCTGAAACCCATGATATATTTACTGCATGGGTCTAATTCCTCTGTGCTCTTGTTTGGTCCAGATCAATTTTACATCCCTTTCAGTACAGAGGTGTGGATTCAGAGGGCAGGTGGAGCACTGCAGTCCCTCACCATTCTCTTGTTGCAGCTATGCAACATTAGCAACGGAGTAATTGTAACTTTCTAGAAAAGATCATCTGGACTACAGTCCATTCCCTGCCTCCAGTATCATAAAATCATCAGGGATCTGAAAGGACCTCGAAAGATCATCCAGTCTAATCCCCCTGCCACAGCAGGATCACCCAGACCAAGTCCAGGCAGGTTTTAAAATGTCTCCAGAAAAGGGAGACTCCACAAGCCCCCTGGGCAGCCCCCTCCAGTGCCCTGTCACTCTCCCTGGGAAGAAGTTACAGAATTGGTCAGGGTTGGAAGGGACCACAGGATCATCCAGTTCCAACCCCCCTGCCATGGGCAGGGACACCCCATCCTAGATCAGGATGGCCAGAGGCTCATCCAGCCTGGCCTTAAACACCTCCAGGGATGGGGCCCCAACCACCTCCCTGGGCAACCCATTCCAGGCTCTCCCCACTCTCACAGTTGAAACAGAAAACAATGGACATCTAGCCAAAGGCTAAATGTGGGCCTATTCTTTTTTTCACAGCACCATGCACACAGGTAGCCCCTTTCACAGAAAAGGGCTACGTGTCTGCTTGTGAAATGCAAGTGTGCATCTTCATTTGGTCATAGCACTGTGGTTCATGCACAACGTGCTGCACGTGGTGGTGGAGCTGGCCAATATTTTGGTATGTGATGATCACACGAACACATAGGTGAGTAACCTCTGGCTACACCAAAGATACTTGTGTTGTGATCCCCTTGTATATATTCAGTTACGTGAGGTTCAGGATCTGTGCAGTATAGGCCTCAGGTGCTTCCAGAAGATGTTGTCGAGCAGAACAAGATTAGGATACTTTTGCTTTGAAAACAAAATTTGCTACAAGTCTTGCAGGTGCTGAAGCCTGTAGCTGGTTGAAGTTGGTGCCTGTGTCCATTTTAGGAGTCTGAGTCACCCTTTAAAATTGTCCACTAAGCTCTAGAGAGTCTGTGTCTTCCAACCATACCGAAGTGTAATGGATAGACTAACGTTCTACAAGCCTATTTGCTGTCGCTGTCATAGTGGCAGCTAGTTAGGTTTATTTCCTGTTGTATATTTTATGTTGTTCTTACATCTCCAGAAGTACATATTGAGACAAAAATACAGTGTTTAATTATTTGTACATTTAAAGAGGAGATAATAACAATATACCTAAAACAACCAGTGTTAATTTCTTGCTGGGGACTGCTGAAATGCAAGTAATAAACTGTAACAAAAAGTATAATTAAACAAATATACACATAAAATAAAGAAATGAGATCAGGGACATATTTTCCTATCAGATATGTATCTGCACATGTAGGAGGAAGAGAAAAATAAATTTCCTCAGAGAGCTTAAATTAAGTGATTTGTCTGTTAGTTCCCAGTGTATATTGGTTGATTTCTTCCAGATAAAAGACTGGTTCTCTGTGCAGCTGCAGGGAGGATAAAGGGTGATGGGAGGTGGGTCACAGCAAAGTGCTGTGTGGGTGCTTGTGAGAAGGGTAGGGATGTTTCTGTAGCCATCGCACAAGTCATGAGTCTTGGCCTGAATATGCCAAAGTATGTTACAGACATAGCCTTTCATGATACTGTAATATTTTTGGGTTATAATAATGTTCTTTTAAGCTTTTAGAGTCTGAATCTTTACTGTCCCAGCACTGATTTTCCTTAAATAAAGGAATGCATTAATTGCATCCTGATAGCTGTATTGTTCTGTCAAGGCTGATTTGTATTGACATAGTCTTTTTGCTAGGCATTTTTAAATGTAAAATATGTTGTAAGTATCCCATTGATATTAATAAAAGAATTGCATGATTACAAAATAAATTCCCCTACAAAGACAAAACAAACTATCAGCTTTATTGCTGTGAGTCTCCTGCACCGTTACCATCTAAGACTAAATACACCAGAGAAAAGCACTGCAAGCACTGGATATTTTATTTATCTTATTCTAAAATTCAAGAGAGTGATTTTATTTTTCACAGTAAATATTAATGGAAAAACGTCATATTTCTACTTGTGCAATATGCCTTTACATGTGATATTCAGTTTTAGATACTACAAAAGTGTATTTCTGGAGACAGTAAAACTCTTATCCTGCTGTGCTTATGTTCTAAGTCAATAATCATTTACAAATAGAAAATATTCAAAAATTAACCTGAGAAGGTAGCAGAAAGGTAATTTTTTGCAAGCCTTTCACCAGATAGTTGTGATGATGATCACATACAAAATTGCACATAATTTCCTGACTAAGAGAAGCAAACTTAGACTAGCAACCTTATTTGAAAGTGTATTCACCATGAATAGCTAATATTAAAATAGAAAGCCCCTGTGCACATTCCTTGTCCATATAGTTTTCATTTTTCACTCATTGTGGGTGATTGTTGAAAATAGGGTAAGATCTTCTAGGCAGACCACTGGAAGAGTTAGTAAAGCCATTTAGATGTCATATATAATCGTGTAGCTCTCTAAATTATGTCAGGTGGAACAAGCCGTAGGTGTAGCTAGAAAGTTAAAGAGCTTCTATATACATTCTTCTCCTCCCTTTTCAAAATAGGCAGCACATTTTTTGCATTTTTAAGGAAATAATGATATGTAATACTAGCTTTATCGCTGGATTGAGGTTTGATGTATGTTAATTTCTGTAGGATCAGTAGACTGCTCTATTATTATATGAGAGAATGAGAGGAAACCTGAAACATATCAACATATTAACTTTTTATTTGAGACTCCTCTGAAGAACTTTTCAGTGGGCAGAATTAAAACAACTAAAGCAAACAATCCAAATCTGAGTGATCTAGAAATATCCAGGAGGAAAATGTCCATTTTTAATGTTACACTGTAATTGCTAAAACCTAAATTAACAGTGACACAGAGGGGAAGAATGACATGCCGTGTTTAAAGCCCAACTCCAGATAGAGCCATACTGTATTCAAAATAAATCTGGAACCTGAGCGTGTTCACTACAATTATCGTTATCCAGCCCCCGTAACATCTGACCTACCCTAGAGGGAAATATTTTCTTTTTGTTAATGTCCTGTGCTGCTCTGCATTTCCCATTGTCATTGGCAGCATATTGATTTAATATCAGGTTAGAGGATTAGCCATAGCAAATACAAGTTGGACATACTGTATTTTGTATAATCTTTTACAGCTGATCCACTGGGAGAATTAATAGAATTTCATGCAACTCTGAAATTGCTATTCCTGTTCCAAGGGGCACTGATGATTTTTAGATGCTGCACTTTTTAGTTGTTTTTCTCACCCCCTTCTGCATTTAATACAGGGAGATATCGAATGTTTCCAATGTTTTTGCATTAGAGCTGTCATTGGCAGCAACAGCACTTTTGCATATGCATCAGTTTGGCTCTAGTGCAGATTTTTTTTCACTTTGGACGCCTACTGATGTGCACTGATTTAACTTCTAAAAATGAAACTTAATTTTGTGTAGCTTATAAGTAGTCCCTAGTGGGTCTTGGCTCCAAAAAGCTAATATTTTTCAGACATAATCAGCAGCAATAGGTAATGTATTACCATTAGCTACGTTAGCAGCAAGTATAAAAAAAGGAAAGGTTGGGGGAGGAAGTGTAGTGTAGAAATTCAATAGAAAATGTAATATGCTTTCAGCAGCTTTGTACTTTGCAGCAATACTTAATATAAAATTACACACATCAGTGTTACAGTCTAGCGTTATTCTCAATGTTTATTCATAATGATTGTTTCATATTTAAAGAACACCAAAATATTGTGTTTTGTCAGCCAAGGACAATAATAGTTTAATAGTAATTTATTTTAAACTGCTACTGATAATACAACCAATCAACACATTAAGTGGTGCCAACATTGGCATCTTGCTAAATAATCTCTAAGCTTTGCACCGAGAGTACATCTTTCAAAGATAAGTCAACAAGAGCAATCAGAGCAGAAAATTAGAATTTGGTATCTTAGAATTAAAATACAGCTAAAATAAAGTTTTAATTGGGGTGATCTGAAAGGGCACTTGATATAATGATCTCTTTCATTTGTTACTAATTGTTTGTTCCTGCAGAAGAAACATGTACATGAATGTAGTTGAAATGAGTAAAGATGGCAGTTGCTTTAGCAGCTCTGTTTTTCTGTTAAACAAGATGGATTGCAAGAATTTGGGAGGAGGCTGCTTACAGCTTCAAACTTACGTGACAGTACTGTTTTCCCCAACAAATACTTTTGATGTAATTAATTTGATCTTGTTTATTAGTGAGTTGGATGAATCACATGTTCTGGCAAGTGATGAATTGGAGGAGATAAAAATACTCTAGAGTTTAAGCATACGTCTGTAACAGATATTGATAAACAACTCCGACTTCCTAAACTCCTACTTCTTCCTATTTCAAATGCATCTCATGTAGAAAACAGTTTATGATGGTTGTAAATGTAGAACATGGCTGAGGAAAGGAAAAAAAATTCAGGTGGTTGTAAAGTTAAAAACATAGACTAGAAAGGCTTTAGAGATATTTCAAATTGGATTTTCCTTTTCCTGCGTCTGTAGAGCTTTTTTATTTAGCTTTGTGTGGTTTTCTTTAGTAGTCATCCAGGTTTATTGTTTAACACCAAATACCTGTGTGTTTTAGCTATTTTAGAATAGCATTTGGTTCTTTTAAAGAAAACTGCTACAACTGTGAGCATATTTGTAACACATTGGTTGTGTTACCATTGTATGTATTTTCAAATGTGTTTCTATACTTTACATAGTGTATATAAATTTGTTGACCATCTGGGCCTTGTAGTCAGAAGGTATTGAGTTCTTTCAGCTCCTGTGGACTTCAGTAGATTGAATTGTAATAGAGCTGAAAGGCATTAAGCTCTAAATGAGACAACACTTCAGGCAACAATTTAGTTAAGAATAAGGATGAAGAATACTGAAAATAGTACAGACTCTGAAAGCAGGTTTAAAAGAGAAGCTTAAAGAGCACAGATTTCAAAGCACACATTGATTTTGGGAGGGCTACTGGGATAAATGTACATTGTAGCACTCACTTTTTTCAGTTCTCAAGTATCATAATGCTGGCTGCTTCTTGTACTCCTTTATGAAGGTATTTTAAAAAAAATGTAGTGAAAAAATATACAACCCAGAATTCAATTCAGGAAGTGTGTCTGAATGGTGCGGAAGCTTAGTTGTTATTTTGGGCGACATGATTACCTGTCTATAATGTGGTTGTTCTGAAACCTGGTCTTAAGAGTGAATCTTTTATATCTTAGCTGAATGATTCCCGCGTGAGGATTCCCACACTAGGGAGTACTCCTCAGTCTTGTTGCATTGTTTTGCTTTATGTCAGTAATTAAATCTCTGTTGGGTCAAATTATCTCAACAGTTAAATTGCCAGGAGACTTGCTTAGGATACAGAGGAGCAAAGTTCATATCCATGGAGGTTCATATATGTGTATCCATGTTTAGTTATCTACTATTATGACAGCTTCACGTGGAGAATTCAAGTGAGGACCTAGAAGTCTGATGGCAGGCTTTTGAAATAAGGAAAAGGAAATTTTACCTCTTCCCACATTCCTTTATTTAAATTACGTTTCTCATCCTCTTTTTCTTACCTTAACTCAGTTTTAAGTATGTAGTTATTAGCTCTGCCAAGACCTTCCTTTTTCCTGGCAAAAACATAAGGAAGTATGAACATAAAATTCTCAAAGGAATTATAGAGTAGACTAAATAATTATTTCCTGATACAATAATAACAACAAAAAAGAAAGTTTATTTCAGTCTTCCCAGGTCAAAAAATTGAGAATTCATTGCATTTTGTTCTCTGCTGTGAGACAGGGATTGTACAATTCTTTAAAACAGAAATACCTTGCTGATTTGGACTGTTCTCTGCTTAGCCTTCCATTAACCCAGTCTTTCTTGAAAACTCAATGAAAGATATAAGTATTTTAAAATCAAATCAATTAACAACAATTAGGAGCAAAGTGACATCTTTAGGTGACCTTTCACAGAATCACAGAATGGCAGGGGTTGGAAGGGACCTCAAAAGATCATCTAGTTCAACCCTGCTGTCAGAGCAGAAACAGAATCACAGGCTCTTTAAAAAACTTTTTTTCCCTTTGGTAATTTCCATTGGCTTGAGTTGTAATAGAGATAGGATTTTCCATTCTGTGGATGATGTGCTTATGAGACTGCCAGTTCTTTCTCGATGGGACAGTCGTTTGGATTTAGAACAGGTGAATGATGATGCAGGCATGTCTCTTTTACATAGAGTAAACCTATTCCTCTCACTTTTTCTCATACATTATAGGCACAGTCAAAGGTGAGTTTGAATTATCTGGAAAAACTTGACTCCCAGCCTATTACAGATTTTCACTAACGTGTTAAAATTTGCTGTTGGTAATTGTGGTTATTTGATCCTGTAACGCGATTATTTCATTTGTAAAGTATCACATGAGTAATCAACAGAAGTTAGTTTCTATGTCAGCTGTTTTAACATTCTTAAACACTGTCCAACTTAACCTTTGAACAGGGTCTACTAAAGGTTGCTATAGACAATGCCAGAGCTCAAGAGAAACAGGTCCAACTGGAAAAGACGGAACTGAAGATGGAGCTGTTCAGGGAACGAGAACTGAGGGAAACACTTGAAAAACAGTTGGCTGTGGAGCAGAAGAACAGAGGTATATTAATTAAAGAGACATAAACATCTTGTCATTTATTTCCATAGGAAACCCAGTGTTTTTTTAGTGTTTGATCAAAACTTTTCCTCTTTCCTGTTATGCCCAGGATGACATATACAGGAAGTTTTACAAAATGCATGATTTTATATAAGATATCCATGAGATCTAGAACAAGGACCTTCCATTTTCTCAATGTTTTTCAGTAATATTACATCAGTAATACACAGTACAATTATAAATACTATAGGTGCTGTTACAGACGTCGTCAGGTTGTAATTGTTATGAAAAATGATAGCTACTTAATACAGAGACAATTTCTATCAAATTTAAGAGTCTGCAAGGTTTTAGGAACTCTTATCTCTTACTTGCTCGGGTCACATATTGCCTATTTAGCTAGACCTTGCATAGTAAATACAAAGATAAAAGTCATACATAAGCCATTTATGATGCATAGTAGATCCAACAGTTATGGTACTTGATAAGGCAGTAGCATTCATAGAATTTCAAACATTAACATCAGTCCATTGTCAAGCATATATGCATTAAAGATTTTAAATAACCTCATTGATGATAAAGGTAAGGCAGTTGACAATGAGTATATTAACTGTTTTCCTTGTGAGCATGTTCCCATCTTTATAGGTACTTTTTTTCTGTGTTGGTATGTCTTGCTATTTCATACTCTCTTCCTACTTTGCAAGGGACAGTTAAGCTCTGGGGCTCACGTGCTGTTTAACGCAGACCACAAGTCAGATATGTATTTTTGCAGGGCTAGAGTTATAACATTCTTCTTGTCCAGTCTAATTTTCTGGGACTCAGATGAATAGGGAATCCCAAGAACACTTGGTTTCACAACTGCTATGATTATAACTTTAACTATCATGCTAGCAGAAAGTACACAATATAATCCTGTTTTGTGCTTTGACCTGTTGAAAGGTAAGACTGTCACATCATTAATTTCTCTTTTTTAACGTTAGAGAATACATTTTTAAGGACAAATAGCATTAACAATCATCACAGCTGTGCAATGAATCATCTTTCTCTCCACCCTTGGCCTATTTTGCTCAGTATAATTGCACTGCTTAAATTTTAAAGTAGTTTTGTAAAAGACCTTGGTTATTCTTCACATCCTTCAATCTCTGTTTCTCACAACTGCTCAAATACATACTAATTTTTAGAGTTAGACAATCACATGTACAGTAGAAAAGATTGCGAAGACTCATCTAACCTTGCATGATTGTTGTCATTTAAAAGTTAAGCACTTCATTTGATTTATTGTAAGTTCTCTTCTTGGTCTATAAAGATCTGTTTATCCTGTTCTCAGGAAGGTATGGGGGGGTCAGTTGCACGGTGAAGACTTTTTTCTCTTCCCTCTATCTCTGGAAGAAAAATAGTTAGACTAGGCTGGACTAAACATCTATGTTTGGAGCACTTAAAATAAATTAATTTCAAAGTTGTATGTCAGGAAAATATCAAGGGATAGTCCCTTCTTTGGTTTGTGATACTGAAGTAATTGACAATGTTACTTTCAGCACGACACATTACCTGCTTTTTCATACGTGACACTCTAATGATGATATTGCACCAATAAGAGTCAGAATAAAGAAGAATATGTTAAAGCACTTAATGGTGGCATGACCATTAATATCATGAGGATGACCATTTGCTAGTAATGGTTTATTCTTTAACAAACTCAAGTTGGAAAGAAAAAACAATGGACAGACTGTAATTATTATGGGAATTTTTTCTTCAATTAAAGGTAGAAAAATACATAGGAGTCTTTGTCTACTACTAGTTTTCCATTTAGCAAGTGTTATGTCTTAAAGTAAGTTTGACTTTTCTTAATGGAAGCATGAGCAAGATGGGAGAAGTGTGCAGTAGCCCTGTTTAGACTATCATATCCAGAAAATGAAATGCGCTTCAAAGCTACAGCATAGAAAGATAGTTCATTATGCCCCATACAGGTCAAAATCCATCAGGTGAATGGGATCTTCAGCATTAGACAACATCTATCTCTGCTTGTTGTGTTAATAAATTATCTTTTTTCCTAGTGTTACTTCTATCTATGTTTACTGGTTTTTATATTTTTTAACATTGAACTCACTACTACTACTGCATGTTCTACCAAGCTGCTTATTTGCTGTAGTGTTTCCTTCCTTTGTATATATTCCAATTAGTGATTCCTAAGACTGTAGGATGTGTCTCATCAACTGGTGAAAGTAGAATTATATCTCTTCTGTGAGCAGCTACACAGTAAGGGCTTGCTAATTTTGGCTCTGACTGCTGTAGTCACATCTACAATGTGTCAGCCATGATGACATTTTAATTCGGAAAGCAACATATGTTTCCTCCTCATTTATTGCAAACACTTTCAAAGTACTTATAATGAAAACATTAAAACCGTGCAATGATTCAAAATGTATTTAGTATAGCCTCTGTATAGATGCTAGATGTTCCGTACTAGTGTAAGCTACTTACTCCATAAAGTGGTTTGTACTACACAGAATGAGAAAAAAGCAAAATTCCAAATTTGGATATAATTTACATAGCTATTCTTACTACAGGGTGTCTACCTGTATTAATTTGCTATCTGAACAGTTCTGTATGGCAACACAAAATATCTAAGAGATAGCAGACAACAGTTATTTTCAGCATGTAAATTCAGTACTAATAACAATCAGTCCCTTTTGAATATTCATTATATTCAATGTTTATTATAACATTATTATAAAATGTTTATTTTATGAAAGGAACCACAATTGTAGCCTTCTTGAAATAGGAAGTGTAAACTGGTGGAACTAGATTTTTGCCTTTTACAGAATTCATCCATGGCCGTGTGCCAGAGATTACTTTGGCACGGGATACCTAGTATCACCTAGTATCTGGTTTTGGTAAGGTTAAATCTTTCAGTGTGGAGAAAGAATCCTTTAATTAGTAGTTTAGTAGATAGTTTTCTAGTTACTATCAAAATAACAGACTCTCTAGGAAGGGTTATCTGTGAAGATCTTATTAAAAATAATCTTACGTGCCTATCCTTGAAAACCCTAAGTGGGCTACTTAAGAAGGGTAGAGGTGTGGTGGAGAGAATAATGACGTGCTGTACAGCTTGCAATGATTAAATATAAATATATTAAATATATTTATAGTCAAAGAATTGTTTTGATTAGAAGATACCTTTAAGATCATCAAATCTAACTGTTGATCTAACACTGCCAGGACACCGTTAAATCATGTCCCTCAGCACTACAGCTTCCTTTTAAGTATCTCCAGGGCTGGTGACTCCACCACCTCCCTGAGCAACCTATTCCAATGGCTTTAAATCCTTTCAGTGATGAAATTCTTCCCAATATCCAATCTGAATCTCCTCTGGTGCAAATTGTGGCCAATTCCTCTAGTCCTACCACATGGTGCTTTGGAGAAGAGGCCAAAGCCCACCTCACTACAGCTGCTTTTCACATAGTTGTAGAGAATGATAAAGGGCTTGCTTTGGCTTTTATCAGATAGAAACACGAATTCACATTAATCCTTTCTCATCTAGAAACATAACATGTGGTGTGTTCCTTCAGTTAGAGCTTTGCTATTCTTACTTCTTCTGTGCTTGTAACTCACTGGTAGCATAGAAAAGTGTGATGGAGCCTTATCCTGATCCTGTGAGCCTTTTCCTTGTAGGAGTTGAACAGAAGGCAC
Source organism: Upupa epops (assembly GCA_013397515.1). Lineage (NCBI taxonomy): Eukaryota > Metazoa > Chordata > Aves > Bucerotiformes > Upupidae > Upupa > Upupa epops. Next base: position 135,891 of record VZRI01014188.1, on the reverse strand, counting down.
ACAAGAAAGGCATTTTTCTAAACTAGGGCCTACTAACACTTAGTTTTCAAATATTTATTTATTTCTTATTTGTCGTCACATTTGAAAAAGCCAAGTCATATTTACTTGCCTGGGGAATCCTGCTTCATAAAGGGTTTTCTGCTGAGTCCTTCAAGGCTAGTCTGCTAATGGAACAGGAGATGACAGAGAGCAAGAAAGAGAAAAGGGAAAGAAAAATAAAATATGGATAAGAAATAAATACAGGAGGAGAGCAGGCACCAAGAGATCTAGTCGTTATCAGGAAGCAGCAGCTTGGACTGCAGTTAGAAAGCTCAAGGCCTTCTGGTAAGCAGTGAATACCCCAGCAGGGTGGGTGCAGAGCTCCTCCTGCAGCCTGAGCACCCAAGCAGCAAATCTCCCTCCTGTGGGAGAGAAGACGCAGGCAGGCAAGCAAGCAAGCAAGCAGGACTTCTTTGCTATGTGTGTACTGCATGCTATGGACAATGACAAGATAGTGGACTTGATTCAGAAAAGACCCTTCATCTCCAGAGACAGAGGCATAGCTATGTCAGGTGATGCAAAAAGTACATTTCTTTGCCAATTCCAGGGTCTTCTGAATTCAACATCCACAGCTTCTCATCTGTTTATAAAAAAATGAGTAAAAATGCTATAGTTGAGTAGTGTCTTTCAATACCACTATAGTTTTCAATATCATAGTATAGTGTTGCTGTTAGAATACCCCAGTAGGATTCCGGCAAACTTGAAGTAATTTAAATTGGCATTGTGTAATTAATCAACGTATGTAAACTGTTGCAGTTGCAGCATTTCTCAGGGCTGTTAATAAGTAATCATGTAGCCATGTTTCATATCCAAATCTGAGTACACTGATGTTTTCTTCCTAGCAATAATTCAGAAAAGGCTAAAAAAGGAAAAGAAGGCAAAGAGGAAATTGCAGGAAGCACTTGAATTCGAGACTAAACGACGGGAGCAAGCAGAACAGACACTGAAACAGGCAGCTTCAACAGATAGTCTCAGGGTCCTAAATGGTAAGAAGCCAATTTTTGCCTCTGTGTCATTAATTTAAGAGCCCAAATAAGCTTATTATATTTCAAATGTGTAACACAATGGAAAGGGAAAAATTTCTTTCCTTCATTCAAATGATGCCCCAGACTTTCTTATTTTGTTACTTTATATAGTGTGTGCAGAAAAAGTCACTGGAGAGAATGTTCAAACTAGGACAATTTTAAATTATTAGCTTGAGAAGTCAATTTTTTTTCTTCTTCTTTTTCTTTCTCCCCCTTTATGCTTGAAAAATCTATTGCTCATTAATCTTCCTAGTCTAACAAAAAATTGTCTTGGCCTCCAGTCATTGTTCAACATTAAAAAAACTGACAAAGGTTGATTGTATTGTAATTCAGCATTGGAGTAACAGGTTGTAAAATGGGCTATAAGAATCAAATGAAATATGTGTTGGTCTTACCTTTCTATGTTTCTAGACTCTCTGACCCCAGAGATAGAAGCTGACCGCAGCGGGGGCAGAACAGATGCTGAAAGGACAATACAAGGTAGGAATTTGCAAAAGGCTATAAATCTAGATCTTGCTATATGAGTTTTTCCTCAGCTTTAGACTGCTATTCAAGCATGTAGCCTACCATCTGGGCCACATCAAAACAAGTTCAAACAAGGTCAAGTTCATCTTGCTTGTTTATAAGAGAGACTACATTCTGTGCTGATAGAATTTCTTTAAATTATTAGGTCATTTCTCTTTATACAGTGTGGTTAAAGAACCATACTTAATTTGAAGCAATATTGGGTTGAATCTCAGACATGCTGAATGCAGTTTCTGTGAATACCGTTAGATCTGAGATATTTTTTTAGAGCTATATTTGAAATAATTTACACTATGTAACTGTACAAATGGTTAACCTTAATATTCAAGGGATGATAAGAAATTCATAGCTAATATGCAGTAACAGCAGCTGAAAGGTGTTTTTCAGTACTCTACACTGAGCATTAACAGTAAATAAACTGTTTCTTCCCTTCTAGGATTTTTCATTTGCCATATGCCGTTATTTAGATTTTAATAAAACAAATCTGCTGAGTAAATGTATACATTAAACACTAAAGGGAGACATATTACTATTACTTCCCCTGTGAATCTAATTGTATATATAAGTATTGCAAACACCGAGATACTAGGTTAAGAGCAAATTTTAAAGATAGTATTTATGTTACAATGTTTTTTCTAGACAGTGGGCTAAATCTACCTACATGAATACTAAAAAACAAAAAACCATTGTTTTCAATTGTAAATGAAGTTGCAATTTTCAGACGCAAGCTTAAAATGATTAACTCTAGTAATCATTCTCAGTTGCCTTTATTTTGCATTCCAAAGTCAGTCATCTTAACAGTATCATCTGACGTCTTCTGTGTGTTATTTAATCACGTTTTCTAACTCCTAAAGAGTTGTTACTGGTGTACCACAAGGAGGATGTAACAACAAAATAAGAAGTTAAGCTTTTAATGTATCGAGCACATAAACAAATATAACAGAGGCAGCAAGTTCTTACGAAAGACAAACACACATATAACCAAAAACATTTAGATTTAAAGCAAGTTATTTCTGCAAAGTCAGTGACTCAGAAATTGGAATATGCCAGATTAAACGTTGCCTGGGAAATGAGTATATGGTATGAAGTTTGTTATTCCAGTGTGCTACTTTCCCTCCCATAAAATGTGTGCCTGATTCCAAGCACTATTGGATGTAATTTGTTCAGTAAGAATCCTGTCATAATGTAATTTTGATATAATCCGGTCATTTTATTATTTTGTTTAGTGAAAAGGCAGACTTCTGATTTCTTGGGAGGCCACTCTGTTTACACTAGTCACTGCAGCACCTAAGCTCTTTGCAAACATTAATTACTTTATCTTCAGAGCATTCCTGCAAGGAAGTGGAGTTTGGAGTATTCTAATTTGAAAGCTGGTAAATAGAGTCACAGACAGATTAAGATGACAAATCGTTTCACTTTCAAGGATCGAGGAGCTAATTTTTAAGAACACTTTGAATTTTTTGCAAATGTATTCACTGTATTCAAATCACTGTACTTGTTGAATGCAGTTTTGCTTATGGGCTCAGATACCCAGCTGGACATTTGTAATATGAGCAACACATTATTACAGAGTATTTTGGGAGGATGTGTTCTGAAGGACTCAACTAAACTACACAGGAGCAGTACTTAAGCTTTTTAACCATGATTATCTATTTGTTGTGGCTGTATGTTCATTTCATGTCTTTCTGTTTCTGAAAAAATCAAGGACCAAGGATGTGCAGGCAACATCCTCGGTAATGATGACCTTTCCTTGATTCTTCTGTTCAAGATGTTAAAGATTAAAGAAAAATCCACAGATGATTACTTAATAAAAAACTGGACCACGATGTATTCTGATCGTGATAATAGATCACATTGCAAAGGCAACCTTAATTCTGACTTTTCCTGTCTCTACTTTGCAGTCTTAACATATCATTAAAAGAGGGCGTTTTTATAAGGAAATTTAAAAACCCCAAGAAATAAAGTTGTTTGTTTTTCATAGTTTAATATAGCCACTTTAAGCATTGTACAAAAGTTCATAACTTTCAGATCTATATGCTTATTGCTGTTGTGGATCACCTTCAGCAGGATGACAGGTTTCAGAAACAGGTCAAGAAAGAGTCAATGGCAGAGAGGCAATGCCACCTGTCAGGAGTCTTTGTGTTAACTTCCAGTAGTGGAAGGAGGATTCCCTTTCACCATAACCTCCCTTGTCTTTGTGTGCCCTTTAGCACGTGTCCCTGTTACTACTGTATCTTTATGTAATCTACATTACATGGGCTTTTTTCCCTAATTTCGTGTTCTTTCAGCGTTCCTTTTCGCATTCTTCTGAACTCAGATTCATGCCATCCTGATTATTTCCTTAATGAGAAACTTGTTCTCTTCTCCGGGACCCCAGCCTCCAGTCTCTGTCTGACCCTTCCTATTGCCTCCTCCTCTTGTCTAGCCATTTCGAGTCCATGCTGCATTTACTTTCCCTGTTACCAGCCTTTCCTGTTTAGTACCACATCTCTGTACAACCTGCTTCCCTCTGCCTTCCCATCAAGTCCACATTCCTTACAGTTTTCAGTACACATTTAGTTTCTTCTGCATCTGTCTGGATATGAGGGAGAGAAGCACTGAAAGAAAAGTGAGGACAATTTCTCTGTTCTTATCTCAGTGTTTAATCACAGCAGTTCTTCACAGGAATGAGGACAAGGAGTTGCAGGGGAAGAACTGCTCTATTCATGCAGCACTGGGATAAAACATGCTCAGTACAAATGGGCTCTTTGGAGAATTTAACTGCCAGACTCTACAAAAGCTTTCCAATGGGTGATACTGTGATTTTTACATATATTGAACATTTATTGGGTCGGAAAAGACTATGTCTTTTCAATTCTGCAAAATTTCAATCAAGTCCTTACATTTTATCTGTAGATTATATTGTGTACATTCTAGTATGCACTACAGAGAAGTGATTATATAGAATATATAATCTGTTCCGTAATAAAGAGGACAGTACTATGACTTCAATTTCTCAGGTTCTGGTAAACAAACCTTACTAGAGAAATATTACGTATTTGTTATTCCTTCCAAAAACATATTTTTATGATCTTTGTTTCAAAACATGTTTGGGGTAATAGTCTTTTTATCCACAATTTTTTTTTCCAACTTAGGGTATAGCGAACGCTATGCAGTTGTGTAACTGAGCAAGTAGGGGTAGGAAAGCTGCAGCATTCTGTGGGGAAGTGAAATAATTAAATAACAAATGAAATGTCAGCATTTAGGACACAAAGAAATCATAATTAAAAAGAAATATTTTATCTACAACTTATAAATAAAAGGATACTTGTTGGCTTGAAGTGATATTTAGTGTTGTTATCTGTATCGCTTTTGCAAGTAAGATTAATGTAAGCATAAAAGATAACTTTGTCAGTAAGTGGGATATGTTCTGTTCTATTTTTAATCATGCAGCAGTCACTCAGAATCACTTTTAGTCTGTGAAAGGTCTTTCATAGAATGAGAGAAATAATAAAAACAAATATGAATATTGGACTGCAAAAGAAGAAATACAGGGTATTAGGTTTGTATTTGGGTTTTTTTAAATACTTATAGATAACAGTGCTGGAATATCCAAAAAAATGCTGAAAACTAATTGTAAGAATAACCCAATCATATGTCTCAAATATAAGTATATTTTAACAGATACAAACAGATGCAACTAAGTTATTAGGAACTGGTGTAGACACTGGTTTTAAATGTTTTCTTTCTTGCTTCTGTTAATAAAGCAGATTATCCTCTTCTCCATACATATTGTAGGTTCACTAGATGCCTATGCCTAGCTCCCAATCCGGTTTCCCAAGACCCCCTCATCCCACACAAAAAGGTACCATACAAAGATAATGTTTGACTTTTATAAACTGTTTTGTTACAGACCTCATAACTAAGCACTAGAATAATGACATTTGCTACCGCTCTTGCTTTATTATTTCCATTGACTTTTTATTTCCTCTCTGGTTATTTATCATGTATTTGCCTGCCTATTTTATGAATTTTTATTTTATCTATAAATACCACATACCAAATATTCACTCGCCGAGTAATTTCCCTCCCAATTTCTGTACATTCATCTTCATTCCTTTTAACCACCACTCACTCCCTTTACATGTCATGTAAACTCTAAAAATGTTCTACTTCTGCACTGGCTTCCCCACTGACCATTCTTTTAATATGTTTCACCCTGTCAAGTCTTCCGTTTCCCGAAGTGCTCCCATATTGTTTTGTGCTTTTGGCCTAAAGCTGTCCTGATAAGAACAGGAAACGTCCATCAGATTTTCTCTCTCTCAGGCTGCTGGTTTTTTTGTCTTTTCCAGTTCTTTCCCATTTTGTAGCAACTGCTTCAACAAGCACCTTTTCTGCTTTCTCCAAAGTCATTTCCAACTTCTGTATGCCGTGATTCCAGCTGCTTCTGAAAGCAGCTCCATCATTTTCTGCTAACAGTCTTCTCACCCTGTTCATTTCCCATGAATTCTCAGGCCTGTTTGGGTTTTGTTTTTTTTAGTCTCAGTTGGTTGTTGTGTTCCAAGCGATCCTTTACCAATATTCAAAATCTTCCTCTCCTTTCAGTCAATTTTCCCTCAACAATGTATTCTCCTCTACTGCAAATTTTGTTCCTCTTGTCTATCAAAATTTTACAGCTCAATTCCTTACTCTGCTGCAAATATTACTTTTGCCTTGTACCATATCAGGCTTTCTGTAAATGAGTGTCTTCACTCTTCCTGTCCCTTAGCAAATTTAACTTGTGCTTTCTAAGCACTTCCCCCTCGTTTCTTCTGACCTTTTTCTAGATCTCCACCCCTTCTGTAGGCTTGTATTAATAGTGCAGTTAAGGATAAGCTAAGTAAGTGGCTTCAAACTCCGCTTTCCTGATGTAAGAAAGAGAGACATTCGGATGCCATGCACAAAAAAAGCTTCTAGGATCAACTTCACTTTTTCTCCCAGAAGGGAGAAGGTAGGAAATGGAGATGTTGAGCAGATCGAAAAAGAGAGAAAGATAGCAACTTCAGCTGTGGACACTGATGTGTAGTCCTGTATAAAGTTAAGGGCTTCAAAAACTTCAACAAATAAGAAAGAAGCAATGATTTAACCTTGCCCATACCAAGAACCTAGCATGTTCATTTTCCTGTCTCAGCACTAAGGAGGGGAAAGCTGCATTGCAGTTACTCTCCACATTAACAAAAATCGCTTAGCTACATCTTCAGTTATTAACCTAAACTGTTTTCTGTGTTGCTTTGAAACTTTTGTAATCTGCTTTTCAACAAGTAAAATGAGTGCAGTAATCTCACCAAATGGTGGTTCTTGATTATTTCTTTCTATGTTTGTATTTGAAAGATAGGTATCTGAAGGACTTCCACATTGAAAAGGACCTTTTGGTGGTTGTGGGAAGCTTGTGAACAGTTCCATTTCTGATTTATACATCTCAGACAAAAGCTTGTGGAGATTTGTGGTGATATTTCTTGTGAGATCAGAAACTTTGCTGGAAAAGGCCATTGTTAAGGCTGTAAAGTCAAGCATTCCAAAAAGAGGATATGATAGATTTAGGGTTGTTTTCCACACCTTTGTTGAGCCATCTTTGTATATATATCTTGACAGAATCTTTAATTATATGATTAGATACTAATTTTTCATGGTCTTCTGTCTCATTCGGTGCAGGGGAGAAGGATGTAGTTGAATAAGTGAATATTTACCCAGTATTATTTGATCTTCAGTGCTCTGTGTATCTTCTCATGCATTGGATAACAGCTGACTTATATATACTTTCATCAATAGACATCATGCTGTACAGAAGAGGTGTAAATGTATTTTTTCCATGTGTTAAATCTTAATGTTGGCATTTCCTAACAGTGTTTTCACCATTTGATTAATGTCCTAGTTAACCATTTCCTAGGGTTTTCTTTTTAACAAGTAAACTATAAAGTCAGAAATCTCACTATGAGCTGACACATTAGAACCTCTTGGACTTGAATCTTTAGATGCATAGTGATAAATAGAGCAAAGTAACTGGTAATCTAATACCTCACAATGAGCAGTGTGGTCTAAGGAATGACTATTTGCTGTGGGAGATGCACAGTTACTTGTTGAGATAAATAAAGACACTCTTGGGCACAGAATCTTCCTTCCATTTTTCTTGCAACTTGTATCACTTTTAACAGTGTCTTACTCTCACTTCTTTCTCATCTCTGGTCTTTTTATCATGCTGAATACCCATTTCCAAATTTTATAATCTCTTTCTTGCTGCTTTTTTTGTGTCACTTTCCAAAAGAACTTTCTATTTATATGCAGTCATAATTCCATCCTCTAATTTTAACTTCTTATGCCTAATTTCCTTGTTAATGAAGATCTGCATGTCTCCAGGTATTGGCTTATACTACTCTGTGCATATGCTGCCTTTCCACTTGTCAAAATTTGTCCCTCTAAGAGACTTCAGATGACTTTATCTGACTTTCTATGTTCTGTTCCACATCTTTCCTGCTATTCTCAACTACTTGGCCCTTTCTTGTCTAGTCACACCAAATCACTTGGGCCCCCTACTTGTCTCAGTTACTGTTACCCAATCATTTCTTATTACTAGCTCCCTTTCAGTGTCTTCCAGTGTCCTGGTTTCTGTGTTTCTATCTGTGTGTTCAAACAGTCTCAGTCACATTTGCTGGTTCTATTTCCAATTCCAACAGCATCAGAGTTTTTGTCCTAATTACTCTAAATCTTAACTTTTATATGACTTTATATTTGTAGATTTAGAGATTACTATTGCCTGCTAATCCTACTTAGCACACATTTTCCAATGCAAGACTGTTCTCAAATTAACTAATGACATTTAAAAAATAGTTTTCAATATCCTCAAGTGATAGGACGTGTTTCTTTTCTGGGAACATTAGTTCTCTTTGCAGCACATTTAACTGAAGTCTTTTCTTTAGCCTTTCCTTTATTTATTTTGCCCTTGATAGTGATTGTGATGGCCAAAATCAGATCTGTTTCTCTGTCCTTCTGTGAAGTTCCTTCTATAATTGTGTCTTTTTCCCAGTGCTCCTATCTCCTTTCCTAGCATTTTTATTTGTGCCTCTTTGTATCTCCTTTCTTCATAATCAAAAGCAATTCCATTTGCTCCCATACCTCCTCAGAGATGAGGTCATCCATCTGTATAATGCCATGTATATGCTTGGTTGTATATTCTCTACATTATTAATTGGTTAAATCAAAGAAAAGAAAAGCATCTGAATCTTCATGCATTTTGCCAAGTTTTTCTTGCATTTTTTTCTCATTAAAATGTCTTTTAAGGTGTTAAATACATGTTTATTAACTTGTAAGTTTTGCATTTTTATTCAGTTGGCACTTGGTCATCAGTTAGTCCATTTTTATTGTTGCTTAGTAAGTACTATGGATTTGTTGTACTCATTTATTATTGCATGGGACTTCTAGCAGAAAGGTGCTTAGATTTAATACAGCCAGCGCTCTCAAATGGATTTATCAGGTCATTTTCAGAATGAAAATACATTTTCATTTTCCCATGTGACATTTCTTCTTCTACACTGACCCATTTCTGCATCAACTTTCCTTCTGTTGTTGCTTTCCTGTTTTATTTCCATCTCAATCTCACTCCCCATCTCCTCCCCTCGCTATGATATCTTAGTATCCCAAATCTTTCTTATTATGCTACTTCTTTGGCATGTGGGGTAATGTGTGTATATGATCTGGAGTGACTTATCTGTTGGTTAACCAGGTGGCTAAGTAGGAGATACATGCAGTCTCAGGGATCAGTGACAAGCTAGGAGATAGGCATTTTCTGCTGGACATCTTGTTGCTGCCTCTTGGCAGCTGGGCAAATCAAACAGTACATGATGCTTCTCAGCAGCTGATGGGCCAAACAAATGGTTTTTCAAGCTGCAAGAGACCCACAGCCCACCTGTTGTGCAGGCCTGCTATAAAGGTTGAACATTTCAGCAGGGAAAAGAAGTCAGAAGCTGGAAACAAAGCTGTCAGAAGCCTGGAAGGCAAAAGGATGTTTTTTTCTTTTTCTGGATATATTGAATAACTGCCCAAGGAAACATCTGCTACTTAGCTAGGCTGTTTATGGAAACAAACAGCTGACTATTCTAGACCATAGAAATATAAAAAGGTCCTGTGAAGCAACAATGTTTGGGGGTTTTTGGGGAGATTAACTTTTCTGTGGTTAATAGGTGATTTAGCCTCTTACTCCATTAGGCCAGACTTCTTTGTAAATAATTTCATTTCCATTTAATTTGTCAATCAAAAGTCTTTTGAGTTTATAAGTCTCAAGAAGTAAAAAGATCTATGTTGAATGCCATGTCTTTTGAAAGCATGAATTTCAGGAAGACTGTGAATTTCAGAGAGATTTTGCATTTTTTTTTTACCTGTCTAATTGTCAGGTTTCTTCTTTAACTTTTCTGTTCTTAAGGTTTCTGTAGTGAGTGCATTTAGTCTCTACAATTTTGGTTAACTGCAGACATAAGGTAGGACTGTCTGTAACGTGACTGGACTTCTTAGGGTTATTCTAGCACCTCTAGGTAAGAGTAGTGATCTGAGGTACTAGGAAGGTGTGAAAAAGACAAAAGGATGAAATGGAGCAAAGTTGCTGTTATTACCCACTTGAGAGTGATGTCAGTTGTCTTGTTGATTAGTGTCTGCATGCCAGAGTTTGTCAAACGGATTGATGCATTGTTGAAAAAATATGCATGTGCTCTTTCCATTTTAGAAGCTGAAAAGTAGTGTGTTTTCTGCACTGCTCTTCTGTTTTGCCTTGCTTATTCCCAAAACAGAAATATTCTCAGACCTAGTGGTGGTGTATTTTAAAGGAGGAAAACTGTTGGAAGTTTAGTGACTACCCCTCAGTATCTTTTAGTGCAGCTGTATTAGTCACTCCCTAATTCCTACAAGAATTACTGTTACATATTGTTCCTGTTTGCAGTAATGAATACTTACATTGCCTCGTTTTTCTTTGGATTAGAGTCTTAGACTTCAGCAAAAAGTTTGACTGCAGTGTGTAATGCCTTGTATTAATGTCAGGGTAATACACTTAGTAGACCTTTAGATCTTACGGAGAAATTCCTTACACTGAGGGTGGTCAGGCACTGGAACAGGTTGCCCTGAGAAACTGTGGCTGCCCCCTCCCTGTAGATGTTTGCCAGGTTGGGCAGGCCCCTGGACAACCTGGTCTAGTGAGAGATGTCCCTGCCCATGGCAAGGAGGGGGGGTCCCTTCCAACCCAAACTGTTCTATGATTGATTAGATTCATCTGTACAGTGCAACATACTTCAGTGAAATGGCACACATAGTAATAAATAACATTAATCTGCGTGTACCACCTTGACTTTCATTACTGTTGCAGAACGTAAGTTCTCTGAAAATAAGTTACCTAATTTTTATAGAAAGAGCTGGACCTCTCTTTGTGCCCTAAGAAGAATAAAGCTTAGCTTGCTCACAACTCTTACAGACAGCTACTTACTGTACTGATGGCAGACAATCCAGGAGAGTTCAATTGTAAATTTAAATTTCACATTAGACATTTATGACATCTCTTGCTAGTCTGTGTGCCTTCTACCGTTGAAACCTGAATGCTCGATGTGGAATGATACAATAAAATTGTATTTTGCTTTGTTTTTTCTTGGCCCTGAATAAGTACTGAATTTATCTTAGAACGGATGGAAACCAAACAGTAATAAATACGTTCCGTGTCCAGCTGCCCAGGAGTGCAGCACTTTGGCAGGTTTTCAACCCAAGCTAATCAATTAAAAACAACATTGATTAACTGAAACAGAAGGTGGTATTGACTGCAGACAGAAACCTATAAATAGATGATTGTTTCATAGTGTTCATAGGTCACAGTTAGCTACACCTTTAGCCTAAGACCTGTTATCTGTCACCCACAAAGCAAAGGAAGGGTGTAGAGTTAATAAAAGCTACATATATGTTGCAGTGTATTCTTATAGAGCCCTCTCACTCAACACTTATGCTCTTACATAAACTTCTCATGTTTTTCTTGAAATTGCTGTTTGTTGCAATTTAAATCTAATTTTATAGCTGTATAAATATGAAACTGCTGGAAAGCAAGTATGTTCATGGCTTTTCTACAGAGATAAATGATTAATCAATCAGAGGCTTTCTTCCAACATGGTACTTTAGTGCACTTTTTAAGCAACTCTGTGTAAAATTTATGACTAAGCATGAACAGAGTGAAGTGGAAAAAATCAGGACAATAAGAACATTAAATAAAACGCATTGTGTACCAAAGAGGCTATTCAGAATCCATATGGAATTGTTATGACTTCTTTCATTTTTGTTCATTTCTAACTCCCTCCTTCCTCCATGTTCATGTTATTAAAACAAGGAAGGAAGAATAGGATGGATGATTCTAAAAGACTTTCAGAGTCACCCCAGTTGTTTTGCTACCTGGAAAATATGGGCACTGCAAGCCATCATCATTTCAGTGAGATGGTATTTCTATAGCCTGTCATGAAACAAAGTGGATTTCTAGTTCACCACCGTAGTTCTGAGCTTCTTTAGCATGGTTTGGGAGCTACATCTGAGTGTAAGCTGTTTGTCAAGGAACTTTGCCTCTGTACTGTGTGGAAGGCACATGTAGTTTTTGGTTTTTACCTCAGCTACATTCACTGCTTAGACAAGTGCTGGACAAATGCTTAGACAAGTGCGTGGCACCAAGTCAACTGTAGTAAATGTCATAAAGAATATTGTTTCTTGGCACTTGGCTTTTGAACTACTACAGCAATTAAAAAATTGTCTGGTGTTTGTGTATCATCCTTTCATAAAGGAACCTAATCTGTCAGTATTAGTGTTACATTCTTCTATGAAATCTTTAAACTGTAGTGTCAGCAGTCCTCAAAAGTATTTCAAGTTTTGAGGTTTTTTCTAATACTTATTCTACCCTTCTGACTTGTCTTGTGATGAATGACAGTGACAGCACTTAGGCCAAAATAAGAAATTGCAGTTCTGCTTAAAGTACTGTGTTTTTAGAGAACTACTAGTACAAACGAGTAGCTGGTAAGTTACTTAGCACACGTAAGAGGAAATCTACCGGACAAGGAGGTCCATGTCTCCTTTCTATCATCAGTTTTACATCTCATCCCTGCATGTCTGAAACTCTAAAAAGAGGTTTCCAGAGAGAAGATACTGTCTTAATGTTAGGTCTTACATTATGTAAAAAGTAATTTGAATGTCTACAAGTAGGCGACTAACGCTGTTTGAGATTCTCCAGGAAATCTGAGACATCTGCATAGGGTTAATCAGGCTTGTGTTAGACCCAGGCCTTTCTGGAGCAACAGCTGGAAGCCACACAGGATATGGAAGGCTGACTGAAATCATACCAGATGTTGAATCAAACCATTCATGCTCATTTAGAACACCTTTGAATATATTACATTCATGACTTAGATTATATAAAATAGAAATTCATAGCTTATTATACATTTCAAATAAACCATATTTATTGCTACATTAGTTTCAAGGGGAAGGCCTGTGCCACCCCTCTAGCACTTTTGGTGGAAACACACAGACATTCATAGGATCATTTCTTGCTCTCCTGTTATCTGTGGACTAGTTTCTATCCTACAAAGTATTTGGCTAAGATAAGAAAATGTGGGACGTGGGAAAAAAGTTGTGGTTAGTGTTGATTGTTTGGGGGTTTTTTAAGGCCCAAACTCAATAGCTTTCAGCAAGATCTGATTTTTTTTACCATACATGACCCATACAGTAGCTCTTTGGGCAAGTAAAGAGTTGTCCCTGCATGTGCCATGTGTCAACCCAGAAGTTTGCTTTAGAGTGTTCTTGTACTTCCGCTGTTCTTTGAAACATCTTTGTGTTCTTTCTCTACATTGAATATTAAAATCTTTCTGTAGCTCCATTCTTCTTTTATTTTTGTGCTTAGAAGAAATAAAATCCCATGAAGCTTGCAAGAGTAGTCATAGTGAAAAATGGTTAAAGACAAGAAGTTGTGGTCTTTAGCAGACATTAAACAGAATGCACTCTTTAACAGTGTATAATGCTTTTCTATTGCTTTTGTAAATATGTGTATAGAAACAGAAAACAAAATCAGTCATCAAGGTGAAAGAAATCACGTTTCTGTCTAACAGTTCTGAAAAATGTTTAAATACATAGTGTTCGTGAGAAAACACTCTCTTTGTAAATGTGCCAAAACTAGCCAATCAAAAAAACCCTGGTATCTTAAATTGCTGGTATTTATTTTCAGAGTATACTTTGTCTATTGTCTCATGTCTGTATAACTGTAAGTTATTTATTTATTTGTTCATTCATTCATTTAGTTAGTTATTTTATGTATTCGAATTTGCTGTCTTGTGGTCTGTCTCAGACAGATTGTTTTGAATTACGCCAGGAGTCACTGGAAAGTGAGTAGAAATGTTACCTGAACAACTTTGCAATCGTTAATGGGTTTAATCTTCACATGAGGAAATACTCCTATGATGCAGAACAAAGCAATTATCTTTCTATCCTAGAGAGGCTAAGGAGCTTGATCATGGAGATGTCAGAAATCTGGTAGATCAGAGACTGCCCTTCATGTTTTTTGCCCTCTCTTTTATATTTTCCTTCATATTCTGTCACTCACACAGACATATGGAAAACTGGATGGAATTTATCCACTTCAGTGAGGCTGGTAGGGTCTAAGTCCCGTAACTTTGTGCTACCAGAATGCCTGTAACATTTCTTCTGTCTTTTCTCTGCACTTGCTCAGACTGGTGGGTAACTTCTGTGAACATCAGAGTAGTAACAAAGTGCACCTGGTAGAAATCTTTCCAAGCCTTCTCTTTGTTAGACACAGCTTTGAAAATACACTTTTAGTTACCCAGCATTACTTGTTTATTCCTTGATTATCAAATCATTAATCAAATGATTAATCAAATAATTATCCCTCATATAACAAGTTGACCCAATGTGTTCAGCTTTGATATAAAAGATCCTACAGAAACATAACATAGATACAGAACATAGAACATAACCTGTTTTGTTAAAGTAACTTGCATTATTTGAAAGGTGAGAAGCTGAAGTAATGGGGAATTTAGAATCATAGAACAATTTTGGTTGGAAGAGACCAGTAAGATCATCAAGTCAAACCATTAACCTTGCACTAGCAAGTCACCAATAAATCATGTCATGAAGAGCCACATCTACACATGCTTTAAATACCAGGGACAGTGACTCCACCACTTCCCTGGGAAAACTATTCCAGTGCTTTACAACCTGTGTGGTAAAGAATTTTTTCCTAATGTACGATCTAAATCTCCCCTGGTGTAACGGTCATTTGCTTTTGTCATATCACTTGCCACTTGGTTGAACAGCCCAGTCACCACCTTTCTGTGATTCTGCAGCCACTTTTCACATGGCTGTTGAGAGTGATAAGGTCTCCTGCCCTCAGCCTCCTTTTCTGCAGGTCCTCGTAAGACTTGTTTTCTAGACCCTTCGGTAGCTTTGTTGGCCTTGTTTTGACACATTCCTGCACCTCAATATACTTCTTGTAGTGAAGTGATCAAAACTGAACACAGTATTCCAGATGTGGCCTCATCAGTGCCAAGTATAGGAAGCTAATCTCTTCCCTGATCCTACTGCACTTTCCCATCTTTCAGCTCAGGGGACTGGGCAGTCAGAGAACATCTGGTCTTACTATTAAGGACTGAGGCAAAAAAGGTAGCATTTAGTACCTCAGGCTTTCCTTATCCTTGGTCACTATGTTTCCCCACACATCCAGAAAAAGATGGGGATTCTCCTTGGTCCTCCATTGGTTGTTTTATTTACAGAAAAATTTGTAATAGTCTTTTGCAGCAGAGAGGAAATTACAAGGGCCAAAACACAACCAGAACATGGCTACTGCAGTAAAAGGAGTGAGTTAGGTCTTGTGAACATTACACGAGGGTCTTCTTAATTGTGGAAGTGCAATAGGGGCAAATACTACAAGGATGCTAATTTGGAAGTGTCACTTCAATTTAAAACACCATAGTGTGAAGCAGAACCTTTCAAGTACTGTGTTTCCAGCTATTAAAAGGGAAGAGACAGTGAAGGAATTGAAAATTTAAGAGGAGTAGCACTTGTGTAGGAATATATTTTTACCATATGAATTTGTTTATACAACTGAGACAGGAGTAAGTTTAGTCAGTAAGATATGAGAGAAAAAGCATATGAATTAGCGGCTAGAGAGGAACAGAAACAATGAGGGGCAGAGAAGAATGGATGAAAAGGAATGAAAAGGAATTTGGACATTATGTTGTAATGAAAGGTTAGAGGAAACGAACAGGATAACTTAATTTTGAACTTCACTGACAAACAAGAAGAAAAGAGTGGTTCATAGTGGCTAAGAGGAGTAGTAGTAGTGGGGAAGAGGAGGAGTCTGAATGGGTGAACAAAAATTAAACCAAAAAACTAAGGAAGAAGTTTAAAAGCTCAAACTGTGAAGGAAATTAACCATGTGGATAGAGAACAAGAAGATCCAAACAAAGGGCAAATAGTATTTGAATACTAAAAGCTTTTTAGCAGAAGCTTGTTTAGAAAGTCTAGGAGGTAGGATATGAAGTGCTAGTTCTAAGTTTAGTCTAGAAAAATCATTAAAGACAGAAACATTTAATAAAAGTTTGCACAAAAACCTGACAAGGCATGGAATTAATGGTAAGGAACAAGGTACTTCCCAGCATTTTTTAAGTAGTTTGGTCATTCATCCATCTGTTTAACTGACACATTCTTTTCTGATTAGGACATGAGAGTATCCTACTGAATGCATAGGGAAGGTTTGTGGTTTCAACTTCAAGTTCGTCTTTACATTTTCCTTTGATGTTCCTGGGTACAGGATTATTTTTATAGAGAATTACTACAATGTGACTTCTAGAAATTTTCTCAGATATTTTTGCTAAACCTCTGATTTTGCACTTAAGAATTTTCTTAATGGTAGTAATCATCAAAAGCCATCACACTAGGAATGGCTACTTTTCTCTCCCTTTGTTTTGTTTAAAGAGAAAATCTCGATTTCTGTCAGTTTCTGTAGAATTGCCACCTAGCTGAAAGAAGAAATAAATGAAATAGAGTATTCCAGATACATGGTATTTACACAGCAAAACTTTTCAAGGAACTGCCTTTGGTTGGCAGATATCTGGAAGGCATATCACCTGCAGGGGCAAAAGGAAAAGTTTTGTAATTTGTGGGGGCCACACAAAGTTGCATTACCTTTAATTCTGCAACAAGCTAAGAATTTCAGAGTGTGAGTAAGCAAATATTCTTAACAGCTTTCCAACAGCCCATATTTATGAAGAGTTCTTATTAGTGACTTTCACTACTTCTAGAAAAAGTGGTTTGTACTGGTAGAAGTGTTAAGAATGAGAATGATTGAAAATTCATACCTGTATAATTTGTCAAGTGTACCCATGTATATTCACTCCATGGGGAAAGTAAACTTTTATCATATTTGGAGATAATATAATAAACTCTTTTGCTGTAGCAGCTTAAATTACAGAAAAATTATTGTAGTTTTTGTATTGCATATTATGAACTATTATTTAAATGAGTTACACTTGAAACCAAATTTCTGATTTAGGAGCTCTAGTGTATTGTAGGGATAAACCTAGTCAGTTATATTTATAGTTTCATTTGTTAACAAGAAGAAAAGAGTCTCACATCCTAGAAATTCCTGTTGCTTTACAAAAGTGCAGTAGGTTTTCGATAACAGGATCAGGTCCACTGTTTGCTTTTCTTAAAATCTGCAATAAAAAATAAAAATAAATTCCACCACTGTTTAAACTACAAAGGTGAAAAAATGCTGTATCTTGAATTTTTCTACCTCCTGCGGATAGGGACAGAATGCAGACATGCCACAATAATGTTTTTTATTTCTACTGTTCAAACCATATTAATGAGAACATCATTTTGGAGAACTAATTATTTCTATTTGTCTTGTGTCACACTTTCTAATTCCCCTATATTAGCACAGCCAAAGCAAATTAATTGCTTTTCCAGCAGTTGAACCTTGTCCAAGAATGAGCTCACATTGCCTTCCAGTTTTGCAGTTTCTAGGAGTGCATTGTGTCAAAAATTTCTCTTGATACTAAACATAGCCCAGAGAATATCTTTACAGATTTCTGTTGCTGCTCTCTTGATGAAATTTATAAGTTTAAGTGACCCACTAGGAAAGATAAAGTTCTTAGCTGCAAGATTATACATCAAAACAGTTAAAGTGAAATTAAAATTAAATGAATGAATCTCACTGAAGCAAAAAAAGCAGTAATTAATGGTTCCCTTAATTGTCTTCATAAAATATTTGCATGGGTCTAATTTGCATAATTTGCATGTATTAATTAATCTTTCAAAGGAATTTTGTGCTGAGAGAAGCCAAAAAATCTCTTTGTTTTATTTAACATCTAATGAAATATTTATCTTCGTTAATGAACTTCTCATCTTCATTAAAATAAAAATTGCACAAGTTTGTATGTTTTAAATGTTTTTATAATTGAAGTATATAAAAAAATCTCTTCAGACCTACAGTATCTGAAAAACAAACACATTATTGCACATTCTGTGTCATTTTGACTAGAGCAACATTTAAACTTGGAGTACCCTATTCACTCTACCAGAAGTTTTCAAGGGGTTTTAACTGCATCAATTTCATATTAATTGTTTTGGTTTGTTGTCTTTTTTCAAATTTTACAAGTTTGAAAGCAAAGTAAACATTTTCTCATTTATAATTATTATCACACTGTGGTGCATAACAGTTTTTACAGAACAGATACTACATATAGAAAAAGAGACTGCAGGAGTTTGTGCGTGATTTGGGGTGAGTTTATACTCTACTAGTCTAACGAGAAAAAAGTACATGTGGGTTACAGCCAGACACTTAATGGTTGGACCTGGAGTAAGGCTGGTGACAGTTAAAAAGAATGGTCGTGGCAAAGGGCCTAGTTAAATGACTGGTTGCAGTGATCAGCAACTTCAGGACAGTATCCAGAGTAGGTAGACATCCAAAATGAGAATGTGCATGCAAGAAAAATCAATACTAAGGTGTTGTGCAAAATTTGCATACGTAAGTGTGATGGAAAGAAACAAAGTCATCTTTATAAAGCTATTTCTGTAAAAAAGAATAGTTATAAGAGGAAAATGATTTTTTTTATCACGGAGAGAGGTGAAGGCTATTACTTTAAAAATGGAGTACCTACAATCCCAAGGTAACATATCAGCTCTTTAATATTGTTGGAAATAGTGTCTGTGGAGAAAGAATAGCAAAGTATGGTTAAAATAAAACAGCTTCTATGCAGAATTAACACGTTAACACTGCATAGTAAGATTTGTGAAATAGTTTCCACTTTTTCAAGGATAAGTACAGTGTTACTGGAATAATAAAAGTATACTTGAAATATGGAAATGATTGGTGATTTAGAATACCAAGAAAATGTATTTGCACAATGAAACAGCATGATGGGAGTTGTACTCACTTTCAGTACCACTGTGTATGCTTAAGTCCTTGCACAAGTTGTTTATAAACATGTTAATGTGTTTGAATTCACTTTAGACATGCAACACTTTAAAAAACCAACCTTGCAGAGATTTAAAATTAGGAGCTGTTTACGAATGCTCTTGTAAAGAAGAACTCAAGAAACAGGATGTTTAACCTATCAGGATTCTATGCAGAGTCATCTATTCTTTGCTACATTATCCTATAATTCTTTAAACTATTAAGATACAGTGGAACTTTGCTGATACCATAATAGCAGTATAGATATCGTTGTGTATTATGAAGGTGTGGAATAGTTGCCAAGGCAAAGTAATTATCTATAAAATACCCAAACAATATCAGTGGGAGGATTATGTTTCATTTCACACATTTGTGGGGTAGATGTCTTTATCTGAGCTATTTGGCTGGATTCCTATTAAAGTCAACGAAGAGTAATAGACACCTCTCTCCCTTTGAAGAAAATGAATCATAACTTCCAAGTTTCTTCATTGATTATAAAGGGAATCTACAAAACTGTCTCAAACACAGCTATCAATAGTGCAGACATCTGAAGTTGATGTGGTGAATTTCATCTGTGGTCCATTTTCCTTTTTGCTTGCCTAAGAGTTCCAACTTCACATGTGACAGTAAACACATGCTGAGCAGCTGCATTTCTATCACTTCTTCTAACTACTACTGATAGTGGAAATGAGTAACTGTGCATTCCTTCTGGAAAAATATCCATGCCTGACAATTCCTTTCCTGCCTGATGTTATGTTTCCATATTATAGAGTTCTGAAAGTTATGAAAGGATAACTTGAATACTGCATTAATAATAAAGGCTTGCAGCATTTATTTCAATTGAATGATATCGGGGAGGAACAAAACATTAAACAGAGTCTAAAGAAACATTCAAAAAAGTCTTAAATAGGAGTAAAAGTGGACATAAATTAAGAGACAGAAAAAGAGGTAAATAAAACATCACAGAACTCTAGAAGGCAAAATTGGTATTGTATTACTAATACAGTTACATTATATTAGACTAACTGTATTCATAGATAGATACTAATTTGTAATGGTTGACTAGTAAATATTTCCCCTTTTATATAGTTTTGCTTGCAAGCAAAATGGGCTGGAATTACCTTGATGAAGAGTTAAAATCTACTCTGTAGACATCTACATATGTGCATGTCATCCTCCACAGTCTGTGGACAGAGTGGAGATTGATGTGCATCTACAGTAATACCATCATTCATAAAGTAGAGTGTATTTCTCCTTTGTCTCTGGAAGGAGCATAACTAGAGTACCCCAGTGTAGACCTCTACGTACACATGCAACAAATTTATTCTCATTCCAGAAGACATGAATCCAGTTTTTGAAGGGGAGAAAGTAGGTCTTTTATTTGTTGCACCTGTCAGCAGGGCAAGGGTGGGTGGGGGCGTGGTGTATATGGAAAACTTCTTTTCTATACAAAAACCACGTTGTATACACTCAAAGATACTCTAATTGCAAAGGATAAATGTAGAATACGTCACAGTCTCAGTGAGGATGTGCCATGGAGTTACTGCTCCATTCACATTTTGCAGCAATCAAAGAATCAAGTGGATAATATCAATTTCACAATTTAAATGATAGCATTTGTTTGGTTACTTATATGCTTTAGATCCAATGTTTTGCTCCCCAATGATATGGTAAAGGAATAGCTCATTCTTCATGCTTCAGTTCATTTTTAACCAGTGCCTTAAGCCAGAACTAAATCTTTATGCAGTCTTTACTGATTTCTTGATGGCAGCACTGATGCTCTGGTATCTCACAAGGGTGTTGTGGAACTTGATTAATGTTTGTAAAGCATTCTGGATCTTGGATGGAAGGCATAATGCAAGTTTGGTGATGAAATTAACTTCTGCTTCTATATTTTCTTTGGCGACTGATCAGAATCCCAGGCATTAAAAAATAGCAAAGGCCGGTGATGCAAGACACAGCAATTGACAACTATTATCTACTGTTATAGTTAGTTTCAAATCTAGTGCAGGAAAATAGCTGGGAAAATATGGGATTTAGTAAGGGAATACTTTACTTGGTAACTAAAATTTCATGTCAAGGCAGCCTGCGTGATTTTCATACCTCCATACTTAGCTCCTTACCATGCTAAATCAAAACTGGTATATTACGGAGTGGTATCATTTTGGTGTGATAGTTGATAGTCTGTCTTTTATAATCCTAAATCAACTGTGGGATGGGCATCCCCACTAAAAGAATTTAATATATTCAAGATAAAACAAGCAGTTAGACTCAAAATGTAAATAAAACTGTATGGTGAGATTGTATTGGGCAAGTAACACTTTAACCAGTGTTAAGAATTCAGAAGGCAACCACCTTTCTAAAATATCACTCTAACTCAATTACTTTATTAATCTTGTGTCACTTAAGAAAAAAAAAAAAGGATAACACTTGTTATCAGTGAAGCTATATTCATTTAAGCTAGCCAAGGTTAAGACATTTACATTTGAAAGTGGCCAAAGATTTTAACTGTTTTCCTTTCTCTCTTTATCAATATGATTAAAAAAAAAAGACAAAACATTTTTATGTCCCTCAGAAATAGGAAGTGTTTATAGTATTTTATTTTAATATGTCTGTAATATTTATATAAATGTCTTAATTGTAAACCAGAAAAACAACCAATGCAATTACTATGTCAAATGTATTTTAAATCTAAAAATAACATTCTCAAGCAGTGGTTATTTTTATATTGATAAAATTAAGAAGAATTGTGTAATACAAGCATTCAGCTTTCCCATGGATATGATTTGGAACTTGACCCATCTGTATTAGTATCTCAAGTTCCTATGAAAGATAAAAAAAAAAAGCAATAAATCAACTAAGAAAAGTAAGTATAAAGGAAGTGAGACTAAAATTAACACAATTTGCAAGGAACACTTAGCCAGCATCACGTTCCATCTATAGCTAAAATTTGCTGTCAGCGTACATCTATAATAAGTATTCTTCCAGTGAACTGCCAGCTGGCTTGTAGAGGAAAATATATTCTATAGAATAGACTGCTAGCTCTAAAAAGAGATCTTTAGCTTTTCAACCCTTCACAGGAAGTGTTTTGGTCATTGTAAGGTTCCATAACACCTGAAGGACATCCTGAGAGACAGCAGCATATATAATGATAATGTGATGTCATTTTGTTTTCCCTAGTTGAGAAACACAAAGTGGGTATCAGTAATGGTAAAAGGACCATTTTTTCTATTATATTCTTGTCAGCCTTATTTTTTAAAAGTGATGCAACCTCTAATAGCTTAGGAAAAGCAGCAATAGCATAATAGTGTGTTTTGTCATGGGCATTAGAAAGGATGGATCACAAAGTGCTACAGCTGGCCTTGGAAAGAAAGTGTAATAAAGTCAGGACCAAAAAAATTTACAGTGCTGGTTTATGTGCATGAAATTAGAATAGAGATTGGTAAAAATACACAATGCTACATTAGGTAATTCAAGTTTTGACTTGTTTATTTAGTCTCTTTGTTGATTCTGCAGATTTTGCCTGTGACAAACTGTCAGTGCAGCCCTTGCATTAAAATACATGTATTTTTCATGATATTGTTTCATACTGCAATATGCTGGCTATATGTCCTTTCAAGTAATCAAGCTATATTGAATACAAACATAAAATAAAAAGCAGCAATAATTTGCTTTCACTTTTTAGCCTTACACTCTGACTCAAAGATATACACTTGGCCATTGAAGAGAGAAAAGTATGCTTGCACATTGATGAATTGAACGTAAAAATACTGTGCTTGGATAAGACAGCCTTCACTGAAGATACCAGAAGCATCATAAAAGCAGTGTAACTGACTAGAGAATGAGTTCCACTTTCAACCTTATCATCACATTTGTTATGACAATCACAGTTACTATCGCTGTGGTAACTGTGCTATCCTAAGCATCCTATCTGGTTCCCAATGCTAAAATACTGAAATTCTGAAACACTAGTAAAACTTGAAAAAATCAGATCTATTCCAATTCAAAATGGGCAATAGTTCCAGAGTTTGACCTTTAAACATTCAATGCACAAAAGAGTCTTCATTTTAAGAACTAAGGTGTCCCAGTGGTTTTTTTTCATATTCTTATAAAACCTAGGACTTAGATTTTTTCACCTAAGTTAACTTTATAGACAGGTGTGATTTACCAGACCAGATATACAGTAAACACATTCACTGTATCTTCAGCTCTTGCCCCTTTTCTTAATAAAATGGGCTTTAAAATGTGTATTTTCATATCACTAACAACTAATGACCTCCTTAAAGAACATTTTAATACAGGCATTGCCATGAAAGGCTACACCAAAACCAAGTTCCTGCAACAGAAAACAGAGCTGGTTTGTTTCTCTTCTTTTTCTGTTTAATGTATATACAAGACATAATCACTTGCTTTTCTGTGCTAAGCATGTGAATGAATTTTATTATCATGTGGAATATTCAGCTTTCAGTAGCCTGTTCTCAAATTACTCTCGTTTAGATGCACTTGAAAATCCAAAAATCTGTTTCAAGGGAGGTCCTGCAGGTGACTTGTACAGTGATATTTATATGTTCCTATAGAAAATCAAGGGTGTAAGTGGAAAAAGCAGGATATTTTTTTTTTTTTAAAGCAACCATGAAGTAACTTTATTAATTTCCTCTGTCCTGAAAAAAATCACACTTCCAAGCAAGAAAATTTTACACTTCAGATATTTTGCACAGGTCATTGCTTCTGACTCAAAGGCAGTCACTTGAGCCCAGAGTCACTAGATAGATAAGTCTGCTTTGTGGTTTAATTTAGCCATTCTCTTTTCTCTTGCTTACTTCTTGATGATGGACCATGGTGCTAAGTTCTCTCTGGGAAAGCATGCTGGTTCCATATGGTCTGGGATTTCTCTAGTGGGGTGCATCCAGGACACAGTCTGTCATGACATGCTGTTTTTTCTGAGGAATCTCTATTGGCAAAGACACGGAGTGGTGCCAAATTCAAGCCACCTGGCCCTAAGGCTAATTGAGTTTTTCCTGGGAGGGTAGAATAATAATTTTGAAGTACCTTTAGGAAATCATGTTACCACAGTGAGGGAATCTAAAATATTGGCTTCTCACCACTGTATTTAAATGCATCTATGAATATATGCACAAGATGGAAGTTTACAGTCAGTTAAGGCAACGAATTTGAATTATGAATTGAAAAACAATCTACCTGCTCCTGCATTAGCACTTGTTGCAGAAACAGACTTCCCTTGTAATTTAAAATGTTAGTATTTTTCATTTCTTGTAGGAACAAGAGCATTTTGCTTAAGTACCGCTTCATAGCTAACCATTTCAGCTTTAAGTCTTTCTCAGATTTAACATGAGCAGTTGCACTGCTTATGATACGCCCCAAGAACTTTATTAAGGTCTGTTCATATTTCTGTGTGGTAGTAAGATTTATGTCTGAATTCAGTTCATGGATGTTTCCTTAGGATGTGACTTCTGGTTTAATTTCAATCTCCTTCACTTGTGTACTGGAGTTGACTGGTGCTATTGTCCTCCATGAGCTTGCTTTCCTACAGAATACCTAAAAGCAGCAAGTATATGTTGCACGTGTTTTGGCATCCCGTGCATCCTTAATAGGTTTTCCATAAGCTTGCTTCTGTGCAGTCCATGTAATTTACAGCCCCATTCCTCCTGCTCTGTATGTGACTATCTCTTCATGTTTTGTATTTTAGCACAGAGTTGAGAACAAGAGTGGCTGCGAATTACAGAAAAATGTGATGTTAATATGATACCAATATTGGAAATGGATTCATAGACTCATTATGGCTGGAGGAGTCCAACCATCAAGTCTAACCATCAGCCCAGTGCTACTATGCCCACTGAACTATCTTTTCCAAGTGCCAGATCTACACATCCAGGGATGGTGACTCTGCCACTTCCCTGGGCAGCCTGTTCCAATACTTGACAACTCTTCCAATGAAGTAATTTTTCCAGATGTCCAATCAAAACATCCTCTTGCACAATTTGAAGCCATTTCCTCTTGTCCTATCACTAGTGACTTAGGACAAGAGACCAATTCTCACCTCCCTACAGCTTCCTTTCAGGTAGTTATAAAGAGCAATAAGGTCTCTGCTCAGTTTCCTTTTCTCCAGGCTCACTGACCCCAGTTCCCTCATTCCTCATAAGACCTGTTCTTCAGTCCCTTCACTAGCTTTGTTGCTTTTCTTCAGACATGGTCCAGCACCTCAATGTCCTTCTTGTACTGAGGTGCTCAAAACTGAACACAGTATTTGAAGTGAGATCCCACTAGCTGAGTACAGGGGCATGATCACTTCTCTAGTTCTGCCGATGACGCTATTTCTGGTGCAGGCCAAGATGACACTAGTCTTCTTGGGCCCCTGAGCACACTGCTGGCTTATGTTCAGCTGGCTTTCAGCTAGCACCCACAGGTCCTTTTCTGCTGAGCAGTTCTCTCCAGCCACTCTTGCCCAAGCCTGTACCATTGGCATGGCATTTTTGTGACCAAAGTATAGGTCCTCCCAGCCACCCTTCTTAAATCTCATGCAGTTAATCTTAACCCATCGATCCAGCCTGTCCAGGTCCCCATGCAGAGCTTTCCTACCCTCCAGCAGATTGGTTGGTATCCTCTGCATACTTGCTGGGGGTGCACTCAATCCCCTCATCCATATGGCTGATAAAGATGTTAAACAAGACTGGCCCAAATACAGAGCCTTGGACAACACCACTTGTGACTGGCCAAGAACTTGGTTTAACTCCATTCAATGTATTCCATAATAGACACATACAGGGTAATGCAAGTTCTACAGGTAAAATGCTGCTTTAAATACCCTCTTTTCCAGCAAACTTTGCAGCAGCAGCCAGGAATAAGGAAAAGACAGATCATACTGTTGTGCTAATTGAAGTATTAGGAATAGCTCTAGAAAGGATAATACTGTAGAAGAGCTCATCTTCAAAAATTATTTCTATGTGTTGAAGGAATCATAGAATCATCAGGGATCAGAAGGGACCTTGAAAGATCATCTAGTCCAGTCCCTCTGCCACAGCAGGACACCCCAACCAGTTCCAGGGAGGTTTAAAATGTCTCCAGAAAAGGAGACTCCACAAACCCCCCAGGCAGCCCCCTCCAGCACCCCATCTCCCTCCCTGGGAAGAAGTTGTAGAATTGGTCAGGGTTGGAAGGGACCACAGGATCATCCAGTTCCAACCCGCCCTGCCATGGGCAGGGACACCCCACCCTAGAGAAGGCTGGTCAGAGCTTCATCCAACCTGGCCTTAAATATCTCCAGGGATGGGGCCCCAACCACTTCCCTGGGCAGCCCATTCCAGGCTCTCACCACTCTCAGGATGAGGAATCACATCAAGCCTAAATCTCCCCATCTCCAGCTTTGCTCCATTGACCCTAGTCCTGTTGCTACGTGAGATCCTAAACAGCCCCTCCCCAGCTTTTTTGTAACCCCCTTTATATACTTGAAGGCCACAGTAAGGTCACCTCGGAAATTAACATCACACTGCCTGGTGATGGAATTAATCAATTGCTAGTCTTAACCATGGGTACAACAATTCCAGTAGAAAAATCATAATGCATGTTACTTTTCCAGACTTCCATTTGTATTAATCCACGCTGTAGTATGTGATCTGTAATGGCAGACACTTGAACCATGCTAGTACTATTAGGTTCTAGTTCAGTGATGGGAAGGATCTGTGTGTGTTTCAGGATGTGTGTGTATACAGAGGGTAGTTTTTAGTAGTTAGTAATTTGTATATGCTTTTGCATAGATATTTTCTGCAATTTCCTCTCAACTAAGAAAAAAAGACTGCCAAAAGCTCACAAAATATGTGTCATAATTTATTCAGATTTCATCTTACTACCGTTTTTACTTGTTCAGAGAGAAAAAATAGCATTATTTAAAGATGTTGTGTAGATTAACTTTATAGTTGATATTCTGTATGTAAAATTCTTTCAGTGATCAAGTTCAGTGTAAAAAGGAGATCATTTGAGGAAAAAAGGAGGCAAAATTGAGATGAGTGGAAAGAAGAGGAATGACTAAGATTAGTAGTAACTTATGTTTCCATCGAGACTTTACAAGAAAGGAAGTTATCAGGCAGAAACAACATCCCAATACTCAACTTTTTGCAGAATTTAAAACTGTTCAGTGCAGGGCAGATTGTTCAGCACAGAACTCATCCGTGTAGTGTTACAAACAGCACCAAAGACAATAAGCTGAGAAAGCTCACAAGCTATTGTGTTTAGCTGTGGCTTGATCTGTTAATATCTTTTTCCACACAGTTCTTCAGTCGGAGGTGTTTTGTTTTGTTTTTTCCAACAGAAGTGATACAAAACAATGCCTTGGTAACTCTGATTCAGTGCTTGTAATTAGTCAGTTCTGTTGTCTTTCTTTGAATATACATTTATACAAATAGAAACAGGGTTGCTAAGTTCAAAGGGCAACAACAAAAGACAGTGTGATTTTTTTTTAATAATTTTTTCAAAGAATTTCTCACCTTGCCAGTTCAATCTTTTCACTGCTCTAAATGGCAAGCTCTGTTTGTTCTAGATTGTCTTTAAGTAATAGAAGGTGACATGTTCAGGTAGTCAATTGCTTTTTTAGTTTACTAAACATCAGATTGCTGACCTTTAACTTGCTCCCATGACATTTGGTGACATAATGGAAACATATATTTATTAATAAAAAACATGATAAAATCACTGAAAGACAATCCTAACAGTTCAATAGTTAAAATAAGGTGTCCAGATAGTATTTTTTGTAGATCCCTGTTTTCGTTCTGTCTCTGGAAACTTAGACATATAATTAAAATCCTCTAAGTACAAATTTTTATTTTAAAAAGACAGACATGAACATCTCAGTCTCCTGAATATTTGCTCTGAGTATGAACATAAAAATATTTGTACATGAATGTTAAGTAGATCAATGAAAGGTGTATGATTAATAACGATATGCAAATTTGAAACTAATTTATTGGTGCTATACAAAGGGCGAACTAGGAGAATGTTTGGCCAAATATGTTTACATACTGCATATTTGCATGAGTTTATTGAACATACAGTGCGAAATCACCTGTCTTTGCATAAAAACGGGATAAGCAATTTTTTTAAAGAACAAATTGCTCAAATTTCTAAGCCTCAATATTTGAGCCTCCTTCCCAAAGTCTCCTGTACTCTGGTCTAATTCTGCTTGGGAAGGGGGCAATGGATCCATCTAGGATCCACAACACATGATCTACTGTTGCTGTCAGTAACAATGACATGATGTGTCGATCTCTCTGTCCTTCCTTTTCAGTGTTGAATTGTAGAGCTTCAGTGTTCTGATTAATACCATATACTGGAAAGGGTCTTTTCCCCTCACAACATCTTAGTTTGCATTTTATCAGAAACGTTACAGAAATTTTTGTTCAGATGATTTCAGGATTTTACAAAAGTTGGGCTTTATGTTCTCAGGTGCACTCTACAAAGTCTGAAAATGACTCGGCCTCATCATAAATGACTTTTCCATGTTTAGAAAGTTAGAATCACATTTTTACCTTCCTGCCTCAGTGGAAAATAAATCTTCCTTTGTTTTGACTCTGAATAAAATATATGAGGAATATACAAAAATATGTTTGGTCCTTAATTAGCTGCTTCCTTTAAATTTTGTGAAGAAGGGTTATACTTTCAGTAAGATCCCTTCCATCTGTCACAATATGCTTGCTTTTATTTTGACTTCCTGTTGCTGTCTTATCGAATATCACATGAATCATTACCACTTGTTTGCCATCCCTTTGTTTTGTTTCTCTTCCTCCAAATGATTAAAACATCAGGTGGAATGAAAGGTTAGAAGTACACCGTGATTCACATTTACCCCGTCTTATTAAAACAAATAAACCCAACAGTTATATAATTTAAATGTACTTGAGCTATGGCTTGCAGATGCTTTTATCAGCTCTGGGCTGAAGAGGTTGTGTGCATTCGGGCATGCACGTACAACTGTTCTTTGAAAGGGACAAACCTCATTACATTACAGGTGCCTGGAAATAACTTCTGAGAAAATAGCTGCCATTTTCAATAAAGCTACTTCCTAACAGGAAACACAATTTATTATGTTCTTTAGCACAAATGAGCAGCTTTTCATTTATTTAGATAAAAGTAGCCCCATTTAATGTCACAAATATTTTATTTCTTTTGCCTTGCTGGACTGAGAGTGGATCATAATATTTTTCACTCTTAATATTTTGCCTTATAAAATCTTGATGAAAAGAGCTTTAATGATTCTGAAGTTACAATAACACGTGCTACATCAAACTACAAGTTATTTCATTTAGGTGTCACCCAATCTTTTCCTGCAGAGAGAGTCAGAAATGCTTTGTAGTTGCCTTCGCATTGCTAGAACTTAAGTTTTTAATGTAGGATGTGGCAACAGTGTGTAAATACTGAGTTTCTGTATGAAACCTCTGGTGTCTTTAGCGAGTACATGCTCTAGTCCTGGGCATTTTCTGCTACAATATGATACTGAAAGAGCACTGTAAGCTTAGGCCAACTCAGCCCAGATGGAGATGGACATTAAATGTTTTTTTAGTGTCAAGAGCTTACTGTTTCAATTAAATGATGGTGGTGGTGGTATGAATTATTTTGTTTACTCTGACATAGTCCTTAGGAATCTCAGCTAGAACTGCTTTATCTTGCTAAGGACAAGAAACAGACTGAGAAACCATCAGTGCATGAAATCTCTCTTAACTTTAAAGAGAAAGGGTAGGAAAAGTGAAGTCTCAGATCATTTCAGAGTCAGAGATGGGATTTAAGTTCCCACCCTCACTCATTCAGATGAGTTCTTATTAACGAGAAAGAAACCAACCTAAAGTAGGTGCTGTTTGCTTAGAAATGACAGGGGATTAATACATCCACCATTCAGTCATCTCTAAGACCCATTTTGAGTGAAGATCAGTTTATATCATTGGCCTGTGCATTTTTGACAAAATTGTATTAACTGTAGGTAGGAATTTGGGCCACTGTGATGTGAGGATTCCTGGGTTGGCATTAACTACTCTATAGCTCACAAACTATGATCATGAAAAATAGCAAAAAGACAGTTTTAAAGTCCCTGTGAACTGGTACCATGTCTTTTTGGTCAGTTGTTTTTTTTTTTTTTTCTCAAATCTAGGAAACATTTTATCCTTTTACAGAAGAGAGCTTTTCTCAGTAGGCTTTTCTGTGATAGCAACTGGCAAAATTCAGGCATAACACAGTATCTTTGATGCTCATTTGCAGATTTTCATAAACCAAAGACTGCAGTTTGCTCTTATGGTAGTGATGATGATCACCGTTATGTTTATTCTTAAAGCAGCTCTCAGAATACAGAGTAAAACATAATGTTTGATGACACATAGCCTCAGTGTAACTCGCACTGAGTGGCAGAAATACACACATTACTATCTAATGGATCACAGAATCATACCATGGTAGGAGTTGGAAGGAACCTCTAGAGATCATCTAGTCCAACCCCCATGCTGGAGCAGCATGTTAATAGGAGTAATATTTGCATAGGTTTTTGTTTTTTCTCTCAGAAGATATTTGTCCCACAAAGATACTTACTACAAGCTGCCCACAGAACTCTAGTGCGAATCACTCCCCAGCTGACATCTCTGTGGGGATGCAGTTCAAGGCATGGGATTTGTTTCAGCGTTGCAAACTTGGATGTCAATTCATTTGTTTATTGTACCATTTATGATGTTTTAACTATTTGGGCATGCTAATTAAAAAACTCAAAATGAAGGCTAAATAACGGGAGTTTATCTAGAAGAAAGTACTCTGTCACTCTGGCTATAATGTCTGTCATACCAGTCCACAAACCAAACCAAAGGAGGCTGAGGAATTATCTTCCATTTCAGTTGCTAGCATGAGTGACCGCTGCCATTTGCAAAAGAACAACAAGAACAGATGACAGTCTGCTAATCGTGCACAGTTCTATATAGAAATTTAGCAGCATTTTCCCAGTTTGAGTTTTTGTTTGACTTCCTGGGAGTTAAAGGAAGTTTCCTGTATTTATATTGTATATAATACTATGTAAATTTGTGAACTTTGGTTGTGTGCTGCAGCATTGTAAGCATTGTTAGAGAACACCATGTGTTTATGTTTGTGTACAATATGTTCATTTATATCTGTTTGTGTGAACAACATATTCCATATTTGTTTTACATAAATTGTTTATACATAAATTCTGCTTTTGTTAACAATAGAATGCAACACAACACGTGTATGATCAGGAAGAGAGGAAGCAGAGGCATGGTTGTGATTGGCATTTTGAAGTAGTGGCATTTTCACATTGAGTTACAAAGGATGAGCTTGTTTCATTTACTGATCACTGGTCACCTTCATGATTTGTAGGTATTGCTTGTGATTATAACCATGAAGGCCTGTCAGTGGTAATGTGCCATGGTGTTCAGATAGGAGCACTGGCTACACCTAGAGGCAAAGCGATTCCAGTGGCTTTGACAACAGTAATGAGAAGTTCCTATCATTTCCAAAGAACCTCTGATCAATTGACAATTGAAAGAAAAACAGTTAGGAAAAAGGGAATGGGCATCTGGAAAGGAAAAAGGACAGCAATTGTATTGGTCACCACACCATGATGCAGGGTTGTCATTCCTCTGCAGAGGAAGGCTTAAAGACTTTGTCTTTCTGAAGTATAGTGCTGCTTGCCTGGTGTACATTCTTCATAAGTGGCTGCATGAACTTCTCAGTTACATACAGGAGCAAGCTGGGGAAAAAAAATCAACACTAGAGAAATTATTTCTCCATCCCAAACTCATAATGTCAGAGACTGGCAGTCTGTTCCACAGATACTGCGATTTGGTTTTTAATGTGTTTGCACTATAGTTTCTAAAGAAAAGGATATTCATTTTTCACTTCATTCTTTCATGACTAATCTTGAGAAAATAAAGGAATTATTTTATAATTCTTAGCAACTTCTGAACTCTGGGTATTACTGAATGATGGATTTGCTTTATTTAGTTGTTAATATGGTAGGATTTATTTTAAAGGGGATGAGTCTAAGACTTGCTGTGTTTTTCCATATGTTATGGGAATTAGTCAAACACATTAATAGAAAGTATATCTGTACTATAACAACCCTAGCAACTCCTATTACATTGGCTGCTGAATTCCTATATAGCATTTTAAGTCTGTTATCAATACAGATGATGTAATTGTACTTTTAATAGTCCATCATACAGTTACTTGAGGAACATGAAAATC
Organism: Upupa epops; assembly: GCA_013397515.1. Classification (NCBI taxonomy): domain Eukaryota; kingdom Metazoa; phylum Chordata; class Aves; order Bucerotiformes; family Upupidae; genus Upupa; species Upupa epops. The sequence goes on along the minus strand of VZRI01014188.1, from coordinate 103,575 downwards.
TATTCTTATATATATCCATCATAAAAGTTTTTAAGCTGTATAAAGAAATATTCTCTTTGTAATGAAAATGTTTTGTCAAGCTGCCCATTTTGTTATGGATACAGAATACAGGTTCTGATAGCATCTTCCATTAGAAGTGAAAAGGCTCCTATTGACTTCATTGCCAGATTGGGTCCGTAAGCAGTGTAAAATAGAGCTGAGTCTTGAAAATGTACTGCTGTTCTCTGCAGAGTGTTCATTTTGTCTTGGCTGCTACATGGATTTTGCTTCCTACAGCTGTATTTTTAATTGAGAATATGTTTTAATAAATATTTTATTTTAGAAGCTACATAGAGACCTAATATAGGAAAATAAAATAAGTTACTGACTGTAGGTTATCTTAATGTTTAGGCATGGGAATTATGTGTAACACTCATTAACAAATGTGCATTCAGAATAGCCAAAGTGCTAGTATATGTGGAGAGTAATTCTCCTACAGAGGTATCTGGACAGCTTTAGTGCTGTAAATGTCTATTGTGTTTATGCAATATGTTTGGGAGAATTATGTGCAACTATGGCCAGTAGTAGCTCTGGCTATTCTGTACCTGATGCAGGTTTCTTTCACCAGACCTTCAGTTTTACCCAGCTCTGTTTCAGTGGTTCTTCCTTTCTGTCCTGAATTCCCATAAGCATTTTGCTTGCTTTTCTTGCATGAAATAATTTCTTAAAAGTCTTTCATTTAAGGCCTTATTCAATTTATTTTTATTTCTCTTCAGTGCACAAAGACCATAAAGAGCAAAGAGAATGAACATGGTTCTGAGTGGAAGCACTCTGAGCGGTGGGAAGTTACCATCTACTCTGCCAAAAAAAGATGGGAACATAAAAAGTAGGAAAATGGGAGAGGAAAATGTAAAGACAGGAGAAAAAGTAGCAAAGGCTTGAAAAAGAAATCGGAGGTTGAATGCTGGGAAAGGAAGACCAGACGGATACTAGATAAAAATCACTAGGACAGAGTAAGCAATTGTGCTGTCCCTGTTCCTCGAGGCAGGTTTCCTATGTCATCTGCAGCAGTTCTTTGCTGGTGAATTGGTGTTTCACAGAATCATTGCGGCTGGGAAACACCTCTAAGATCAACAAACCCGGCCTATGACCTAATATCACCACAATCACCTAGACCATGGCACTAAGTGCCACATCCATTTTTTTCTTAAACATCCACAGGGATGGGGACTTCACCACCTCCTTGGGCAGTTGACCTTTCCAGTGAGGAAGGGCTTCCTAACATACAACCTAACCCTCCCCTGGGGCAGCTTCAGGCCATGACTTCTTGTTCTATCAAGTGTTGCCTGGGAGAAGAGCCCAACCCCCCGCCTGTCTACAACTTCCCTTCAGGTAGTTATAGAGAGTGATAAGGTCCCCCCTGAGTCTCCTCCAGGCTAAACAACCCTAACTCACTCAGCCTCTCCTCATCAGACTTTCCCTCTGATAGATACCAGACAATAAGGATTGAATATGGGTGTGCAGAAGGGACACATTTTCATAACCATATTAGGTATACATTTGTTTGCTTTCAAGGTAAGCTTTTCTTTCACCAGTTACAGTAAGCTTCTGGAAGTGATGCCACGTGCCTCACTGAGACCTAGACATTTAAAAAAACTATCAATCATTTATATAGCAATTGTTTTCCTATAAATCTAAGAAAGGTTTTTAAGCACTGATTTGGAATCAAAAGATTAGACTAAGAAAGCCAAGAGAGAAAGAAAAACCTCTGAAATCTTACAGTGTTTGCTCAGTTCACTTGGACCAAAAGAAGGATTTCATACAGGCTTGAAGTGTCAAGATACAGCTTGTGCTTCCAGATGCATCACATTCTTAAACAGAAGTGGTCTTTCCTAATTGCGCACCGCAGAACATTAATATGCTTCGTAACATGCTTCACTCACAGGGGAGCAATGCTTTCTATCCTTTCAGTCAGAAAATGAAAAAGTTTTCCTGTCTGTTTCCTCTTACAAAAATAGAATCTTAGTATTCCTATGAGAACAGAGGAGTGTGCTATGTGCGTGTCCCCAGAGAAGAAAAAAAAGGGGTTGTGTTCATAAATTAGATGAAAATGTTCAAATGTTTCCAGACCAACAGTTACTGGCTAGGTGAGCGTATTGTTTGTCATGTCTCTTGATCACACAAATTTCACTTAAATGTATGCTCTTCAGTTGGATGGAAAAATGTTGAGAGAGACATGCTTACATCTTTAACATAGTAATTGTTCCGTTAATCTCATTTATGGGGGAAGGAGGCTATACTTCACTGATACCGATTAAATATCCTATATTGGATTCTATATAAATAGCTACAAATGTGCACAATGGTTACATTACATGGTATATTTAACAACATAGCTAAATCAGAAAGTATGAGCTATGCCTTTAGTAATGGGAGTACTAACGATTGCATGCAAGAAGATTTTTGCATGCAACCATGAAGGAAATAATTGCTGTTCAGCACTATTTGGTTAAGTTTGCATATCAGTACAAACACACGCACAGAGGCTCCACCTACCCTGCTAGTGCCCTCGCGCAGATATGAGTACAGCATATATTAGACCTTTGAAAGGTGTTATAGCATTCACAACTTACATTGGTGATATACTGGTGCTACTATTTTATTTTAAAATACTGTAGGTGGAATGTTATAAAGCTGAGGTTTTGTATTTCATGTTTTCTTTCCTCTTTTTAATTAACTGCTGATATAAATATATAAAGTAAATATGTGTTTTTTTCATATTTTTAGATGGAAGACTTTATTTGAAAACTACTGTCATGTACTGAATTTTTCCTGCTGAAGATACCTGTGCTACAGTAAAGAACTTTACAGTAAGACGTTCACTCGTAAGGAATTTTGTGGAAACAAAGCAGTTCAACAACTTCATCTTTCAATGCTCATCAAAAATATAAAGAATTCTGCAAGAGTGTCCTCCTTTGGTTTTCTCCTGTGGCTCAACCTGGAGACCTAGAGAATGTTTGTAAATGCTTGAAGAGTAGCACTCTTCTTACAGTGAAAATATGCATCTCTGCGCCAGACTACTGTATTTAAAATTACAGGTGGGTCAGAAAAAGGCTGAGGATTCCCTTTTTCAAGGAACGCAGACTCTGTCCTCCTCTGATGATTCTATATTTGAGCACATCAAATGATCCTCCCAGCGGTGTCCAAGTACACTTACAGACTGTTATATCATACCGAAACCAGCAGACAGCTCAGAAATGAACTTGTAGAGGGCATAAGAGGACTCTTATTAAAAAAAAAAAGGCAAAAAAAAGAAAAAAAAATAAAGGTAAAAGAAAAAAAAAATTGATACATTCAGTTTTCAAACTATGATCGTGGGTTTTCTTCTAAAGACATTTTTTTCACATGCTTTCCAAGAGACCAACACGTGTATGTTAGGCTACATTAAGTGAAATGGAATTTTGTGTAAGTGAAAAGAAAAGCTGAATGTAAACAAACTGTTTTACTGTTCACAAAGTCTCTTTTCCTAAAATAAAAAAAATATGATAAAAGGAGTAATAATTTCTCATTGTAAACGGGCAGGGGTTTATGAAATAAAAGACTTTGCTTCTTACCAAACTGTTGGTCACATGTACAGTATAGAACACAAATCACACGAGGAAGGTATTATGTATGCAGTAGAATTCTAGAGTTTAGGAAATGAAAATTTTAGATAATATTGTTTTGTCACCCTGTTGGTCAGAAAGACACCTTTCTAGTTTTAACGCATGCAGGCATGTAAATATTTGTCCTGGAGTCACAGTATTACTGAATGAGAACTTAAGCATCTGGTAACAAGTCAGAATTCTGTATCAGCCACTTTTATTTGTATATTGAGCCCTGGTTAGTGCCCTGATTAGTGCACTTTTAAGAATGGACTGTGGCTGAGCAGCAAGTCAAAATGCCAGAAATATTTTTATATGTTAATGTCATACTATGTCAATGTTGCTAAAAAAAGAGAACCTAACAAACACTTGGTGTATCAGTCCAATTCCACGTAGAACTGAGTGATACAGTTGAAGTCTGTTGTCCCTCCCACCTTGTCTTAGGGATGGGTGGTTACGTGTTAATTTCACTGTCTTTATGAAAGCTACGATATGTGTTTTCACCTTTGTGCTGATAACTGGAAGTAAGCTGCAACACAGTGCTTATTACATTACTAAAAGTTATGTTCTTTGCTTTACGTACTTTTGGGTTACCCCTTTAAAGACTGATTTTGTGAATCAGTGCTGTTACTGTAAGTTTTGTGATTATGCTTTCTTCATCTAATGTTTTATGCATATAAAATATTATTTATTACATGGAAACATATCAAAACCTTTAATGTCTAAGATGCCTAACTTAAAGCAAATATTTCTTTAAAAATAGTTCTGATTGGATATTAATATTATTTTGTCAAAAAAAAAGGAAAATCTAATGTTTTGTAAACTCTAGCACTGAGCTTCAATAGTTTGTAGGTCTTCCTTGCAATACTGGTACTCATTTATTTTGTGCAGTTCATATTTACTCCACCACCATCCTTTTTTAACAGTAGAAAGATGTATATACAAGTTCACATCACAGTAATTTTTTTTAAAGAAATATTGAGCAATATTTTCCATTAAATATTGTTACCTAATACTTTGTAGTGCTATTATTTTCTAACCATGAAGCGTTCATAATTTTCAGAGTTGCTTGAACACATACAGGATTCTATACTCCAGTTTTTTCATATGCAGTCTTTAAAGGGTTAACAGCTGTAAAGTTAGATGGACTTGTGGCAAGCTTTTTAATCATTCATATCTGAAAGAGATTTAAAAGCCTACAATTGAAATATGTAGTAGCATCTATCATTGCTCTGCTCCTTGCATAGAGTCACCTTTAAGTAGGTTTAGTAGTTTTACAGTATATACTTTCCAGACCTTTGGGAATGCCTCATTGTTTGGCTTGGTACATACATGATGATGGTAAGGATTGAGGGGGAGCCGATTTCATTTCTAAGATGGCTGTTTAAAAAGAGTCATGCGTACAACTGTGTAAATACTGCAGACTATGAGATGTTTCCCTAAGTTGAAATTTTTGCCCCTCATTAGTTAATACCGGTTTTGGATTGGTATTTTGTTTTGGGGTTTTGATTTGGAATTTTTTTTATTTTTGGCATAGATTATGAAGCAGAGTTGTGCCCATGTTATTGTTTATATGCTTTTGTAATCTTAAAGATATTAATGTCTAGTTGTTCTGTATTATAACCACATTTGCGCTCTATGCAAGCCCTTGGAACAGAACATACTCATCTTCATGTAGGACCTATGAAAATTGTCTATTTTTATCTATATATTTAAAGTTTTCTAAAAATGAAAAAAGGTTATTACGAATTTTGTTGTACAAAATCTGTACAAAAATCTGTTTTTACATCATAATGCAAGAATTGGAAATTTTTCTATGGTAGCCTAGTTATTTGAGCCTGGTTTCAATGTGAGAACCACGTTTACTGTTACTGTATTTAATTTTCTTTTCTTTTCAACAATCTGCTAATAAAACTGTCTGAAATCTCTCCGTGACTTTATTTACAGTTCATCTTTATTAAATTTTCTGAAATGTATAACATCAGAGGAATATTTACTTTCTAATGGGAGGCATCTAAAAACAACATAAGTCAGCTCTTTGTAATGTGAGGAGAACAATGCTGAATGATTTTATTTAACATGCAACTGCTTCTATCTCTAATATGAATTACTGTGGTGAAAAACATCATAAAAGCACACTCGGTGGTTATTGTTTAACAAGCAGATTTTCCATATTTTTTTTCTTGCCAGCTAAGCAAACTGCCCCCATCTACATGATTTATTTATGTACATTTCTCAGTTTATGAAGCTGTTATTTGTACCTCTTTCCTTTATATTGTGATATTCCCATGATTCTTATTTCACAAAGCTTTGTGCTGAATAATGTAAAGTGGACACATTGATGGAACCAAACATATTATTCCCCTAACTACAAAAATGCAGGGGTAATCCACTTGGTTTTGTTTCAAATCTCTGTCACTGGGTAAAACGTGTTTAGAAACTTTGATAGGCACAGCCATTTGAAGAAATAAATAGTTTTATCAGAGCGTGTCTTTAAGTGGTATTGTGACTTGAAAAATAACAAATTCGATTTGTTTTTAGGTTAAAATGGTTATTTAAGAACAAATCTAGAAATACGATAGTATTGCTTACAGAAATTCAAAAGTCAGAGATGTATGATTTTGAGCATTCTCCCTGATTGCCCTGCCTTGCCTGGCCTTGCCTTGCCTTGCCTTATCTTCCCCCTTTTCCTTCCTTTCTTATCCATACCTCCAACAACACTTCTGCTTCCTTTAAGGAACAGGCTTGTTAGTAAAGCAGAAGAGGTATCTTCCTGGAACCAGTCCATTTCATTATCCTTAGATGGCATGTGGACTGCAAGTGTCAGACTGTCAGGCTGTTGTTGCTGGCTAGTTGATTAGGATTTTGGGTAGCTGTATATATGGCAAATCACAGACTCCTTCATCTGCATTATAATGTCCCTCATGTCTACATTAGAAAGCATCCCAGCTATCCCATAGCAAGCTCCCCTCATACAAACTGTGGCGCAGCTGAAACAGGGAAAAAGTAAACTCAGTCTCTCAGTCTAGCTAAACTGATTAAAATCTCTACAATAACAGACTAGCAATTTACCTGTGTGTTTGAAGCAATCCAGGAAACGGTTCCTTTCATCAGGAAGGTACCTTCCCTCATGTAAGTTCCACTCTATCTCCGCTATAAATTACAGCTGTATCTTTTTGTGGTAGCTGGGATGTAGCAGGGCTAAGGTTTTCTGGGCCAGTAGCTAGGTAGATTTTGCTCTTCCTCAATGCAGTAAAACTAAGCTCTGATGAAGCTCAGGTCAAAATCAACACCTAAATGTATCTTGCTTGTAACTTGGTCAGATCCTGGAGTTTAAAGTCAGCAGCTATTTGCCTAAAATTTTAGGAAAATCCTTGAAGAGCTGACAGACTCAAAAATCTTACACAGAAATTAGCTTTCTCTCCTTTTTTTTTTCCTGTGGCAAGAGATTTAAGGTTGGGTTTTGACATGAAAGCTAAATCTCTTTATTTGTTGAAGGTGCTATAAATCCTTGAAAATTGCTTCATTTGTTATTTGCTTACATGTTATTTGACACAAGACTGTGCAATAAACAAAGCCTGAGGCTAAGATACTGAAGCGTGACTGCTGATTACAGATACCTCTAGTTTTGTTGGCCAAACTTCAGGTATTCTCAATGCCTTTCATAGAGTGAAATGTCCTAGCTCCAGGGTTCTGTGAAAGTTACTTCTTCACTAGCTGGTGTCTTAACTCATCCACAAGATACTGAGGAATTCATTAGTGTGTCTTTGCTGAGCAGGAGCTCACCCCAATTAATGGTGATGATTCCACTACTGTCGGTATCACATCATCTCAAGAAGAAATGTCTCTTATAGGAAGCTTGATTTTCAAACACTTTCTGAAACTTAAGCTGTTCAAAGGAATCAGGTTAGAAACAAACAAAAAAAGTAGACGTCCAGAGAACTTGGAAGCTTTGCAAATGTTCACCTAGGGATCAAATACTGCCATTCAATTTGGGAGAATTTGCACATTGTCTGTGGATAAACATGATTTCTTCTTCCAAATGGTAGTTGCAATGATTGTCATAGTCCAGTGAATTGGTTAATTGGTCCCCTAAATTGGGATCATAAAGACAGATTCATACAGCAAAAGGACAAAATAAACATACCAGTTGCCACAAACAAAACTCCATCTAGGTATAACAGGGGGGAAATGAGAATGAAGAAGCACTAGAACAGTTTTCCTAGAGTTCTGAGTTCTCTGTCTTTGAGATTTTATAACCAGAGGTGAGCAAGGTCCTGACAAAAATGTTCTAAGTTTGTTCCATTTGAAAAGGGTTAGCCTAGTTGGCCTTCAGATGTCCCTTCCAACCTCAGATTTTTCTTGACCTACAAAATTTGCATACATGATGGCCTTGCAGGCATTACACATTCAATATCCAGTGCAGCAAGGAGCAAAATTTCATCCTATAAATAGAAGTTATCAGATCTAGAATAGGAATTGCTGGGATGTATTAAAAAATTCACAGCTTTTTGATCTTCGGTATCAGGAGATGAGAAGAATGAGCTTCACTAACAGAAGATGTGAAAGAAGATCCAGAAAGAAACTACAGAGAGAATAAAAAAAACCAAATCACCTATTCTAGTGCAGATAGCATTCATTCTTTCATTTCAGTAATAAAAAAGGAAGCTGTAGTGACTTTGTCAATCAATTTCATACCAATTTTCTAGCAATAAATAAAAGACCACATGAGAATATGTCTAATAACACGAAGAAAGCTGTTGGGGATAAAGAAATTAACTGAACATAGACTTAACTTTCACATTCATGTGGAAAGCTTAAACCCGGCCTATTACAACTGGGAGACACAGGGAGTATCTCTGAGCATCACTGTCTGTATATGTATAGTTACATCATGGTACGTTTAGCCGTGGCTCAGTGCTGAAGGATTGTGTAAAACTACTTTTGTTTTGGAGGTTGCCAATTACTGGTTGTATTACAAAGGAGGAAGAAGAAAGGGTAAGTTGTGGTTAGGAAAGCTGGGTAAGAATGAGTCTGCAGCAGAATTTTGAATAGAATCGCCTACCAGAATGGAATGGAAGTAAATAGTCATACAGTAAAGAGAAACTCGATTCTAAAGATAGTCTTTAGAAAGATCTTGTAAGATATAGATGCAGCAAACAAACTCATTTGGCAGGCTGCTGGGCAGGCAGATACTGTTTTCAATTCCATTCAGAATCAACTAATAACCATTTGGCTTCTGTTCACTGTGACCAAACTGATGCTGCAGAATGTGGCTTTTCAGTGATGGGATGATATATTGGAAGGCAGAAATAAGTTTCCACATGGATGTCTTGAACAATCGGAACTCAATTTAACAATTGAAGAGGACAGAGATAAAGTATTACCTTCTTTGTGAGCTGATCAATAGCAAGCACACCTCTGGGAAACAGATGCTAGTATTACTCTTCGAAGCCATTTCAGTGGCAGAAGCCAAGCAAGTTCATAGGCCACCTTACACAGGACTTGCAGAGGCAGTAAATAATAATTCTCAGTTTCTTCCAGGTGAGATCTTATCCTATCTTCCCTGACTCGAAACTCTACAACATTCTAAGTGGCACATGGCATCTGGTAAAAGGACCTAAGTAGTGAATTGAAAAGTAGTGAATTGTGGAAAGTGAGAGTAGGCTTTAAACAAATATGGGGAAATAAGGGAAATGAGAAATAACTGAAGTGCAAAAATATTAGTAAGTCCATGGCTTTCAGAATTAAAAATGTCTAATTCAAAACCATAGTAAATACTGCCCTTCATAAAACCTGCCTTCTTGATGTATGTCACGTTACTAAATGTTTTCATGACTGCCCTGAGTGCTCCTTGGGCACTAGTGATGATGTTTCAGTTTCCCTTTGAAGCACTTAGATGTCCGGCTCTGATGAACCATGCAATACAGTGGACTCAGAAATCTCACCGCATAGCCAAGTAGAATCATGGAAAATAAGGAAATGCACAGCTTCCCATCACAACCATTTCCACAATTCCACTGCTAAGAGACTAATTCACATAGGACTTACTACTAGGCTGAATTACGTGCTTTTGCTTTTGTGGTCTCCTTGCTCCTGTTCCTTCTTCCCTATGCACATCAAGCTGTAACCAGTTAGTGTTACATGTGGAGAAGAGAGGGAATATAAACACATCAAGAGTAGAAAACAACCTGAATCACCAACTTCACATATCTTTGTGACAGTATTCCTGCCACGTGCCTTGTGGACAGTCCTGGTGTACTGTAGTTCCTGTCTCTTAAAAGCACGCTGCAGGTGTGCCTACTTCAAAAATGTTATGTGCAAAAGGAGGCTCTGTAGTGTTGTAGCATTGCATCTCTGCTTATACAAAGTAATTTCCTCCTGGTGGAACCTAGACCTGATATAATTTATGTTTTGCTACTTGCAATATGAAACCATAGGTCCCTTAGCAGTTGGTGCTCTGCACAAGCCTAGAACCAGCAACTGATAGAAACTTCATTGCTGGTAAATTCTATAGTGAGATCATACAGAACAAGGAGTGTAGAAGATTGCATCATGTCATACTCTTCTTTCCTCCTGGCAACCACTGCAATCAGCTACTGCTGGCTGCTGGCATTGCTTTCAAAAGGTTTAGGTTTGCCCATTGAAGTTCATCTTAAAGTGGAGCTGATCAATCAGAGCTTGTAGGTGGGGCTTATCTTTGGTGAGGCCTTTGAATAGGTCATGAGGGGACTTAGGAGACATCTTATGAAATGGTAAATGAATGGCATCAGAAATACTGTGTTTTGCCATACTTAATCTTCTTTGTGATATTTATGCTTAAAGTAATAAATAAAAAAATGGATTAAAAAAGTATCCTTTCTTTTACCTGCCAGGTATTACTTGGGTGGAGACAGACTGTGATTATAATGACTTATGTTTTCCTTTTAAGTTACTAAACCACTATCAGCATACAGAAGGATTATATTTGGGACTATTTTAAGAGTGTATGGTGCTGTGAGAACAATAGCAGACATGTTAGCTCTCCTGCTGACCCTGGACCCTGCAATTATACTTGCATGGGTAGGTGAGTTGTACAATGTGTTTTACTAACAGTCTGTAGTTGAATGTTATATTCAAGTTTAAAAATACTTCAACCTTTTAACAAATGCGGCATATTCTTCCAAGTGGTAGTCATTAAAAGGAGTGCTACTCTATCATTCCATTGTATTTAATTTGGGGCAGAAAGAGCAAGCTGTATTTCTAGAAAGGTTTATTCCTTTTTCAATTTATGTAATTTCTTTTCTAATCTAAGCTGGCCAAGTTCAATTTAAATTCTTGTGTGAATTGTTGGTGAGGTGCTTTTATTTGAATCAGCAACCATTTGGCCATGGCAAATGAGCTTCTGGCAAACAAGAACATTAGTACCAGGGGACATCTTTGAAAACTGCAATTTGCTTCTCTGCACTGTGAACGGTTTTTAGTGTTAAATGTTACATTTTCCTTAAATATTGTTCATTTAGACAAAAAAATCCGCTGTCATGATTTTCATCCCATTTTTATATCACTGTGAGGAAGTAAGTTCAACAGGACAAGTAGAAGTGCTCAGTTTCGATGAGTTCCTGTTTTTCTCTTTTTAACTCAATGATGCTCAATATCTTTTCCCCTACACATTAAAAATATTATGTGTCCTTTCATTGGGCTTCTGCAGCACAGTAACTAGGTAGGGGCCCTCAGTCTGCAGACCACAGAAGGCTCAACAGAAGAACCTGCTTGACTGACAGAATGTATCTGTCAGTATTTGTCTGTAAGTCAGAACAGAAGCTAGCAGGGAGTAGGTGAATCAGTTTAGCAGCAGCCACAGATGATCCTATCTGCCATTTCCCCCTGTGTCACTGTTCTACCTGCTAACTATACATTCACTTTAGTTCTTCTGCATGTATGCAACAAATCCAATACTAGCAAAGAAAATAAAAGGCATACATAGGGGCATCCTAGAATGTGGCACACATTGTATACCATGGTCCATCTTTAATCTTAATAAAACGCAGCCTACAAAAACCCAACAAAAACCAACGACCACAAATTCAACTGAAAAGGATGGTTGAAATTATGTTTTTAGGCTGTTGTAACAGATAACAAAGTGAGAAGTTTCCATGTTGTGGGATTGTAATCATTCACACTGCTGTATTGTTTATGGAACAGTCTCTGGCCAAGTGATGGCCTGTGGTAGCTAACTCTGCTGCAGGCAGTTCTGATGGGTGGTAGCACTTAGCATAGGTCCAGCCCAGAAGATAGTTTGTGAACAGCCAACTTCACTTTAGAGAGAGAGGGAGTACCACAGAGAAGAAATTTCCTACACTACTTTGAAACAGGATTCCTGGACTTCAATGATTACATTTATTTTACCAGTATATGTCATGAAGATGGCCAACAGGATCCTGGTCTGTGCCAGGAATAGCATGGTCAGCAGCAGAAGGGAAGTTATTGTGCCCTTGCAAGGCCTCATCTTGAGTACTGTGTTCAGTTCTGGTCCCCTCACTACAGAAAAGACATTGAGATGCTGGAGCTGCCAAGCTCATGAGGGGGTCATATGAGAAGCTGAGGGAGCTGGGCATGTTTAGTTTGGAGAAGAGGAGGCTGAGGGGGGGACATCATTGCCCTCTACAACTACCTGTAGGGAGGCTGTTAGAGGGGTGGGTGTTGGCCTCTTTTCCTTGGTAACTAATGACAGAAGCAGGAGCAATGCTCTGAGGTTAAGGCAGGGGAGGTTTAGGTTAGGTATTAGGAAGAATTTCTTTACAGAAAAGGTGGTGAGGCACTGGAACGGCCTTCCCAGGGAGGCTGAGCACCCATCCCTGGAGGTATTTAAGAAGTGTGTAGACATGGTGCTTTGTGACAGGCTATAGGGACAGGCATGGAGGGGGCTATTTTTTTTTACCATTGATCAGGTATTTAGGTATTTGTCGTATGGTGTGGGTATGGTTGGACTCAGTGATCTAGTAGGTCCTTTCCAACCATGATTATTCTGATTCTGTGACTCTGTGATCTTGCTTTAGCATACAGTCCACAATGGAATTCTCAGTCATACACGAACACCTTGACTCCCCAGTAACATCCAAATTGTATTGCTCTTCTTTAGGTCTAGTCACCTGCTCTTGCTGCCATTTTGAATCACACTTCATGATTTCAGACTCCACCAGTTTCCCTATTATTCAGCTACTCATCTGGGAGAAGAAATCAAGATTAATCTCTAACCTAACAGTCTTTGAAATGGGTGGCTGTAGCTAATAACGGTAGAGTGAGGACAAGTCTCTCTTTCTGCATGATGGCCATGATACAAATTCACTGTGTTTCAGTGCTTCTCATATGGAATTGAATGAGTCCTTTCAGTAAGGAATGGCATCTTCCAACCTGAGATTTCTTTTCAGACATCCTAGCTCTCTTTCAAATCAAGATTCTCCAAAGAATGGATTATTGATGTGGAAGAAGATTTAAGAGTCAAGATGAATTTTCCTTTGAAAGGGTCTCTTTCTGTGTGTGTGAAATGAACAGAATTCTCAATTACCTAAGTTTATTCACCTTCCTGGCTTGAGATTTTGGTTCTTTTTATTGTTACGATGTATGTCTTTCTAATATTTTTCACTCATTTCTTCTTTCTTGTGTGTGCCTGCATTCAAATTCATACAAGGATGTGACCTTGTTTTGAACGCTTGAGATACTCTGGCAAAACTGAGATGTATATTTCACTCCCAAAAGTCTGACTGGTTACCAGTGCCTGCTTTCCAGTAAGGAGTGATCCGCTTCAAATCTCAGGACCCAAGTAACACCATGCAAATTGAGCCTACTGAGTAGGAATCAAGTAGATTACATTTTTAAAAACAGTAACTAGAATTTTCTAGAATGGAAGCAGTAAGAAGATTTAATAAACAATGCATATTTGTCTGTCAGAGATAGGATTTGGTATGTTTTTTTCAAATTGCATGGGCATCCATTTAGAATTTCGGTGAGTGCTTGTGTTTCTGTAAAATTCCATAAAGTGCTTAATCACACCCTACATGAGATACTGCACACCTTCTTTGCCTCCATATGTACTTCTGGGAGATGTCCTGATACCAAGCCCAGACTGCTGAGGCTCCAGAGGAAGTCAAGGCAAGAGAGGAGCCTGTCTTGGTTGATGAGGACTGGGTTAGGGATGTGTTGAGCAAATTGAATGTGCATAAATCCACGGGCCCTGATGGGATGCACCCACGTGTGCGAAGGGAGATGACGCAAGTCATTGCTAAGCCACTCTCAGTCATCTTTTCTAAGTCATGGGAATCAGGAGAGGTGCCTAGGGTCTGTAGGTTAGCAAATGTCACTTCAATCTTCAAAAAGTGTAAAAAGGAGGACCCAAGTAGCTATAGACTGGTCAGCCTCACCTCCATCCCAGGAAAGCTGATGGAGCAATTTGTCCTGGATGCTGTCTCTAGGAACATCAAGGACATAACCAAGTGGATAAATGATGGCAGAGCAGTGGATGTGGTCTACCTTGACTTCAGTAAGGCATTTGACACAGTCTCACATAGCATCCTCGAGGCTAAACTGAGACTGGATGATTGGGTAGTGAGGTGGATCGTGAACTGGCTGCAGGATAGAATCCAGAGACTAGTGCTCAATGGGACAGAGTCTAGCTGGAGGCCTCTATCTACTGGGGTCCCCCAAGGATCAGTACTGTTACCAGTCCTCTTCAATCAATTCAGTAATGACTTGGACAAGGGATTAGGGTGCAGAGTCATCAAGTTTGCTGATGACACAAAGCTGGGTGGTGTCACCCACACCCCAGCAGATTGTGTTGCCATTCAGCGAGACCTGGACAGGCTAGAGAGCTGGGCAGAGAAAAATGTAATGAAGTAAAGCAAGAGTAATTGTAGAGTCTTGCATCTGGGCAAGAACAAACCCAGATACCGGTATAGGTTCGGGACTGACCTGTTGGAAAGCAGTGTAGGGGAAAGGGACCTGGGAGTCCTAGTGGACAGCAGGATGACTATGAGCCAGCAATGTGCTCTTGTGGCCAAGAAGACCAAAAGCATCCTAGGGGGGATCAGAAGGGGGTGATTAGCAGATTGAGAGAGGTTCTTCTCCCCCTCTACTCTGCACTAGTGAGACCATATCTGGAGTACTGTGTCCAGTTCTGGACCCCTCAGGTCAAGAAGGACACAATGCTGCTGGAGGGTGTCCAGCATAGAGGAAAGGCTGAGGTAGCTGGGTCTCTTTAGCGTGGAGGAGGCTGAGGGATGATCTCATTAACGTCTATAAATATGTGAGGGGTGGATGTCAGGAGGACTGAGCCAAGCTCTTCTCCATGTCATGTGGTGATAGGACAAGGGGCAATGGGTGCAAGCTGGAACAGAGGAGGTTCCCTATAAATATCAGAAGGAATTTCTCCACAGTGAGGGTAAAGGAGCATTGGAACAGGCTGCCCAGGGGGACTGTGAAGTCTCCTTCTCTGGAGATGTTCAGGACCCACCTGACTGTGTTCCTGTGAGACTTGGTCTAGGTGATCCTGCTGTGGCACGGGGATTGGACTAGGTGACCGTTCGATGTCCCTTCCAGTACCTAATGATTCTATGAATCTATGATCAGTCACATACCTCCAGAAATCTGTGCTCTAGAAGTGAAAGAGTCTTGGACAATGGCCCTATTGTTAATCATTGTTTCCAGTATAATGTAACAAATGTTCTAACCTTGAAAGGAGGCAGGGGAGCAAAACCCTAGTCCTGCCTCCCTATCCTTTTTCCTTCCAGGTTTTATTCTTTTACAGCTGTAGCAGTACAAAGCAGCTACAACTAAGAATATGAATCATCATTGCTACCGTCATTAACATAATGCCCATGTGTAGATTTATCTGCAGACTTTCAGTTTGATAAACTGTTAGCATGTAAATATTTCCTTGAAGAAATTCCAGTCCAGCTGCTTTTGTTTACAAATCTATCAATGGTTAACACCACAGAATATATTTTTGCCAGTATCTGAATTATAATTACAACTTGTTTAATTGTGAATTAATTATAAAAGAGGAAGACAAAACTAAATAATAAATACTTTGAAGACTTTGGAACCATGCCATCTTCTGCTGCATTAATTTTGAAAATGCAGGAGTTATGCTTGTGTGTCTCCATTCTGCTATTCTCTCTTGTTATTTACTTGTAGAGTAAATTGTGCAAGAAACTATTTCTGAATAATTATATCATTGCACCGATTTTGTCTTCAAAAGTTCTTTTTCTTATTCGTTGTTTTACTTTTTGACTTTTGCTTGATCATTGTATGGATTTAATTAAGAGTTGGTTTTGATACAGCAGTCACAGTAACATCTAAACTGACCTGAATACTGAACATATGCAGGTTTTAAAAAAACTTATTGAGATACAGGATCAAAGGAGCTCGGGAATTTCACTTGTGTTTGGCAGCAGGTTATTGGCTTTGCTTGTTGCTGTTTTGACCGGTGATGCGGAGAGACATGCTTTGAATTTATTGAATTCTCACTGGTTTGTATAATCATTTATTATGACTCAATTAAAATTTGGTACAATTTGCATGGATCAGCTCTGGAGACAGAGTATGAAATTTATTATCGCTGAATTAGGATCACTAAAAGATAGATTTCAGCTACATATTATAGACCTGCGTATAGCCAACAGACATTATATACACCTCAAAAGAATAAATTGTTATCAACCCTTAGGTGCCTATTTTAGGATTAGATGAACTGCTTATAAAGGTTAGTAATTGTCTTTGTTAGTCAATGAAGGGGTGTATTTTAGCCAACAGTAATGGCCTGGAATAAGTCACATATGTAACATACATAAAATGAACAGCTTTACCTGAAAGTTAAACCTGGAAGCTGTTGGGAAGCACTTTAGTCAGATTTTGGTTTGGTGGAACTGACCAGTAAAACCAAAGCACACCAAAACTTCCAGAAATTTATGCATGGCTAGTATCCTTATAACTTGTTTGTGAGCCCTCTAGTGACAACAGTCAGAGGCATGACATACCTATAGCTGAGTCCAGTACGTCTGCATACATTTGGCAAACAGTGATGATACTCATACCTGCCTTCCTGGTTTCTTCATATTGCTTCTGATAACCAGGAATATTTTAGTGTTACCTGCTGTGCAGAATCTGAAAGGCATACAAGATCAGTGCAATGAAGAGTGATCTCTACTTCATGTACCAGAGGATTCAAAGTCCTACCTGGTAAATCAGTCTTCAAAAATACCCTGTACTTATGAAAAGTGTTGCTAAAATAGTCTAGAGAAAAACATTATATGCTCAGCATAATTTTGTAAGCATAGGGGGCCATAGCAAAGGCAGCTTTTTCTCCTTTAGCTATAGAGTTGGTTTAGAAAACTTCTTTCTTAGGTGTCTAACTAAGGTAGTGAGTCTCATGAACATTTAATCCTCTTTTGAGTCTTTCACATTCAAAGCTATAGAATCTATTGGAAGGCTGCTTGATTGTGTTGTTGGGAAAATGTTCTATATGGGTCATCAGGAGCAAAAATGACAACAAAATAAGAATTTTCTATTTCAGATACAATATACTGGCAGACTTTTAACTACCTTATATTCAATTATTTTTCCTCAATTTGTGTATAAAGTCTATAGATGTTACAGACTATTACAGTTTCAGTGCATTAAGGAGTGTAGGCTGGATCACATTTAGACTTGAAAATCATATATGGCAACTTAGAAGCTCTTGGTTCTAGAATCAACCTTCATCACCTCATGATACTCTTTAATGACACCACTCTCCATAAAACTGTCTTATCCAGTTTTTTCATAAGATTAATTAGAATTATTAGAGTAATTAATTAGATTTATGCTTTCTGTCAAAAATAATGAGCAGCTACTGTTTTATATATAGAATGAGGTGCTGAATGCTTAGTCTCTTAATTTTCTTCCTATTTATTTAAGTTAAACTTCTGAAGGTTTGGTTATTAGCAATAACATTTAGAGATTAACTCTGTTCATGTACAATATTGATTAAGTGTATAATTCCTGGAGTCACTAGAAAATATTGAGCTGTACTATTCATTGGCTGTCCACATAGGCTTATGAATTCTATGACTAAACATGATGGCCTGACAATGTGAAAGACAGATTCATTCAGTAGAGTATTTTTGATGCATTTTATCTTTCTTGGGCACATTATTGAAAATGTAACTTTGTCCATAATATTTCGAATATCTGTTGGGAGCAGTTGCCATCTAGTGCCAGCACTTGCTCCTATTCATAGATAATGGGGCAATACTTACACTTTGGAAGGCAATACGTTCTCTCAATTTGTAGCAGAGTTGTGTAATGCAATGTCCGTAATGGGAAATAAATAACATGCCTTGACATGAACAAACATTTCAGGCAGTTATTAAAATAACTGAGGATGGTGGAGAGCTAGAAAGAGGAAGAGAAAGAGTAAGAAAGCTGTGATTTCACTGATTGACTTCTCCAGCAGCCTGGTTTGCTGAATGCATGGTACTCATGCACACAGTACCATGGAAGTGAACACATCTGATGGAACAGGAAATTGTTCTTTTAACTTTCTCATAAAATGTTAGCTCCTTCAGAGGGATATGTTGTCAATAAGAATAACATTGTGAAACTTTATCACCACAACAAAAAGATCCATTCAGAAATACCTCTAAAATGGCGTAATGTCATTGAGAGCATTGGTTTTATTCTGTTCTTCCTCCACAAATCAATCAAGTTTGTTCACTTTAGAAATAAACTGAATGTGAGTGCTTTCTTGGCAATTCCGCTAGGTACGTGAGGTCGTATTCCCCACCCTCCCCCCCCCCCGT